>JAWHQI010000043.1:2315000-2617500 GCA_033032865.1 Dactylorhiza incarnata
TCAGGTGCCCTGCCACCAAGGAGTTAACTTTTGAAGGGAGTTATAACCCTGTACAAGAGGGGATAGAAAGGGGTTTAGATGTTCTTCTCTGTCAATATGCTGAGAGAAGACTCTAGTGGATGTATGTTGTAAAGCTCCTCTGTCTGATATGAAATACTTGACAGCTTGAGGATGGAGCTTTCACTTGAATCAAATAATCTTCCTGTAGCTGATTAATCTGAGAGAAGAAATTCTTCAGATTATTGTTGCTCTTTCGAAGATCTGTACTTGCAGTAGAGGCTGAGAGATGGTGTTGATGATGTTCTCAGTGAAAGAGGTGCTGCTGTTTGAGGAAGAAGAAGAAGATCTGTTAAACTTTGTTCTTTCTTCTTCCTGTTGCTTTTTCCTGACTGTATTCTTTCTTCCTCTTTGTTTTTCCTGTACAGCTATTCTTGAGATGTTGTACTGTAATTCTGTCTATTGCTGTCGTGAAAACTATGGAAGTAATACACTGTACATCTTCTTCCCTTTTCTTTTGATAATATTTGAAAATCAAATCCCTTGCATTAAGGAATAAATATATCTGGGAACTATAAATCTGACACGCCGTATATCTCTTTTCCTTTTCCATGAAATGTTCCTTTTCCGAGAAATGTCAACGGCTATAATCTCTGAATAATCAAAGGAAATATATTAATCTTACTTATCTGGAAGAATAGAACCGTTGTTGTAGTCGATCTGAGTTCAGAGAATGAATAATATAATCTTATGAAATAAATCTGAACTGAAATAAGAATTTCCGTCGATCTCAAGAATTTTCGTCGATCTCAATGTTGAGTTCGTCGACCTCAATTTAACTTTGCTCTGGAAGAGTTGAATTAATAGAGCTGAGAAGATCTTTCGTCGATCTGAGCATCTGATAAAGATTCTTCGAACGCAGAGCTGAGTTCATCGAACTGAGGAATTCGTCGAACGCTGAGCTGAGCAAAATCATCGACCGCTGAACTGAATAAAAACGTCGACCGCTGAGACGGGATAATTTCATCGACCGCTGAGCCGCTGAGACGCTGAGACTGAAGATCATCGAACGCAGATTGAATATCATTCTTCGACTACAGAGCGTCGTTCATCGAACGCAGATCGCCGTTCGTCGAATGCAGAACCTGATTGATTTCTTGAGTTCTAACAGCCTAAACTCTTAACCCATTGACTATACATTAGGGTCAACTTGATCCTAGTCAGCAGATAGTGATCCTAGCCCAAATCAGAAATAGGGTTGTTCCAACAGACTTGGTCAAATTGATGAGTGGGCTGACCCAAAATGGTGATCATGGGTCCATGAGCTCAAGGAATGGTGGGTTGGGTCATGGTGGGGCCCACATTGGGTTAATTTTGTCTAGATAGGCAAATTGGGGTGATGTTGACCAAGGGTTGACTTTGATCAATTTGATGAAATTGAGTTGGCCCAATGGGCCAATGATGACCCATTTGGCCTCCTTTGATTGTTAAGTGGACTTGCGGGAAGTCTATTTGGTCAATTGAACCCTAATTGGCCCTAAATAGGGTGGTTTGACCTATTTGAAGATATAGTTGACTTTGGTCAATTTGATCAATTGGGACTCCCCAAGGGGTTTAAGAAGGGTTGGTGGGGTCAACTTGTCATTTTGAAGCTTAAATATCAACCCCAAAGCCTTGGAGTCAAATTTGGCTATTTGCACACCAAGGTGATTTCCACCTATTCGCCTTGGTTCTTAGGGCCATTTTGGTCTCTTAGAGTAATGTCATGACCTTGTCATGAAAAAAATGCATCTTAGGGGTCTATTTATTCTGGGGATGTTATAGTGTTGGTGTTGGAGGGGCTGGTGGAGGGGGAGGAGGAGTTGGACGGAATAACTAGGAGCAATTGGCTCTAATGTGCCTTGGCTGGTGGCATCCGAAGCATACCACTGGACAGAATCCTCTATAATCATGCCTCAGTGGCTCCTAAATCCGCACTGGTGGAGGGATTGGCACAGCAGGAGGCTGCTGCTCTGGCCTGAAGTTAGGACGAGGGTGTCCTCCGCCTCTCCTGTGCCTCATGATCCTGCCCCGCTGTGGTCCCCTGCTATTCTATCCAAAGTGCATCCTATCCACCGGTATCTTCCCGATACTCTGCACCATCAAATGATATGATTCCAGCTTCTTTGCCTTCTCAGTGATCTTGGCCAAACTGCCATCGGCCACGAACAGTATATATTGTCTGTCTCAATGATTCTCTAAGTCCCCTGTAGAACCTCTTGGCATAACCTCTGTCATCCAATGCGTGCATACACGCAAATCTATCCAGATGGGAGAACTCCCTCTGGTACTCTATCATGGACCGGCTCCCCTATCTGAGGTTCAAAAACCTCTCCTCCAGCTCGTCCCTGTCTGTCACCGTCATAAATTGCTCCAGAAAAGTGGCACTGAACTCCTCCCAAGTAATCTCTGAGTAATCCCGGTCCGCGTAAGTGAAATCCATCAAGGACTTCCACCATCTCTTGGCATGGGCATCCAAAGCAGTAGTCGCCAAAGAGACTGCCGTGCTGACTGGGCAGTTAATGACTGCGAGCATCTCCTGTATAGTATCAAGTCATTCCTCCATCTTGACTGCATTCTCTGTCCCGTGGTACATCAGAGGGGACATGCTCTTGAATGCACTCAACCAATTGGATCCCGGGTTCGGATGATATGTCGGGACCTGCTGTGTCTTAAAGGCCTTCAGGATGGCTGTCAATGTTTGACCGAGCTCCGACTGCTGGAATGGAGTGGCAGTGGGAGGGAAAGGAGTGGTATCTCGTGAGCCGGTACTCTTTGGGGGCTGTCAAATGTAAGGAATTACTATTAGAATCGGCCTAGCTCATTTGTATAAATGGACTATATGATGTGATTTCACACATGGGCACACCATTGCTTCCGCTGCATAATTTGTCCGCAAACTAATGATCGAGCAGGGCGGCCCAGTGTTTTGTGGACTTCTTTCTGTTATGATTGTTGTCAAGTGATACCAATTATAAGATCCACCTCCTCCTTACTAGAGAGTTCCTGAACCTTATGCCCAGAACTGCCGTCTTACTGTGACTCCAACTTACGGGTTAGCTGTCACCGCTCAACGCCGATCCCGTCGGCTAGTTCGATCATATCACAGACCAATTATTGCAAGAAAGAATACTAACAAATATGACAAAACAACAATCACATACACACACACACACACACATATATATATATAATGCAACTAGTCCACAATGAGAACAAAACAAAGAGTGCAATGGCTTAATCCCGACACAAATCCAAAAGGGAATAATAATGCAATATCTCACACTACACAATGCGGAAGCTACATAAAATACTCTCAACAACCTGTCGTTGTGTGGTAGTAGTGAAGCGCGACATATTCTCCTCAGGGTCTGTCGTCTCATCCTGCCTTATGTACTGTGGCTCCTGCTCCTCGATCTCCTGGTGTTACGGCCACATCTGACCATTAGTTAAAAAGACTAAGCCAATTTTGTCTTCGCCTCCCCCCACGACTCCTAGGTACCGAATGGGAGGACGAAGCGAAGGACAACAAGTGGTAAAAGAAAGAGCAGGTGACATGAATTATACTAGCAGTTTATATGAATAAATGAGCAATGTGTATAGTAGCAGTAGATACAAATTGAGCAGTAAATAAGTAAATGCGGCACAATTAAAGGTAATAAGTAAACTACTACGCTATTATCTAGAGTACCTTAACTTATATGAATGCCCATACAAACTTATAAGTTAAGATTTCCAGAATTGTAACTTAGCACATAAAAGTGCTCATACTAATTTATATGATAAGGGTCTACAAATGTATATGCCTATAGTATGGTATATACGAATGTTATGTTATGTTATGCTATGTGCATACAATGCAACTCACTCACACAACTCTGCGTGCACAGACCTTTAGTTCCCGCTTTTCGGAGGTAACAAGCCTCTCAGGTACTTCCGCCGTGGAAACAGAATTAGTGGATCGTGAAATTGCACAGCGTGCCTCTGAGAATCCTCTAGAGGGGGGAGGGTGAGTAGAGAATTAAAATTATTTCTATCCTAACTGTGAATACAATAAAATAATCTAAGGATTTATACTTAATCAAGATCTCAGGCAGAATAAAATAGTGCTGAAATTTAAAGCTGAAAACAATAATGTAAACTAGTTATGAGGGTCAACACAGAACATTAGCAAACCAGAAGACACAAGGATTTTATAAAGGTTCCCCAAAATATGGGTAGTCCTCTCTTCTACCACCTTGTAGGATTGCACCAACTGTGCCTGAGTCGTTTGACAAGGAGACTCTCAAAATCACTAATCTTTTGACAAGGAGATCATGAACAACCAGATCTTTTGATAAGGAGATCTTGAACCACCAGATCTTTTGATAAAGAGATCTTGAACCACTGAATCCTTTGAAGAGGGATTAATAAAACTCTTTTACATAAGGGAATTAGAAGGAGAAGGAAGAAGAGAAATGGTTTAGGAATTCTGTTCTCGGAATTCTTATGGAGGCTGTATGATACGCAACTTCTTGTATCTAATACTGGATCTACTCTTGATTAACTCCTGCTTATGATAGTGATGTAATGCAGGAGCTTTGATTGTCAGATCCTTTGTGTTTCTGCTGATTGAGATCTGGCTGCTATGAGATGGTGATGAAGAGCAGCTTTCAGATCCTTTGTTCTTTTCTTCTGAGTAAGATCAGCCTGCTATATGATTGTGATGAAGAGCAACCGTTCTTATCTTCTCTATATATTTTCTATTAGGGTTCCTGAGGGAGGAAGAAGAAGAGTGCCCTTGAGAGAAGATGATGGCCGATTGTAATTAATGCCTTTTTTTATCTTTCTTCTCATCCCTTTTATTGTCCAGTTCAATTTGAATTTCTTTTCCTTTTTTGGTAAGAGCTGAAAAGGTATTTTTGTTTGGACATTTACATCCTTCTTTCCTTCTTTAATTCCCGACCCGTCCACCAACATAAAGCTTGTTTCCAAGAATGCTTTTCTCTGTCCTCTTTTAATTCTTCATTCCATTTGAGGTACTTAAGGAGCCGTTGGAGAATGATCTTGATAGAGGTTGGCCATGAGAGAGGGTCCAAAAATGACAGCTAAAAAGGTTTCACTTTTTAGACTGTATATTCGACGTAACGTCGAGTTATCTTCCTATCTTATCGACGCACCTTCGAGTTCTTGTAGGAGCAACTTCGAATTCATCCTTGCTCTGATTGAACTCTGCTAGTCGATGTTGCGTCGATACCCTATCGACGTAACCGTCGAGTTGATGGCATTGCTCTAAGATTCAATATCTGCGTCGAGATGAAGTCGACGTTGCGTCGACTTTAGGTTAATTGCTTCGACATGTACTTCCTTCTACGTCGAGTTGAAGTAGAAGCTGTGTCGACTTCTCAAAGTACCTCGATAGGTCCATAACCTCTACGTCGATACCTATTCGATGGAACGTCGACTTGAATGACTTCGACAGAAAGGTGAACTACTTGGACTTCTAGTGAGAATAGCGTCGACAACAACTTGACGTTGCATCGAATTCTATTCGACGCAAATGTTAACTTTGCCCAAGTTTTGCTTCTCTTGATCTGGCCTTAACACCCTAGGTTGAGTGTGACATCCTAAGACATCTAGTGACCAGATTACCCTCACTATACAATGGGTAATTCATTCCTAAGAGATAAAATCACTTTTAGGTAATTTGTTAAGTTAAATCAAAGAGTTTTTCCCAACAATCTCCCCTATTTATCTTAACAAATTTTACAGTTTGAATAAAGTGATTTTACACATTCCTCTTATATAATCAAGAATACATCCAAAATGATATATACAAAAGAAAATAATTGACTGAAAACTCAGAAAATAATTGACTGAAAGCTTAGACCATATCATTCAATATATAACTCTCCATAACTGTCTTTCAGGAAGAACAATTTTCTTACAGAGTACCTAAGCCTCATTGCTCCTTCTCAGGAGTTCTTCTTTTCCTTGAAAAAACTTTTGAAGAAACTTTCCTTGGGGCAATCTGCAAGGGCTCATCATTTTCTTCAGTAGTAATGTCTCTGGGAAGCTCCCCCTGAGAGTGTGCATTCTCTTCATCCTGTTGGACAGCTTCCTGAGCAATCTAGCTTGGCTACTTGATCTAGCTCTATTTCATTCTGAGGCTCATCCTGAACCACTGCTGTACTCACAACTGCCATTTTAGTAGCCAAATCTCTTTGAACAACTGGAGCAAGCTCCCCCTGAACTATTGAAGGCTCCCCCCTGATCTGCAACATTTAATTTTTCCTCATTCACATTTGACAGATACTGATTTACATCTGCCATCGCTTTGTCAATCTCCTCATTATCTGCTTGTACTCGTTCTTCATCATTCTATTTTTCGGGAGCAGACTCCTCCTGATCTGCAGGCTCCCCCTGGATCTGTGCACCTTGGAAGGTGGTCACTTTGTCAGGAGCATAAGCATCACCTACACCCTGTTCACTCAAATCTAGCACAGGTCTTTCTTCCTGCAATAGGTTCTCCCCCTTCTTAACCTTGCTGGCTAGAGAGGTTAAGAATTCTTTTGTGGCCATGGAGGAAGATATAAAATCTTTGAGGCTCTGGAGAGATCTTTTAAAGGCTAATAACTCACCCTCCATTTGTGATTATTTTCTATCAAACCTTCTTGCCAGAGAGGCCATCTGATCTACAAATGTGGAGGAGGCAATGCCAACTGCCTTTGAGATGATTTGCTCAAGATCAATCTTGGGGATAAGAGAGGTAGATGGAGGAGTTGATGGAGGGAATTCTTCTTGGATAGGGGAGAGTGGCTGATAAAACTCTGGGGAGACATGAATAGGTGGAGGAGGTGGAGTAAATGTGGATGGTAGCTGATGAGGCATTTGGGAAGATGTCTCTGGGCCTGATGGGGATTGGTGTTGTTGTTGTTGTTGAGATGGAATATCCTCATGATGGAGATCTGTAACAGTGTCCATAGGAGGTGGAGATAGAGGAGGGGGGATATTACCCCTTGGAGGGTCTGGTAGCTGCCTTTCAGGCTCTTGAGGAGGAGGAGGAGATGGAGGAGGTGAAGTCGGGGATTGACCAGGCTTTAAGATTTGCCTGGTCCACTTCGAGAATATTCCAATGTTTATTCTCTTCCCTGGTGGAATTGACACACCCTTGGACTTGCACACTGCTGGGTAGTGGTGAAGCAGTATCTGACTCATGATTCTCATATAAGCATTTTCTTTATGGGCATATTTGTGCCTTATCATCTTCAGAAGTAACTTTCCCAGTTTATATTTTTCTTGAGGACAAGAATGCCCATAATATGCAGTTGTTGCTTTGGAATTGCATCATGAGCTGAGATTTTGCACAATAGAACTTTACCAACTATGTCAGCCAGGAATCCGTATTCTTCTCCCAACTCAATCTTCTTGAGATTGATTGCTTTCTACTTACTGAACTGCATAATCTCTAAAGCCTTCTTAATCTCTTCACCTGTCAGCTCATCAGAGTCACTCCCAGTTGGAAGATCAAATGTCTGACTCAGCATCTCCTCTGTGATGTGAATGTATGTCTCAGAAATTTTCCCATTAAGGGAGCCATCTTCTCCTATCTGTACAGACTCCTTAAACTCTGTCAATTCAATATCAAGTATCTTGTTCCTGGTGTATATTAGTTTGGTTAAGCCAGCATCCTGAAGCAAGCCCAGAATGGCATTGAAGTTGTCGGTCGCTGCGCTGAAGGAGTCAATGTCCACATCGAATCTGGAGTTAACCTTAGGTGGAGCCATTTTATTATAGGTACCTGCAAAGACAACGAGAAAGCGAGAGAGGGGCACTGGAGAGCTGGAGAATAAGAGAACAAGAAAGCAAGAGTGCAAGAAAGCAAGAAAATTTGAATGCGCAATGATTTCGATGCTGAAGTTGCTTAAAAGAATACGATTCATCGCAACTTAGGGTTTATGTCGACGCACCGTCGATGTGTATTAGTATTTGGTGCGCAAAAATAAGTCGAGAATGCTTCTAGAAGTCATTCTGAGAACGCAGTCATTTCTACATTGCGTCGAATTATATTCGACGTAATCCAGTCGATGCAATACCTTTCCCAAAGATGTTCAGCAATCCTTAAGTTGACGTAGTCCAGTCGACGTTGCTTCGATTTGCAATCGACGCGCCCTCGATTTTGATCAGCGTCCAATCATTATGATGCATGCGTCGATAAGAACTCGACGTTGCGTCGAGATCTATTCGAATTATTCACTCTAAGCGCTTCTTAAAGCAGACGTCGAGTAGAAGTCGATGGTACGTCGACTTCCATTCGACGCACCTATGAATAAACATATCTATTTCCTTAGAAAATTCTTGTTATTTTTCCCAGCAATTTTATTTATTGAAAATAGATTATAATATTAATTTTATATGTTATTATGGAAATGAGTCAAGGCAGAAACCACTCACTTGAATGAAGTTTGTTCCTTATTCTTGACCTGCATCTTCCTTCCCACTCCATTTTCTCCTGAGTGGGACCCTACCTAACCATGCACAGGTAATTCAACCATTAGAAGGAACCTAGGTTACCTTGGGCCCTTTGCTTTTATCATTGTAGGGTTCAATGAAAGAATAGAAAGGTCTATCATGATACCCTTTGGGATGATAAGGAATGGGTTTCCCAAACTTATTGTTTTGATACTTGAAATGAGTATAAAATGTATCTAAAAATAACAAATCAGCAGAATATTTTATTATCCTAGGTTTTGTTTATGCCTTTAGGTTGTAGTTATTTGACTTCTCTACATTATTCTTACTTGAGGGTTTTTCTTTCTTATTCAGATGTATTTTGTTGGGTTTATCCATCCTATCTGAATAACTACCAGCCTTACCCTTGATTGATGCACTCTTCTCACTGGGTTGATAATCACTAGGTCTAACAAAAGAAACTAGATTTTTCCAGGCAGGTTTCCTAGGTGCTTCTAAGCTAGTGGAGGGCTCTGCTCCTAAACCTAAGTGATTAAATCTCTTAGAGAGATTTTCAGTGATTCCTTTGAGCTTCTGTCTCCTCCCATTGAGTGAGTCTTCAAAGGCCTTTGCCTCTGCTAGCTCTTTATGCAATTTAATGTTCTCCTCTCTAAGTTTAATCAATTCTAACTCTTTATTATTAATTTCATGTGTTAGGTTTTGATTTCTTATGTAGATTTTATCTTTCTTAAGGTTTTCAAACTCAGTCCTAGCTGTGTCTAGTTCTTTTTCTATCCTAAGATGATCAATGCAGAAATCTCTAAAACATGTTTTAAAATATTCTGAATTAAAATCAAATTAATCAAAAACAGATACCTGTTCCTCTTCATCATCTGATGACATCCCTAGTGCCATCATGCAGGCTGCTTCTGCTTCTGCTTCATCATCACTTTCAGATGATGAGGAGCTTAACTCTTCTTCTGAGTCACACCATGTTTCAGTTATGAAGCCCTTTCCTTTCTTCTTATCCTTCCCTCTGAAGGACTTCTTCGTCTTCTCTTCTTTGTTGCTGCTTCTGTCCCTTTGCTCTTGTGGGCACTCAGGAGCAATGTGCCCTGGCTTATTGCAGGTGAAGCAGATAATCTCCTTCCTTAGAGTTTTATCATACCTAGGCCTTGACTCTCTTTCTCTTCTCCTTGAGTCTTCAGTCTTGACCCACTTCTTAAATCTCTTTGCTAGGAGATTGAACATCTCATCTTCAGGGGTAGAGGGCTCTCCTTCAGTAGCTTTCATAGCTAGGCTCCTTTGGATAGGAGCTGGAGAAGTCTCTCTTTCTTCAGCCTCAGCCCTGTTCTTCAGAAGCATCTCATACGACTTAAGCTTTCCTAACAAAGCTTCAGTTGAGATCTCTCTATGGCACCTTGACTCTCTGATTGCCCAGATTCTGGAATTCCATGAGCTAGGGAAGCACATGAGGATTTTATCATTAATTTCAGTCAAGGATATCTCCTTGTCTAAGCCTCTAAGCTCCTTAATGATAATGCTTAATCTGTCATACATATCATCAACAAATTCTTCAGCTTTCTTTTGAAAGTTCTCATACTGGGATATGAGAAGGGACTTTCTGTCCTTTCTTTCATCATCACTTCCTTCCACCATTGTGGTGAGTGAGTCCCAGATTTCCTTTGCTGATTGGCACTCATCAACCTTCTGGAAAATGTCATCTGACATTGTTGAAACCAGAATGTTCATGGCCTTGGCATCACATGCCTTGACCTTCTTCTCAGCCTATGTCCATTCCTTTCTTGGGACAGCCTCTGTTGTTGAGGATTCTCTTGCCTTTTGTCTGACTGGAGCTGGAGGACCTGTGAGAAGAACATTATAGATGTCTTCATCAATGGAATTCATGTAAAGTCTTATTCTGGCCTTCTAGAGTGTGAACTTATTCAAGTTACACACTGGGGGTCTTGTAGAAGCATAGTCCTTAGTACTCATTTTCTTTATAAAATATGTTTGTAGAAAAGAAATAAGAGTAGGATGCCTTTTTGATCAAGGTGTTAACCTTTTAATGATCAACCTCCCTCTGATACCAAGTGAAAGTGCATGGTGTGCCTCTGAGAATCCTCTAAAGGGAGGGTGAATAGAGAATAAAATTATTTCTATCCTAACTGTGAATACAATAAAATAATCTAAGGATTTATGCTTAATCAAGATCTCAGGCAGAATAAAATAGTGTTGAAATATAAAGTAAAAAAATAGTAATGTAAACTAGCTATGAGAGACAACACAGAAAATTAGCAAACCAGAAGACACAAAGATTTTATAGAGGTTCCCCAAAATGTGGGTAGTCCTCTCTTCTACCACATGGCAGGATTGCACCAACTGTGTCTGTGTCTTTTGACAAGGAGACTCTCAGAACCACTGATCTTTTGACAAGGAGATCATGAACCACCAGATCTTTTGATAAGGAGATCTTGAACCACCAGATCTTTTGATAAGGAGATCTTGAACCACTGAATCCTTTGAAGAGGGATTTATAAAACTCTTTTACATAAGGGAATTAGAAGGAGAAGGAAGAAGAGAAATGGAGTAGGAATTCTGTTCTCATAATTCTTATGGAGGCTATATGATACACATCTTCTTGTATCTATCACTAGATCTACTCTTGATTAACTCCTGCTTATGATAGTGATGTATTGTATGAGCTTTGATTGTCAGATCCTTTGTGTTTCTGCTGATTGAGATCTGGCTGCTATGAGATGGTGATGAAGAACAGCTTTCAGATCCTTTGTTCTTTTCTTCTGATTAAGATCAGCTTGCAATATGATTGTGATGAAGAGCAGCTGTTCTTATCTTCTCTGCATATTTTCTATTATGGTTTCTGAGGGAGGAAGAAGAAGATAGCCCTTGAGAGAAAATGATGGCCGATTGTAATGAATGCCTTTTTTTTCTCTTTCTTCTCATCCCTTTTATTGTCCAGTTCAATTTGAATTTCTTTTCCTTTTCTGGTAAGAGTTGAAAAGATATTTTTGTCTGGACATTTACATCCTTCTTTCCTTCTTTAATTCCTGACCCGTCCACCAACATAAAGGTTGTTTCCAAGAAAGTTTTCTCTGTCCTCTTTTAATTCTTCATTTCATTTGAGGTAATTAAGGAGTCGTTGGAGAACGGTCTTGAGAGAGGCGGGCCATGAGAGAGGCTCCAAAAATGACAGCTGAAAAGGTTTCCCTTTTCAGACTATATTCGACGTAACATCGAGTTCTCTTCCTCGCTTATCGACACACTTTCGAGTTCTTATAGGAGCTGCTTTGAATTCATCCTTGCTCTGATTGAACTCTGCTAGTCGACGTTGTGTCGATACCCTATCGACGTAACCGTCGAGTTGATGGCATGGATCTAAGCTTCATTATCCGCGTCGAGATGAAGTCGACGTTGCGTCAACTTTAGGTTGCTTTGAAATGTACTTCCTTCTGCGCCGAGTTGATGTAGAAGATGCGTCGACTTCTCAAAGTACTTCGACAGGTCCATAGCCTCTACGTCAATAACTATTCGATGGAATGTCGACTTGAATTACTTCGACAGAAAGGTGAACTACTTGGACTTCTAGTCGTAGTAGCGTCGACAACAATTTGACGTTGCGTCGAATTCTATTTGACGCAAATGTTAAATTTGCCCAAGTTTTGCTTCTCTTGATCTGGCCTTAACACCCTAGGTTGAGTGTGACATCCTAAGACATCTAGTGACCAGATTACCCTCACTATACAATGAGTAATTCTTTCCTAAGAAATAAAATCACTTTTAGGTAATTTGTTAAGTTAAATCAAAGGGTTTTTCCCAACAGATCGGGCACTCCACTTCTAGGTGAGTATACACACTACCAGACCTAGACCTTAAGTACGCTACTGTACACATCCTAGGTGCACTTCCATGAGCTCTTGTGTACTCTTGCTGGCATCCCGCTAGTCTTTTATGGTCGGGGATGGGTTACTAGGGATCTTCCTCCAGACCGTAGTAAAGTAACCTACTGTCCCTCTAACTCACCACACCCCATCGAAGTCAATGTACTCCCATCGGTGTGATAACTGGACCAGTACCAAAGGCTTGCCACTAGTTTATGCACATGCAAGGTTTATCACACTACCCGAGCCTCCAACTCGCAGTACCAACTACTCTTGAACTATTCCCTCCCATATATTGGGATGAAGTTTATCTTCTCAATTTCTCTTATTTTAAGTTACTTTTGAAGGTAATTAGTCGATCATAGCGATTTAAAGTGAATCCTGGACTTCCCGAGGTCTACCCGGTGAAGAGCTCGCAACGGTACTAGAAGGTGTTATGGGGTGACATCCCAAACCTTCCTTTCTCAGAATATTTACTTTTATTGGTAGCTACCCTATTGTTAAGGTTATTCTCATGGTTGCTCTAAAATTACTTAAGGGTGACTTATAACTCTTTTAGGCAACTCAACTACCTTTTTACATTGCGTGGTGTAAACCTCTATGTATTTATCAATGTGTTCAACACTTATCTTAAAATGCACCATGATCATATTTATCTTTCTAAAAATCACCATAATTACATAAGGGGGAAAGACTCCAAATGATTTCACTTATTCACCGTGCGACGAGATTCTAGTCTACTAATCACAATTGGACTAAAGTCCTCCGATAAGGCTACAATTTATAGGGGTTGCTATTATGGATTCCTTAACTATGTGTTCCAAATTGTATTCCATTTCTAAATGTTCTGGCTAGTCTAAACATTACCTCAAGTTTTTGTTATTCGCAGTCTAACTCAAAATTGAACTAGGTTGATCTCTATGATGTGAACTTCACTATAACTTAGTCAAATGCCCTAAAATTTATACCATAGGTTAATCATGACTAAATTAATAAATGATCAGAAATTCATAATTTTCCTAATTATTTTGTCCATTAATAAAAATTCTTTAAAGATAATACACACCTCACTTTACACATGAAGTACCACTTTTAAAAGTCAAAGTGCTCCCAATATTTTATCAGCGAAATGTAATGTTGAAACAACATGAATGACTGAATCTCTAAATTTTCCATAGTATTTATGACCACTATTTCATTATTTAAATATTTGTGTCAATTAGTCACATTACACAGTAATTAAGTACCAAAATAACCAATTCAAAAATTCTTGAAAAATTATCATAAGTCTATAATGATCCAAAAACAGTCTAGCCAAACTTTCAGAATTTTTCCAGATGATATTAATCATATAAATTTCATTAATACATAAGTGTGACAAATAGAATTTTTGGTAATTTATAGTGTGAATGAATTCCAAAAATTCAACTAAAGTTCTCAGAGGTATATTTCAACATAAAGTATCATGTGACAAAAAATTGTATTTTTCTCAAGATATTAGATTATGTTTATTTCATTTATACACATATGTGACAAAATCAACTATGCTCAAATAACTAAGGGAATCAACTCCAAAAATCACAATAAAATTCTCAGAGGTGTATATTACTCTAAGACATCATGTGGAAGGAATTCAGATTTATCCTAAGTCATTTAATTACTTTCATTTGATTAATACACATATGTGACATTAATATTATTAACTAAATACTTAGGTTTTTTCAATCCAAAAATCCTATTTTTTCTTGAGATCATACCCTCCACCATAATATGTGTATTGAGTTGGAGTTTCTACGGTGATCCAAAAGTAATCAAGCAGTTAGTCTTACTGCCAACGTGATATGAGTCTATAGGGTCGCATATAAGAGTGTTTGGAGAAATTGGAGAAAGGATTGTGTGGGCCTTGCTCATATTGGATATGAGTGATAGGACCAATCCTATGACTATTTGGAATATAGTTGGTTCGAGAAGACTGCTCCTAGATATTGTGAATATTGTATATAGAGCATATCAGAAAAGTTTCAAGACGATATTGTGAATATTGTCTAGAAGACTTCAAATACGACATTATGAATGTCGTCGTGACACATGGCCTGTTGTCAGGATCAATGACAGATAATCGAGATTTAGCCTCATAGTCAGTAAACTCAAAGGAATGGATAAGAATATATCAATAACTAAGATCAATGATTATCTCCTAATATGCTTTTCAAGATCATGGGATTCTAGAATCTTGGCCATCAAAGAAGCCAGATGTAATAAGGAGATCTCCGCTGATGCTCTTCTTGGAAATATCAAATCATATGAGATGTAGTTAAAGACAATGGATAAAAATGAGAAAAATGAGAAAACTCCATCCTCCTCAAAGGATAAATCCATTGCTCTCAAGGCCTATGATGAAGAAGGATCAGCTATTGCTGATAAGTCGATGGGTCTACTTTCCAGAAGATTCAAAAAGTGGATTAAATCTGAATACTTTAAAGAAGGGACAAAAGTTACACCAAGCCATGGTATGACAAGACTCCTTCTAAAGAGATTATTTGCTTATCATGTAGGAAACCAGGACACATTGCTCCAGAGTGTCCAAAAGAGAACAAGGATAAAGTCCATAAAAAACAAGAATCATAAGAAGCATTATGATCAAAGAAGAAAGGGAGAAAGAAGGATAAAAGCTTTATAGCTGATACATGGAGTGAAACAGACAGTGACATCATCTCCAGCTCTGATACTGATGAATGAAAAGCTGAAGAAAAATGCCTTATGGCATTAAATCTACCTGATTAGGAAGATGAGGTAACTTGTTTTAATAATTTTGATTTCACTACTGATGAATTCAAAACTGCATTTAAGGAATTTTACCAAGATCAACTTGAGGCAGAAAAACTAATTAAAAATCTTAGAGAAGAAATTTCATCTCTCAAGGAAAAGCTAATTGAAAAAACTCAGTAGTAGCTAACTATGACCTAAGATTAGAAAATGGAAAGCTCAGAGAAGAAATAGACTCTCTGAAGTTAGAAAATGTAAACTTCAAAGAGCAAGAAGTAAATGATAAAGCAATTGAGAATAGCCTCAATGGGAGGATTCAGCAGCTCAAGTCAAATTCTTAAAATCTCACTATGAGATTTAAGAATCTAGGACTGGGTGCTAAACCCTCAAATGAGAAGGATTCTACTAGCATTCTTGCTTGGAAGAATCCTATAACTTTTGTTACTGCCAAAGGAAAAGAGCTCGTGATATCTGATTTAGATATTCCTTCCACCTCTACGAACATCAAAAAGAAATCTCCTCATAAGAGGAAGAACAACAATAATAATAAGAAGGTACTGGAGATCCCTATTCCTTTAGATAAAAAAAAAGAGATTCTAGGGAAGCCACACATGCACTTAAGAAAAATCCAGCCAAGAATTCAACATATGTCGATTACTACTCAATGTATGTTGAATATCACTCAACGAACATTTAGTAGAAATTTATGTATGACTAACGATACATTGAATAATAATCTATTTACGTCGAATACTATTCGACATTTTAGCCTCATATGGTTGCTTATAACTACAATGCAGGGAACATTGATTTTTCTCAAAAATCATTTTTGTCAGGTCCTCATAATCCTATAATTAATAGAAAAGGTAAATATAATTGGTTCGAGTGTCATTGATGCCATAAGGTGGGACACTTCATGAAATATTGCTGGTACACCCAACAAGCAATATCCTATTCTAGGACATGTATGGATAGACCTAGTTATTCCTCTATTAATCCTTTTGATAAGAACTATGGACCTAGGGCATCCTGAGTTCCCTTTAACAACTGATTGTATTGTGGAAAGTGTCCAAATCTGCCACAAACCAGCTGTAGAAACTAGATAGTGGATGCTCCTGGCATATGACTGAAGACAAAAGACTGATGGAAGATTTCAAATCTAAGCTTGGTCCTAAGGTGATGTTTGGTAATTCTAGCTATGGACAAACCCTAGGATATTGGATAATTCATGTTGGTGCTATTACATTCACCAAGGTTGCTTATGTTGAGGGGTTAAAGCATAACCATATAAGCATCAGCCAATTTTGTGACAAGAAATTCATGGTAGTCTTCACATATGAGCAATGCAAAATAATCTCTAATAAATCAAGTAGTACTATTCTAACTGGAATTAGGAAAGGTAATGTATATTTAGTTGATTTCATTTCTAACACAACTGAAATATGCCTATTTAATTCAAAAATCTCTAATGTTGAATTAAGGCATAGAAAGCCTGAACATCTTGCGAAATTGATTTAAGTTGATGATTTCCTAAAGTTCATAGGGCTTATTGTGGTTATCATTATTTTCAGTTTATTTAGATCATTCATATTGATAAAATAAAAAATAAAAAAAAACCTACGTAGATTTTTAGTTTCTTATTTGGATGCAGTTTCAAATAAAATTTTTGCTTTTTGTTCTCTTTCAATCACAATATAGACTTGAAAGCTTGATGGTAGCTTCAAATCATGATGGTACAAATGTGCTCTCATTCCCACCGCCACTGCTCGGAGTCACTCGCGGCAACAAAGTTTTGCCAAACAGTTTACAATGTGTTTCTCTATTATGAAAAGTTCTGCAAACAAAGTTCATCCAAACAGATTCCCATTTGCACCTAACTTTTCCAACAACTCATATTCTCACCCTCCCTTTGCTACCGCTCCTTTTCCAACTGCCACAACTCTCCCAAACATGCCCTTATATGTACCCTAACTACGATCAGGTCACGGAGATGATTGATTCACCCTAAGCCTTTCTAAGCTTATCAAATTGATCATTTGAACCTAATAGGTGTCGAGATGATTTAGTTAAACTGATTAAGAAATTGGTATATTATGTTGAGTTTTGAAGTGAGCTAACACCCGACGTTAGAGCTAATACTGGCGTTAGCTCCTTCTCGCTGAGCTAACGCCAGCGTTACAAGCTAACGCCCGCGTTAGCTCCTTTTCGCACCTCCCCCCTGTTTTGCCTATAAATAGAGGGGTACCCCCCCCCCCCCCCCCTCTAAGAGTATCGATTCTGAAAGTGGCGAGTATCCTCTACTTTGAGCGAGTTAGAGATACCAGAGTGCTTCCAGGCGAGCATCGAACTTGGAGTAAGTTTGGCAAGAGAGTTACCTACTCGCGAGTTAACGCGGGGCGTTAGGAGCTAACGCAGGGCATGTAACGAGCTTCGTCTAGTGGCGACTAGGGAGCTGAGGAGTGCGAGCAACGAGCTTGCGAGGAGCAGAGCTAACGCTGGGCGTTAGCGTTAACGTCGGTGGTAGTAAGGAGCGAGTATCACGTGCGCGGTGTGCTCCGGAGGAGAAGCGGACCTTGTCTGTGACCAAGTTCTTTTCTACTTTTGGCTGTCGTGAATCAAGTTGGATGCAACTTGTATTCAGCCCTGTCCATTTGTAACTAGCTGCCGAGTATTATTTGTTGTGAAAGCTTGTGTTCATCTATTGGTGTCCTTATTCTCCTGTTGGTTGACGTGTTCTTCCGACTTCAAAATATTTCACATGGTATCAGAGGGATAGTGGAACAAGGACCGAGCAACCAAGATGGACGACGGAGGAGGGTATGCTAGGGGACTTGGCATTGAGCTGCTCACCCAAACCAACTACAATAAATGGAAGTCTTGCATGGAGAGTTACCTGCTTGGAAAGGACCTATGGGAGGTCGTTGGAGGAGAAGAGCAGGCAGAAGTCTTTCCAATCGAAGGCAATGGTCAAGCTGTGAGAGCTTGGAGGAAGACCAACGCCAAGGTGGAGTTCACCTTGAAGAGAGCCATTTCACCTGACTTGTTTGACGACATCATAGGTTGCAAGTCAGCATCTGAGATCTGGATAGCCCTCGATGGGTTATTCAACAAGAAGAATGTAGCGCGGCTACAATTCCTGGAGAATGAGTTGACAAGGTCGACTCAAGGCGAGATGGCGATATCCACCTTCTTCCTGAAGGTGAAGAACCTGTGTGGGGAGATCTCGGCCTTGGACCCTGAAGAGCCAATCTCAGAGGCGAAGTTAAAGCGACACATACTCTGAGGCTTGAGGAATGAGTATGTCCCCTTCGTTACTTTCGTGCAAGGGTGGGCTACTCAGCCCTCCTTACTGGAGCTAGAGAACTTGCTATCGTCATAGGAGAGCTTGGCGAAGCAGATGGCGGGAGTATCCAACTCAGGAGGAGATGGCGAGGCTTTGTTCTCAGGAAAGAGGAGATCCTGGGACAAGAAAAAGAAGAACTTCGGAGATGGACCTTCAACGTCCTCTCAGGGAGATGGGAGGAAGTTCCTCCCTGTGCGCGATGAGATGGGGAGATCCCTTTGCTTTTCCTGTAGGAAGTACGGGCACATGGCAAAGGACTGCCGGTCCAATCTGAAGGCCGGTCATGTTGCTAACAAGGAGGGAGATCACCAGAGAGGTGGAGGAAGAGGTGGAGGCCACCAGGGCGGTGAGATGGGGGACAATTGTTTCCTGGCAGAGATGACGGCAACGTCAGTCGATGTCTTAGCCCCATCAACCTCGAGAACGACTGGATAGTGGATTCCGGTTGCAGGCATCATCTCACAGGAAATATGTCGAAGTTCGACTCCTTGGAAGCATATGAAGGTACGGATGCTATCATCACTGTGGATGATACGGTACATCCCGTGGAGCGAGAAGGGAAGGTGTCCCTGGGAGTAGAGAGACGCCAGTGACACTGAAGAGTGTGTAACACGTGCCTGGCATGAAGAAGAACCTCTTCTCGGTTGCTAACGCAGTGGATGCTGGATACCACGTGCTGTTTGGACCGAAGGAGGTGAAGTTCCTGAAGAACCTTTCGTCTGTCGATGCTGACGTCATGCTCACCAGGAGAAGGGTGAAGGATTTGTATGTTCTGTCTGCAAATGCCTATGTGGACAAGCTGAAGACAAACGACAGCGCTGTGATCTGGCATGAGAGGCTGGGTCATGTGGGGATGGACAAGCTGAAGATAATGGCGGCAAAGGGCCTAGTGAGTGGTCTGCCTCAAATCTCTTCCTACGATGACGGCCATGTGTGCAACAGATGCCAATATGGAAAGTCACATCGACTTCCATTTGACAAGTCGGAGACCAGGTGTAAGGCACCTCTTGAGTGCGTACATGCTGACGTTATGGGGTCGTGCGCCACCCTTACTTATGGAGGCAATAAGTATGCGCTGGTTCTGGTGGATAACTACACCCGCTATACGTGGGTGTACTTTCTGAGAGAGAAGTCAGAAGTTTACGACAAGTTCCAAGAGTGGAAGGAGCTTGTGGAAGGGTGGCTGGACCGTAGAGTGAAGAAGCTGAGAAGCGACAATGGAGGGGAGTTTACCTCCAATGAGTTTGCTTCTTTCTGCAGGAGGTTCGGCATTCGGCGGGAGCTCTCCTGCGCTCACACCCCTCAGCAGAATGGGGTGGCAGAGAGGAAGATCCGCCATCTGGTGGAGACTACCAGGAGTTGGCTACATGCCAAGAGCATTCCCAAGGCCTTATGGGCGGAGGGAATGGCGTGTGCTACTCATGTGATCAACCGACTACCTCTGAGTCCTAACAGGATGGTGTCTCCACACTAGCTCATGTTCGGGGAGAAGCCAAATGTGGGTCACATGAAAGTGTTTGGTTCTACCTGCTTCGTGCACGTCCCGGACGCTCAGAGAACCAAGTTAGAGCCGAAAGCGAGGAAGTGTATCTTCATCGGCTACGATGAGCGGAAGAAGGGTTGGAAGTGCATGGATCCGTAGACCCACAAGTTCGTCGTCTCGCGCGACGTAGTGTTTGACGAACTGGTCTCATACCAGGGAGTCTCTTCTGTGGTGCTGCCGGAGAGTGGAGAATCTAGCAGGGAAGAGAGGGTCACTGAGGATCCTGTTGGGTATTGTATCCACAATAACCTTGATTTGTAGAAAGTCAACTTTGAACCAAGATTGAATTGTTTGTGTATTTGATATATTTTTTCTAGTATTGTTCTTGCAGGTTCACATTGCTAAGTGTAGACCAATGTCAGGTCACAATGGGTCAATAAGCACAGTCTCATGCAATGTAATTCTTCATTGTGTGGGTTATGGGGTTGACTCATGTGTGATCTCTCAATTGGGATACACTTTATGATCAAGACATTAAAGATTCAAAGCTTGGAGTGCACCATAGGTCTAGAGAAAAAGGAAGAAATTTTTCCTAAGTAAATTTTTCGAGATGTAAAGGTACTTTTCGAGAAGTCCTTCTATGCTCTCGAGAAGTCCTTGTTATTTTTCGAGAAGGGTTGTCTCAAAGGTCTTTCTCGAAAAGGTTGAATTTTTCGAGTAGCTATTATCATCTCTCGAGAAATCAATGTTATCTCGAAGAGTCCCCTTAGTTTTCGAGAAAACTTCTTTTTCAGTTGTTTTCGAGAAGTCTGTCTCAGTGGCAGCTTTCGAGAAATCCTTCCTCTCTCGAGAAGTGCTTTTGTTTTCGAGAAGTCATCGTTTCTTTCGAAAAGCTTTCACTCTAAAGGTTTTTCTCGAAATTGTTTTGGAGTTCACGAGAAGTTTCTTGTGCTCTCGAGAAGTCTTTCATCTCTCGAGAAGCTTTGTCATAATTCTTTGATATTCTCTTCTAAAGCTGTTTTTTTGAGAACTAGCTGGTTTCTCTCGAGAAGTCTTGGATCTCTCGAAAAGTCTGATTCTAGCTTTTCTCGTAAACCTTGTTTTTCCATTTTGACGACAAGTCTTTTCCGTCAAATTGACGTGACGTCTTTCCTCGTTTTAAGGTTAAATCGTTAGGTCTTCATCTATATAATGATTGCTCCTTAAGAAAGAAATAATGATTCGAAGTAGAAGATCAGAGTTCGTACTTTTCTCCAAAAACCTAATTTGATCCAAGATCGTCGTCTAGTGCCGTGCATCGCCATTGTTGGAGTTCGATCGTATGTTATCTGATTTCGTCTCCAAGTGGAAGAAAAAGGTCGATCGATCATCGCCTCACTCGTCCTGTTTTCATTGGATCGATCAAGACCTTAGAAGATCTGATTTGTGCCGATTTGATTCTTCTTCTTCAACATCAAGCCGAAGCCATTTCTATCTCAAGAAGGAAGAAGATCATCATCAAATTATTCAGATCTGATCGTGATTCGTTAAGTATTGTTTCAATCTAAATTTACATTTGATTGTAGGAGATTGTTCTCCGAGTTGTAGGAGAGGTATTCTCCGAGTTGTAAGAGAGGGCTCTCTCTGAGTTTGTAGGAGATTGATCTCCGAGTTGTAAGAGTTTTGACTCTGAGGATTGTATGATCGTTCTTGATCCGAGTTTTAGTGAAGTAGTCAAGTCTAGCTGTGGTGCTAGATTGGCGAGGCCGGCAAGTGGAGTACCCAAGAATGGGGAACCACTATAAATTTCTTGCGTCGTCTGTGATTGTGATTTGCATTCTGTGCGTTCTTTATTTTTAAGATTTTCAATTCCGCAAAAGACGCAGTTATCACCTATTCACCCCCCTCTAGGTGATTTTGGTTGGCAACTAGATATTACAATTGGTATCAGAGGAGGCTGTTCTTGAAAGGTTACCACCTTGAATAGGATCTCTCCATTCTAATTGCTAACAAATCATGAAAAAGTGCAAGGAATCGTCTTCGTTGAAATTGCCAATATGCACTAAGGCTAACTTTCCTATGTGGAAAGAAAGAGTCAGATTTTATATGGAAGCCGCAGACCCATGAATCTTCCAAGTCGTGGAAGAAGGACCTCATGTGCCTATGACCGCTTCTACTATTGATCCAACCTTAAAAGTACCAAAGAAAATGATGGACTTAACAAAGGATGAGATCGCTCTCGTTTCTTTGGACAAAAAGGCAAAGAATATAATTGCCAGTGCAGTGGATGATTCAATGTTGCAAAACTTAATTCACTGTAATTCTGCCAAAGAAATGTGGACGTCTTTAATAGTCCTTATGGAAGGTACTGAAGAAGTAAGAGATGATAGAAGATCTCTTTTGAATCAAGAGTACGAGGCTTTCAAGCAGAATAAAAAGGAGTGCATTGCTGATGCTTATGAAAGATTCTTCAAGATAGTAAACGGCCTAAGGAATTATGGTCGGGAATTTACTAATGGTGAACTAAATGACAAATTCCTGCGATCCCTAACGAAAGACTGGGATAGCAAGATAGTTGCAATCAGAGAGTTTGGAAAGTTACCAAACCTAGACCCACAGAATCTGTTTGGGAAATTATTATCCCATGAACTGCAAATGAACATTCGCAAAACAGAAGAAGATGGGAATAGAATTTCTAACAAGGAAAGGACCTTGGCTATGAAAGCCGAGAGCTCCAGAAAAAGCAGAGCTTTGTCTCCAGTTAGAACACAAGAATCTGATGATGAAAAAGAATCTGAAGCCGACTCCTCCAGTTCTGAAATGTCTGATGGGGAGTTTTCTCTAATCTCTCGTCAGTTTAAGAAACTGTTAAACAAAAGAAGACACATGAAGAATAAGTTTTCCTCTGAAAATAGACATTCTCGACGTGATGGTGATCATCACAAAAAGAGCTCTAGCAATCATGACAGGTATAAATCTAAAACTGGTAAACATATTTCTTCTGATATAGTTTGCTATTGTTGCAATAAGCCAGGGCACATGATTGCTGAATGCCCCTATAAAAAGAAAGAGGGTGGAAGAAAAGAAGAAAGGAAATCCACCCACGGGAAAAGGAAGACTGAAAAGAGTCAAGTCGCTAAAAAGAATAAAACTTTAAGCGACAGTGATTCGGAGAAATCAAGTAGTGAAGAAGAAGCCTACTTCGGGCTGATGGCTATGACTGATGAAGAAGAAGAACCTCCATATACCGGGAAGGTAAATTCTCACACCATCTTATCTGATTCTGAATATGCCTCAGCTGAACAAAAGGATTATCTTTCAGATGATGACTCAAACCTCATGACCCAATATACTGAAATGCTTAAAAGCTTTGACAAATGCCGAAAGGTAGTCAAAACACAGGCCAAGGAGATCATGTCTCTCAAAGAAGTGGAATCTAATTTGAGAAGGGAAGTTGAACAACTTTCTTCCTTCAAAGAGGAAAACCAAATCTTGAAAGACAAAATCAAAAGCTCAGATGAGCTCCTTGAACGGAAAGAGAACTCTATCAAAGTTCTGGAAGAACAGCTAGCCGCTGAGAAGAAGCTAGTTGAAAAGTTTTCACAACCGAAAACCATTCTTCCAATTATTGATACTTTCTCTGCTAAAGCAAATAGCAGTGGTTTAGGTCATGTGGCTGGGCCAAGTAATTCTTCTATGGGCACCCTTGCCAATAAGAAAAATAAGAATGCTAAGAAAGCTACTATTGAAGAAAAAGGGAAAGCTCATCTAGAACAAGTGGAATTTAAGAAAGTTCTACTTCCCACAAATGCTTATGACATGGAAAGCTCTTATGGTCACTTGACACGACCAATTAATTTTGCGCCTGTCAATGACTATAAGGGGTGGGCTCATCCTCAATACCTCGGTCAATGTGCTTTCAAAACACCTTATGAAGAAGTAAATTTGAGAGATTATGGTCCTTATGTTCATGGTCCAAGTGCTGTTAGAGCACCAATAGTAAAGACTGTTGTACCTAAGCCAAAGGAGAAAGCGTTACCCTGTGTATGCTGTACTCATGAAGCATCCTCATCAAGAAGGATTGCTCCTGCTAAAATCAACGTTCAAAGAATTAAGCAGGAAAATATTAAGAAAAGATACAACAAGTTTAATTGTTGGTGTTGCGGCAAAATAGGTCACTTTGCCGTAGACTGTTGGTTCAATCTCACCTATTCCAAAAGACCACAAGTTAACAATGCAAGAAAGACCGCTCGCAATGTTAATGTTCCTCGTGGTGCTCAACTAACAAGGGACCAAGGACCCAAAGTTGCTTGGGCTCCTAAGGCAAAATAATTTGTTTTTGCAGGTATGTCCAAAGGCCAACAATAATCCTATCTGGTATTTGGACAGTGGTTATTCTCGGCATATGACCGGAATAAGAAGTCTTTTGCAAAATTACATTCCAATTGAAAATGGTCCAAAAGTTATTTTTGGCGGATCTGACAGAGGAATAACAAAAGGCTATGGTATGATTTCTAACGGTAATGTATCTTTTTCAGATGTAGCTTATGTGGAAGGATTAGAACATAATCTGATAAGCATAAGTCAACTTTGTGATAAAGGATACATAGTTGATTTTCATAGAGATAAATGTTTGATAAAATCAGCTGATAATCTAGAAATGATTTTATCAGGCACTCGTTGTAGAAATATGTTCTGTTTAAACTTTCTTTGTTTATCATCTTCTACATCAGTGTGTCTTTTAGCAAAAGATAGTGCATCTCTTGCTGACCAATGACATAAGAGATTAGCACATATAAATTTCAAAACCATAAATAAATTATTTTCTCAAAACTTAGTACGTGATGCGCCGAATATTAAGTGCATTCAAGATAGACCTTGTCATGCTTGTGTAAAAGGCAAGCAAACAAGAGCTACCTTTAAGAGCATTATAGGCAAAGATTCAACTAGGTGCTTATACCTACTTCATATGGACTTGTTTGGTCCTTTGCAAATTAGAAGTTTAGGAGGTAAGTCTTACACATTAGTTATTGTGGATGATTACTCACGTTTTGCATGGGTATTCTTTCTAAAACACAAGTCAGATACATTTGACATTTTCACCAAGTTTGTCAAGCAAATCCAGAACGAATTTGAATGTTCGGTGGTCAAAATCAGAAGTGACCATGGAACAGAATTTGAATCTGGGGGCATGACAGATTTTTGTGAAAGTCTAGGTATCTTTCATGAGTTTTCCTCTCCTCGAACTCCACAAAAAAATGGGGTAGCTGAGAGAAGGAATAGAACACTCATTGAGGCTTGCAGAACAATGTTGAGTGACACTTCACTACCCGAATACCTTTGGGCTGAAGCAGTCAACACTACATGCCACGTGCAAAACAGAGCACTCATAAACAAAAACCATGTAAAGACCCCTTATGAACTACTAAAAGGGAAGAGACCAACCATCTCTTATTTTAGAATTTTTGGTTGCAAATGCTTTGTACTTAATAATGGAAAGCATTATAAAATCAAGTTTAGCAAAAAGAGTTTTGAAGGTATTTTTGTAGGCTATAGCAGCCATAGTAGAGCTTATAGAATATTTAATAAGAAAACCCTGGTTATAGAAGAGTCAATCAATGTTGTATTTGATGAAACGAGCATGCTACATAGCAGCTCTTCTAGTGCTTCTATTGAAGGTACAGGTTCAAAGACACAAGATATAAGCTTGGATGAGCCAGTCAAAGTTGATGCTCAAACCTTCATCAAGATCTCTTCCCCAATCACAAATGAAGAAGAAGATCATATTGATGAAGAACCAGTACAAGTGGAAGAAGACATTCAAGTAGCAAATGATGCTCTAATTGTTCAAACTGATGCAAGAAACCTTGAGTTCAGACACATGAGAGACCATCCTATTGATCAAATCATAGGAGATCCTCAAGTCGGAATTAGAACAAGAAGAGGCACTGCTAACGAAAATATGCATTTAAGTTTTCTCTCACAGGTTGAACCGAAGAAGTTTCAAGAAGCAAATGAAGACCCCCACTGGATAATTGCAATGGAAGAAGAGTTAAATCAATTCAAGCATTGCAAGGTGTGGACACTAGTTCCAAAACCCAAGGATAAAAATATTATTGGAACAAAGTGGGTTTACAGGAACAAGTTGGATGAGGATGGAACAATTATAAAGAACAAAGCCAGAATTGTAGCAAAAGGTTACAGACAAGAAGAAGGGATCGACTTCGATCAAACTTATGCTCCGGTAGCTAGACTTGAAGCGATCAGAATGTTCTTAGCCTATGCTGCATTCAAAGGTTTCACCGTATACCAAATGGACTTTAAGTCAGCTTTTCTGAATGGTAACATAAAAGAAGAAGTATACGTTGAACAACCTCCAGGTTTTGTAGATTCTGAACATCCTAATTATGTTTACTTACTACAAAAAGCTTTGTATGGGTTAAAACAAGCTCCTCGAGCTTGGTATGAGACGCTGTCTAATTTTCTTCTTGAGAACAAGTTCACAAGAGGAAAGATAGATGAAACATTATTTCTTAGGGAAGTAAAAGGCAAGATTTTGCTAGTGCAAATCTATGTCGATGACATTATTTTTGGCTCTACAGACGACAATCTTTGCAAAAAGTTTTCAAAACTTATGCAAGGAAAGTTTGAAATGAGCAGTATGGGAGAGCTAAAATATTTCTTAGGATTTCAAGTGAAACAATCTGAAGATGGAATTTTCATCTCACAGACGAAATTCACCAAGGAGCTGATTAAGAAATTTGGATTGGAGAGTGCAACCTCTATGAGGACTCCAATGAGCTCAGCTATGTCTCTGGACAAGGATGAGAAAGGGAAACCGTTTGATGAAACCAAGTACAGAAGCATAATTGGTTCTCTGCTCTACCTTACTGCTAGTAGGCCTGATATAATGTTTTCTACATGTGTATGTGCCAGATTTCAAGTGAACTCTAAGGAATCTCACTATACCGCTGCAAAGCGAATTTTGAGATATCTTAAAGGTACACCAAATCTTAGCTTATGGTACCCAAGAAGTAATGATAGCGAGCTAATTGGTTATTCAGATGCAGATTTTGCAGGTAGTAGAGACGACAGGAAAAGCACTTCCGGAACATGTCAATTTCTCGGAAGAAGGCTTATCTCCTGGAGCAGCAAGAAGCAAAATTGTGTTGCAATTTCAACAGCCGAATCAGAATATATTTCTGCAGGCAGTTGTTGCGCACAACTTCTTTGGATAAGAAATCAGCTTCAAGATTATAACTTGAAGATAAAGAATATTCCAATGTTTTGTGACTCCTCCAGTGCAATTGATATAGCAAATAATCCAGTCTCACACAGTCGGACAAAGCATATCGAGTTAAGATATCATTTCATCCGAGAACATGTGGAGAATGGGGATATCAACTTAAGCTATGTCCCTACGGATAAGCAAATTGCAGATATATTCACGAAGCCTCTGTATGAGGCTAAGTTCTCTTTCTTCAAGACAGAACTTGGAATGCTCAACATGGAATAATGGTCAAGCAAAGGAGAAGAGAAGAAGATAAGTGAATTTTCTAAAAGTTTTATTTTATTTTATGTTCTAAAATAAATTACAGGTTTATCATTTGCAAAGAAGAAAAATCAAAGTCATCATTAAACTTCTCGAGAAATGTAGTTAATATCTCGAGAAATGACTTGCTTTTTATGAATATGGATAGAGCTAAAACTTTTCGGAAAACTGAAGACACTTTTCGAAAAATAAGTTTATACTTCTCGAGAAATGGGTTATCCCTCGAGAAATGCTCTTTCGGAAGAAGATCGGCAGAGTTCTGAGACTTCTCGAGAATTTTAACTACCTCTCGAGAAATGTCTTATACCTTTCGAAAACTCTAATTTCAATTTTCGAGAATATGAAGAGCCAGGTACGCGTATATTTCATTTTCTTGAAAGTAATTAAAACCAAATTAATTGTCACATCAAACCAAACTATATATAGAGTCTCGAAATGAATTAAAAGTTCACGCGAGGTTCTTCCATCCCCTCTCGAAAAGCGCCGACGTTTCATCTTCTTCTTTCGCAAAATCAACATTCCAGTTCGCCTTCAGACAGATCTTCTCTCGTTCTAGCTCACATTTCAAGTACTCCTCTCATTCGATGGCTCCTTCAGGAAAACCTAAGATCGGTGTCGGCAGTGAACTCGTGCGAGAAGGTCTCCAATCGATTTCAGATGAGTTTCAAAACCTCTTTTATCTTCTAGACGCAGCTGGCCTGTCTTTCTTACTAGAACATCAATGTCGAATTCTGTTTAAAGAGGTAGAGGATCTGTTTATCAACATAAAAGTGCATAAAATGGGAAAAAGATGCAATCAAGTGTTGGAAATTTCAAAATCAAGATGAATCCAAAATCTCTTTCCAAGTATTTGAAAGTTCCCTTGATAGAAATTGAGGATACTCTAAGTAATGAGGATTGGGCTCATGCCCTAATCTTTTGTGGGTTAGATAAAGGAACATCAACTATTCGTAGACAAAAGATGAATGATGTTGGAAAATTGCTAGTGGGCATCATTTCAAAAGTCTTACTATGTCATACTGTCAGCCTGGGTCATGTCTCTTCAGATGTTTTCAGCTTGGTAGCAATTGTGATTTGTGGAAAAAGATTCAGTTGGGCAGGTTTTCTATTCAATAAGATTAAAGAAAGCATTATGAGTCCTAATTTTGCAAGGATCCTGTCACTCTATCTGAATCAGCTTAATCCAGATGTGTTTGACAAGTCCAAAGGAGCTATTATACATCATTTGAAGAAGGTAGATGTTGTCACAATGAAGAGGTGGAACATTAGGATTACTAAGCCAACTACAGATGCAGGTCCCCAGGGGGAACCCATTTCTTCAGCTCAATCAGTTCCAGAGTATGAAGCTCCAGCTCCATCTCCAGCTCAGCAACACAGTCCAGTTCCAGATCCATCTCCATCTCCAGCTCCACAAGACACCATTCCCTCAGCAGAGCCAAGTCTTCCTCCTCCAACAAACACAGTTCTTCCTCCATCAGCTCAGGATCCATCAAAACAAGTTCCTTCAAATCAAGTTCCTTCCAAAACTCCATCCAGAGTATGAAGCTCCAGCTCCATCTCCAGCTCAGCAACACAGTCCAGTTCCAGATCCATCTCCATCTCCAGCTCCACAAGACACCATTCCCTCAGCAGAGCCAAGTCTTCCTCCTCCAACAAACACAGTTCTTCCTCCATCAGCTCAGGATCCATCAAAACAAGTTCCTTCAAATCAAGTTCCTTCCAAAACTCCATCCATCCCAGATACTCAAGTTTTGTCAGATACTCCTATGGGAGACACTTCTTTGTTACAAGAACAAGTTGATCATTTCTCACCTCCTCCAGCTATTAATGAAGACAGAGTTGATTCCACCATAGCAGATGTGGTAAGTGAAATTCTAAAGGGTGTTGATGATGTGCTTAGCACTAGTGACCACATGGGTGGGTCAGGGGCTGACTATGATTTTAATCTAGAAGTAGATGATGCTTCAGTGCATGGTTCATCTCCTCCCCCAGTACATATTGAGGGGGAGCAAGAGCCTTGCTTAGAAACAAACAAGGATGATCAGGAAAAACCTGTTGATGAAGAAAATGAGAGAATCAACATATCTCCTGTGAAGCTCCAAAGTTCAGTTATTATTGAAGATATACCAGAGGAAGTTCTTCCAGCCCTTATTCCTCCATCTCTTTTTGATGAAAGTACACTTCTTGGTAAAGTTGAATTAATGCTTCAAAGACAAAGTGTCAAAATAGATTACTCCTTCAAAGAAGTCCATGCAAGATTGTCTGATATTGAAAAGGAAATGGCCAAGAAGTTGAAAGAGTTCAAAACCAGTTCAGATCAAATGAAAGAAGTTGTTATTCAGGGAGGAAAGGTCATTGATCACACCATCAAAAGTGTAGCCACAGTTCTTGCAGAAGTAGTTCAAGTCAGAAAAACCCAAGAGTACATGGCTTCAAAGGAAGAGGAAAATACCTTTAAGATTATTGATGAGGTTGGACAGTTTAAGGATTCTATTCTCCAAACCCTATCTGTAGAAGTCAGAAAGGGGGAGGACAGTATAACTGAGAAGATGACTGGATTATTGGATCAAACTCTTTTTGATTTTCATAGACATTTGATTAATAGGTTTGAGCAGTTGTCCCAAGGTGCCCAACAGCAGGTCAATGAGTTAAAAGATTTCACCTCTATATTTAGATATTATTTTTAATGTTCTTTCTAGTATATCCTTTTTTTTATATTTTATATTTGATACAATTCATCTTGGTAAGTAGGGTTCTGACTTCTACAAATAGGGGGAGATTGTTGGGTATTGTATCCACAATAACCTTGATTTGTAGAAAGTCAACTTTGAACCAAGATTGAATTGTTTATGTATTTGATATATTTTTTCTAGTATTGTTCTTGCAGGTTCACATTGCTAAGTGTAGACCAATGTCAGGTCACAATGGGTCAATAAGCACAGTCTCATGCAATGTAATTCTTCATTGTGTGGGGTATGGGGTTGACTCATGTGTGATCTCTCAATTGGGATACACTTTATGATCAAGACATTAAAGATTCAAAGCTTGGAGTGCAGCATTGGTCTAGAGAAAAAGGAAGAAATTTTTCCTAAGTAAATTTTTCGAGATGTAAAGGTACTTTTCGAGAAGTCCTTCTATGCTCTCGAGAAGTCCTTGTTATTTTTCGAGAAGGGTTGTCTCAAAGGTCTTTCTCGAAAATGTTGAATTTTTCGAGTAGCTATTATCATCTCTCGAGAAATCAATGTTATCTCGAAGAGTCCCCTTAGTTATCGAGAAAACTTCTTTTTCAGTTGTTTTCGAGAAGTCTGTCTCAGTGGCAGCTTTCGAGAAATCCTTCCTCTCTTGAGAAGTGCTTTTATTTTCGAGAAGTCATCGTTTCTTTCGAAAAGCTTTCACTCTAAAGGTTTTTCTCGAAATTGTTTTGGAGTTCACGAGAAGTTTCTTGTGCTCTCGAGAAGTCTTTCATCTCTCGAGAAGCTTTGTCATAATTCTTTGATATTCTCTTCTAAAGCTGTTTTTTTGAGAACTAGCCGGTTTCTCTCGAGAAGTCTTGGATCTCTCGAAAAGTCTGGTTCTAGCTTTTCTCGTAAACCTTGTTTTTCCATTTTGACGACAAGTCTTTTTCGTCAAATTGACGTGACGTCTTTCCTCGTTTTAAGGTTAAATCGTTAGGTCTTCATCTATATAATGATTGCTCCTTAAGAAAGAAATAATGATTCGAAGTAGAAGATCAGAGTTCGTACTTTTCTCCAAAAACCTAATCTGATCCAAGATCGTCGTCTAGTGTCGTGCATCACCATTGTTGGAGTTCGATCGTATGTTATCTGATTTCGCCTCCAAGTGGAAGAAAAAGGTCGATCGATCATCGCCTCACTCGTCCTGTTTTCATTGGATCGATCAAGACCTTAGAAGATCTGATTTGTGCTGATTTGATTCTTCTTCTTCAACATCAAGCCGAAGCCATTTCTATCTCAAGAAGGAAGAAGATCATCATCAAATTATTCAGATCTGATCGTGATTCGTTAAGTATTGTTTCAATCTAAATTTACATTTGATTGTAGGAGATTGTTCTCCGAGTTGTAGGAGAGGTATTCTCCGAGTTGTAAGAGAGGGTTCTCTCTGAGTTTGTAGGAGATTGATCTCCGAGTTGTAAGAGTTTTGACTCTGAGGATTGTAGGATCGTTCTTGATCCGAGTTTTAGTGAAGTAGTCAAGTCTAGCTGTGGTGCTAGATTGGCGAGGCCGGCAAGTGGAGTACCCAAGAACGGGGAACTACTATAAATTTCTTGCGTCGTCTATGATTGTGATTTGCATTCTGTGCGTTCTTTATTTTCAAGATTTTCAATTCCGCAAAAGACGCAGTTATCACCTATTCACCCCCCTCTAGGTGATTTTGGTTGGCAACTAGATATTACAGATCCTACTGTGGTGTTGGAGCTATCTCCCAGTGCTCCATCGCCATCTGGCTCAGGAGGAGCTTCTGGCTCAGGGGGAGCTTCTAGCTCAGGGGGAGATTCGAACTCAAGAAGCAGGGAGAGCACCTCTTCAGGAGGAGTTCAGAGAGGAGTTCATAGAGGAGCTCAAGCAGAGGAGTCTACCGGAGTGGTAGATAGTGTCCAAGCCTTGAGGAGGTCGAAGCGGACCATCGTCCCGCCCGCTCGCTATAAGGAGGGGTACTTCGTGAGTTTGGTCTCCTGCTTCTTCGCAGGTCCACTCGATGAGAGGGAACCTGCCTGCTTTGATGATGCAGCTGGCATCAAGGAGTGGGACGCGGCCATGATCGAGGAGATGGAGGCCCTAGAGAAGAATGAGACATGGGACCTGGTTCCCATGGTGGAGGGCATCAAACCTGTCACCTGCAAATGGGTGTACAAGGTTAAGAAGAGAGCACATGGAGAAGTAGAGTGGTACAAGGCGAGGCTTGTCGCTCGAGGCTTCTCACACACCTACAGAGAGGACTACGAGGAGACATTTAGTCATGTCGCAAAGATGACGTCAGTGAGGACGATCATCGCTCTGGCGGCGTGCCGAGGTTGGAAGCTTTGGCAGCTTGATGTGAAGAACGCGTTCCTGTATGGAGAGATTGACAAAGACATATTCATGGTGCAACCACTTAGATATGTGTCCAAGTCACTTCCACATCACGTCTGCAAGCTGAAGAAGGCCCTCTACGGGTTGAAACAGGCGCCGAGAGCCTGGTATGGGAAGATTGCGGAGTACTTGCAGTTCTGCAGCTATGATGCCTCGGACTCAGACTCTAGCATGTTCGTGAAGAAGAGTGGAGGTCTTCACATGTTAGTGCTACTGTACATCGACGACATGATCGTGACAGGTAACAACCCTGAGGAGGTCGCGGCGCTGAGACAACAGTTTTCCATACGATTCGAGATGAAGGATCTTGGTGAGCTGCACCATTTCATTGGCCTCCAAGTTGAGAAGAGAAGAGGCGGGCTGTATGTTTCCCGGAGGGCGTATGCCGGGAGGATCGTCGAAAGATTCGGCATGAAGGAGGGGAAGAGCAGTTCCGTTCCTCTGGAGGCTGGGTTGAAGCTTCGGAAGGAAGAAGGGAGGATTCTTTCTGATCCGAATATCTTTCAGGCACTGATGGGGAGTCTTATCTACCTGACTATCACGAGGCCGGACATCGCCTTTGCTGTCGGCCGAGTTAGTCAGTACATGCAGGAGTCGCGGAAGCCTCATCTGGAGGCAGCCAAGGGGATACTGAAGTACGTGAAGGGAACCCTTGAGATGGGGTTGTTCTATGAAGCGGAGTCTGACTTCAAGCTGCATGGGTACACGGATGCAGACTACGGAGGTGACGCTGATGATCGCAAGTCGACATCAGGGTACGTGTTTTTGTGTGGAGCTGCTATCTCGTGGTGTAGCAAGAAGCAGGACTCTATCTCCCTTTCTACCACGGAGGCCAAGTACAAGGCATCGTCCTTAGCAGCTCAGGAGTGTGTCTGGCTAAGGAGACTAGTGGAGGATGTGGACGAGGAGGTCAGCGGACCTACTGTGCTACGCGGGGACAATGAGAGTGCATTGAAACTGGTAACCAATCCAGTGTGTCATGCAAGGACCAAGCACATAGAGATCGAGCATCACTTCATCAGAGAGAAGGTGATGGGTGGCTTGATCGCAGTGAAGCATGTGCGGAGCGAAGACAACCTTGCGGATATATTCACGAAGCCCCTATCTGCGGGGCCTTTCTGGAGGCTTCGCTCGTTGCTTGGAGTTGTTCCCGGAGCTCACTTCAAGGGGGAGTGTTGAGTTTTGAAGTGAGCTAACGCCCGGCGTTAGAGCTAACGCTGACGTTAGCTCCTTCTCGCTGAGCTAACGCCCGCGTTAGCTCCTTCTCGCACCTCCCCCCTGTTTTGCCTATAAATAGAGGGTTCCCCCCCCCCCCCCCCCCCCCCTCTAAGAGTATCGATTCTGAAAGTGGCGAGTATCCTCTACTTTGAGCGAGTTAGAGATACCAGAGTGCTTCCAGGTGAGCATCGAACTTGGAGTAAGTTCGGCAAGAGAGTTACCTACTCGCGAGTTAACGCGGGGCGTTAGGAGCTAACGCGGGGCGTTGAGTGTGGCGAGTGGCGAGCTTCGTCTAGTGGCGACTAGGGAGCTGAGGAGTGCGAGCAGCGAGCTTGCGAGGAGCAGAGCTAACACTGGGCGTTAGCGTCAACGCCGACGGTAGTAAGGAGCGAGTATCACCTGCGCGGTGTGCTCCGGAGGAGAAGCGGACCTTGTCCGTGACCAAGTTCTTTTCTACTTTTGGCTGTCGTGAATCAAGTTGGATGCAACTTGTATTCAGCCATGTCCATTTGTAACTAGCTGCCGAGTATTATTTGTTGTGAAAGCTTGTGTTCATCTATTGATGTCCTTATTCTCCTGTTGGTTGACGTGTTCTTCCGACTTCAAAATATTTCACATATTACAGGATCTCAGGCCATCATCCTTCTTTCTCTCTTGATCTTGCTACAAAGGGTGACATCAAACACAGACAAACATCGGTAGCCAATTTGGATGGTGCACATGCTAATCTAAGTATTAGAAAACAGCGTTGTATCTCTTTTCCTTCCTCCTCTCGCCAATAACAATGAGGTTCGAGTAAGAACCATGATGTAGTAGCCAAGATGTTTTGACATGGAGGAGATGGATATTTGGGTGAGTAGGAGGGGGGTTGCATCTGACCATGACTTGGTGCGGGTGACAGGGTGGTCGTTGGAATGGTTTCACAAAGTTTAGATACCGGAAACTCCTCGAGGCTGCAATAACTCATCTTTTTTCTTCCAAAACGACTCGAATAAATTATGCGCCGCGGGAAATTATTTTAATCTCATAAATGATATGTAATGCAACTTAACAAGGATAAATCAAATAATTATCAGGTTCGAGCAACGTGAAACCCAACGGAACCTGAAACTCAAAATAAATATCTACGAACATGATGAATTTAAAATAGCTCCGTGGAATGGAGATAAATGCCGCCTTGGAACAGAGATTAATGCCTCCTTGCAACGGAGATAAATGCCTCCTTATAACGGAGATAGCGAGTAACTCTGACTTAGACTTTGTCGTCTTTAGCAGTAACTCTGCTCTCTTCCTTTTCTATTTTTATGTTTGTGTTAATTGTATGATTGATCTGTGGACCGTGGGTGAAAGTCATGTATAAGCAATACCATTTAGTAGAGGTTTTCAGGATGGACTCCGAATGTTCCGTAATTTTTGACCAAGATTGTAATGTTTTCTATGATAAATTTGTGTACATATCTTGTGTGTGATTTACATTTTTTCTGTGCATATGTACTTTTTTTTCTCAGGGGTACTTAGTCGAGGTTGGTCAAATTCCCAACCATTACATCGCTAAATTCAAAGAGTTCTATGCAAGCAATTCATTCGGTTCATTTTAGGAACCAGAAAAACTCATTTGCTCACAATGATTTCAGCATTGCAGGCTCGCTATCTATTCCCGGCAAAATCAACTAGAGTAAACTGTATGCTCGTTTGGATGGATTTGAGGCATTGAAATTAGAATTATAGGTCATTTTGATTGGAAATATACCTTCAATTTCAATTCTGAAACCTCAATTTCATCCAATCGAATGGAACACAATTTTTTTATATTCATATATGTTTGTTTAAGGCTCTTTTTTGGGCGGTAGTGTGGTACGAAAGGTTTAATTCTGACCGCTAACACTGTTTTAGAGGCATTCGGTTTTTCAATGACGGGAAAAACACTTGTTTGAAAAAGGTGTTTTTGAGAATTTTTGGAAAGCAGTAAACTCTTTCACTTCCAAAAAAGCTAAATGAAGCTTTCCACATTTTAATTATTCTTGTGTTCTCATAGGGCTAAATCTTCTTTCTACTCGCACTCATTTTCTGATAATTACTTTTCTGAAAGCTCTACTCCCACCGCGAGTTTCCCACTAACATTTCCCTACCGCCACAGCCATCCCAAACAGAAAATAAATGGTCTAAAATCATATGCTATCTATCAATATTATATAAATATAAATTCACCTACAATGCATTAACTATTTTAAAAAATCAACTCAAACGGTAGGATTAATTGCGCGATGGCCGGATCTATTGTCTTTGACTTTGTTATTTTCAAACATTTAATTTCCGCTTAGCTCAATTAAAGTGTTGAGAGAATCAATGTTGTGACATTATAGTGAAAAAAGGCAATTGTTATAAGCACATCAGTTTTGGCTATTCGCACACCAATTTCTATGAGTTTTTATGCGCCTTTCGAAAATATGTCTTGTACATGTATTTTTAGGAAAAGTGTTCAACACAAAATTGTAGATCTCGTCGAGATCTACAACTTTCGTGTTGAACACGTTTCCTAAAAATGCATGGGCAAGGGGTATTTTCAAAAATTCGTTATAGTTATGATCAGGGCGACAATACGCCTTATGAGTGCATTTTTAGGAAAAGTGTTCAACACGAAAGTTGTAGATCTCGACGAGATCTACAATTTTTCCTGTTGAACACTTTTCCTAAAAATGCATGTACAAGACATATTTTTAAAAGGCGCGTAATAACTAATAAAAATTGGTGTGCGAATAGCCAAAATTGATGTGCTTATAACAATTGCCGTGAAAAAAACTTGTTTATTACAATATCTTTAATGTTTTATAGTAAAAAAAATTGAAATACAAAAATTTAAAGAATTAAGTATTTGTTCCTCACATTTTCTTTTTCACTTCACAGTTTTTCCATCCATTTTTTGCTTATACTTGCTACATACAGCTGCCCTTATCTTTACGCCTTTATTTTTATAATTTAATGATTTAACATATATTTTTACAATATTAAAAGGAAAAGGTTGTCGGTGAAACAATTAAAATTGGCAATTATGTCATTCTTTTTATAATTCAATGACTTGACAAATATTATGATTTATTTCAAAAAAATTAAAATATAATGTCCATTCAAGTAATTATGATATCCCAAAATTAAAAGTAATGATGAAAATCCATAAAATCCAAAATGTTTTTAGTAGAGCTCCTACGCCTACTATGGAAGGCTGTCATTAGGCATGTCAGCGGTCTATTCGAGGAAGATTGTCATTAAGCATATCATCGGTTTTTCGAGGTACCCCAAACCTATCGCAGTCGAGGTACTGTCGTGATTGGTCGTACGGGTGGAATCTCGTGTGTGTCTCTCATGTGTCCATATATATATATATTTACATGTTGGGAGAAGCTTGAAACCAACTCATCCTGCTGTTTAATAGCTTCCTTAAAGTAAAAGTTCGACAAGGACTAAGATTCATTCAAGCTAAAAGACCGAAATGAAAAAAGAAACAGCTCAGCTTTAATTCGAAACATAAGTTAGATTAGATGCATGCATCTGCAGCTATTTCTGTCATTATTTTCTTTTATTGCATATAAAATTTCCATAACTACCTGGAATAAATATGTTGTATCGAAGGGGTCTATGTTTTGAAGGAATCTCGTCTTTTTTGGTTTTTTAATGGACTATTTCGGCATTGAATTTTAGGGTTAATGGGGGTATGCAGGTTTAAGATTCAGGGTCTGTTTGACTCAGCTGCAGCGCTACAAGAATCAGTAGTGAAAATTTGCCCTTTTGTATAGTGGTGAAAAATCATTGAAATTGATTGAAAAATAATATTTGTATTGTTATTTGAATATAATAATGATAAAGTTTAGGATCTCTAACCCAACAGAAATCAGTCCCAATCAAAATGAAGCAATCATTTCTTTTAACTATCTAATGAGAAGCTGGTTAGTGTAATCACAAAAAATGAGACTAAAAAACCTGGAGCATATGATTGTCGAACCAGAAAAATCTAAAGGTCCGTTCGTTTCAATAATATTTGTATTAAAGAGTTGACATCGTATTGAAATTAATTCCTAAAGGGATTGACATTGAGAGTAATTCCAATGTTTTTGTTCGGCCACATAATAACTTTATGTCATAGAAATTGACATTCATCAATTTTGTTGTTCGTTTACAGGATGAATTTTCATCATAGGAATTGATATATGCATATTTTTAAAAATATTCAAATCAATTGCAGTAAGAAGACAATAATGTATGTTTGGACACATTTTTTCATCAGACGTTAGTTTTTTGCTCGGGTGTTGTTTCTTCGCACGGGCACACGTTTTTTTGACAAAGCGTGTTTTTTCACCCAGACGCCCGTTTTTTCTCCCGGCTGCACGTTTATCGTCCGCGAGCCCAGCTAAAATGTGTGCCTTGGCGATAAATGAACGCACGGGCGAAAAAACGCGCGCCCGGGTGAAAATACGCACGCTTAGGCGAAAAACGCGTGCCCGGACAAAAACAAGCACGCCTTACAAAAAAAGCGCACCCAGGCAAAAAAAGTTCGCCAGGGCGAAAAAACATGCGCCTCGGGTGAAAAAAACGCGTGCCCAGGCGAAAAAACGCACGCCCGAGAGAAACAACGCACGCCAAGAGGGTAAAAACGCGTATCCGTGCAAAAAAAACGTGCTCCCGGGCGAAGAAAGATGCGTCCGTGCGAAAATTCCCCGCCCCGGCAAAAAAACGTGCGCCCGGGCAAAAAAAGGTGTTTTTGCGTGGGCGCACGTTTCTTCGCCTAAGCACGTTTTTCACCCGTGCGCGCATTTTTTTCGCACGATTGCGAGTTTTCTCGCCCGAGCAGGTGCTTTTTGCCCAGCCGCACATTTAGCGCCCGCGCACCCAGGCAAAAATTGCGCGCCCTGGAGAAAAACGCGCGCTCCCGCGAAAAAATCCACGGTCGGGCAAAAAAACACTTTAGGGCGAAAAATGCGCGCCCGGGCGAAAAAACGAGAGCCAGGGCGAAAAAAACGCGCTCCCGGGCGAAAATCACGTGCTTGGGCGAAAAACACGCACCCTGGAGAAAAACTCGCGACCGGGAGAAAAATGCGCGCTCGGGCGAAAACAACGTGTCCTGGTGAAAATGCGCGTCCGGGCAAAAAAATACGAGCCTCGGAGAAAAACACTTGCTCGGGAGAAAAATGCTCGCCCGAGAGAACAAATGCGCGTCCGGGCAAAAATGGGCCCAAGCGAAAACCGCGCTCCAGGGCGAAAAAATGCGCATCGTGGTGAAAAAAGCTCGCTCGGGCGAAAAACGCGAGAAGGGCAAACAACTGCGCGCTTGAAAAAAACGCGCTCTCGGGCGAAAAACATGCGCATTGAGGTAAAAACGCGCGTCCGGGGAAAATGTGCGCGCCCGTTCCAATAAACAAGCGCATGTGCGAATATCCTGCGCTCGGGCGAAAAAATGCGTGCCCGGGCGAAAAAACACCCGCCCGGGCAAAAAAGATGGGCAATAAAACGCGCGCTCAAGCAAAAATTGTGTGCCTGAACGAAAAACGCACGCCTGGGCAAAAAATGCGCGTCGGTGCGGAAAAAGCATTCCCCAGTGAAAAAAAATGTAGGCTCGGGCGAAAAACGCCTGCCCATGCGAAAAAACACCCGCCCTTGCGAAAAATCGTGTCTGGGCAAAAAACAGGCGTTCGGGCGAAATAACGCGTGCGCTGGCTCAAAACTCATGCTCGGAGAAAAAACGCGCACTAGAGCTCGAGGAGCAAAGGAAGTGCTAAATTCGCGATTCCGGAATTAGCAATCTCAAAACCCACCGCATGACCAAAACATTGAATCGAGGGTTTTCTAGGTTTACTCAAATATCGTTAGTTTTGGTCCCGAAAGCCAATGCTGTCCTAAAAATATCTATACGAACAATAGAATTGACTTTAATTGGCTGAAAGTCAATTCTTGAATATCAATATTGTTGAAACGAACTAACCATAATGTACTTGTCTCCTTTTTGCTTGACCTTCGACTAGGTCTAGAGATACATTAATGTTGTGGGTGGGGATACGTGGGAATTTAGGCTACGTGTAATGTATGTTGAGTGATTTTTTAAAGGGCAATATTATAAGCACATCGTTATTGGTTAATAGCACACCGAAAAAACTCCAAATATCAGCCAAACCCTAATAATTACACATATTCATCAGTTAAGCGTACTCCAGTTTCCGCCTCCGCTTTCACGATTTCTCCTGGTCATCTCGACGGAGCCCGACAACCAGAAACGCCGCTCGACGCCTCCATCTCACGTCGTACGATGCTCAAGAACCTCGTTTCGTCGGCATATCTTCAGTCGGCAGCCAGTTTGCCGCTCGACGCCTCCATCTCGCCGCACTACGACGCCCTAAAACCTCATTTTGCCGGCATATCTTCAGTCGCCCGCCAGTTTTCTGCAATTCATCGCCCCTCCTAACCATTCCTCTGCTCGATGCAAGAGGATTCATCCAGTCGGTATGATTTTTTTTCTGGGCACATTTCGGTCAACACAGGTTACAGAGCTTCATTGTATACAAAATTACTTGGGTATATTTCGGTTTTTTGCTTTGGAAGCTATCAAGAAAGAAGAGGAATGTGTGAAGGGCGGTACTGTTTTGGAGTCGACAGAATGTTTGCATAAGATGAGGTTCACTATGGGATTGTCGTGTGCACATTAATTAATGGCATACATTCAACAATCTTCTGCGTACCCATTATGGATGGTTCACAAGCATTGGAGACAACTCATTTTGCCTTCATGTGAAACCAGGGATAGCAAGGTAAATGAAGAAAATGATCCTTTTGATGTCATACAAGTTGATCTTGATGGTTTCTACAAAAATATAACAACATAAATTATTTTCAAGGAAATGAAATGAAGAGAAAGCTTCGGAAAATAATGACATCAACCACTACTCAAACACAAGAACCACTACTATCATTGAGATTAAAGGGGAGACCACAAGGTAGCCAAAAAAATTCAAAAATGACTACGAGTCAACAAAAAGAGAGCTCTCACTATTCGAGCATGTTTTATTGACGGGCCAAAAACCTAAAGAGAAGGCTAAGAAATTAATTCCAACAAGAAACCCTAATAAGAATAGGTTTTTTGAAAGCATTTGTGAGGAAATGTCATCTTACATTACTACTCACGTACTAGATGCTATAAATGTACTCAGAGATAGACATTGTGGTTACCGGGTAGTAAGTCAAGCATTGGAGATGAGTAACAATAGGTTACAAGTGCGTCCAAATCTATCAGAAGAAATAAAAAATAATGATTATTTGTACAACATGTACGACATTGCAATAAAGACAGAGCTATTGACATCTCTTGATTGTACTTGTACTCCTGCTCCACTCGACAAGTGGATCTCGATGCCAGACATGGGCCTAGTTATCGCGTCATGTTACAATGTGGTTGTTGCTCATTTTTCAAAATATCAATCATTCACTTTTCTATCATTGCATTCAGCCCCTCCAACGGCTCGAAAGACTATCTTTATTGGTTTTGTGAACAACAATCACTTCATTCAACTATTATTGTGCGACGGTAGTCCATTTCCGTCGGTGATCAGTATGTGGATGAGATATCACACAATCGTTGCAGAACAATTAGACTTGAATTATGTCTCACGAGTTAGAATTGTCGAGCCATAAAAAAAGGTATGCATGTTTTTCTATTGTTATTCATACTAGAAATATCTATTATTAATATTTAATCTTTAACTTAACATTTCATGCAGATAGTAAAGTCACTGTTGCAATGGATCTTTATCAACAAAAATGATACAAATACATTAGTACAAAACTTGGGTATTTTAGTTTAAAAAAATTCTCGAAACTTACACTATGTCTAATTTTAATATTTTCTCCACTATGTAGGTCTAGACAATTGATGAAGTTTTGGATTCATGGAATTGAATAATTTTGATTATGTTTTGTATTGATTTAAACAAAAAAAAGCAAGATTGTAGTATTGGAAGTTTGGTGTTTAATTTGTACAACATATTTCTCATTCCAACAATTTATGAACTTAAATATCCTTAAAAAAATCAATTTCTGATAAATCAATTTACTTGGTGCGCATAAATCAATATTTACCATTCCTGCGAGTTACTTAGGTGTGCATAAATAAAAATTTTAAGTTTGGTGTACGAAAATCAACATTTTAAATTGATGTTATTAACGAGTCGGTGTGAAAATAATCATTTTTGATGTGTAATTAAAATTTGGCGGTCAATAGCCAATAACAATATGCTTATGGGCACACCTAATATGGTTATGGGCACACCATAAAATAGGAGTAATGCCTCTAAAAACCCCAATTTCTTTCTACTCTTCATTCGACTAAGTACAGCCAACCCGCACCTCCAGACCGATCTCCCTCCCGCGACTCCAACTCCAGGCCGATCTCCCTTCTGGGACTGCATCTCCCCGGCGATCTCCCTCGCGCTCCCTTTCTCGACGAAAGCCCCCCTCCATCCCGCGACTCCATCTTCCTCGGGTCGTTATTTGTAGGATTTCGCGCATCCTTAGGGTTTCGTCGTGATCTTCAGGTCGTGATATCAGCATTTCCAGTTCGGAGCGTCTCCAGGCCGAGACCTCTGTCTTTCCAACCTCGTCTCCCTTTTGCCAAAGGTTGTTGGGTTTAGGGTTCCAGATCTGCGGCCTATGATCGATAAGCTTTTTTTCCCCATTCGAATAATGGTATTTTTCTGCATTGCCCCCATACGATGCTGAGTTTGTACTCCAGTTACTGTTATTTTTCAGATTGAATTTAGATGTTGGATTGCATTCAAAACAATACTTGTTAAAAGTCAGTAATAAGCCTCTGCCTAATTTTTGGTAAAATCCTATCATTGTTTAATTTTTTTGTTAGTGGTTGTGCGCTCTTTATTTATGATAACTAGTGTGTTTGGATGTGAAATGGATGTTTTTTATTTCTATTTCGTATAGGTTAAATTGAAAGAGAAACACACATTGTTATTAATGAGTGGCTCATCTAAAGGCAGTCAATTAGATGTTGGATTGCATTTTATGACTGATACCATATTCCATAGTAAAGAGGAATTAATTGAATGGGCTCGCTTTCTTGCCAAAGGATTGGGTTTTGTTGTTGTTGTTCAAAGAGCTGATAAGCTTGATGGTAGGCCTAAGCCGAGAGTTTTTCTAGGTTGCGACATAGGAGGATGCCCTTGTGTTCATTTTAATAGAGTGAACAAAAATTTAAGAAAAACTAGCTCCAAACGATGTGGATGCTCATTCTCTATATTAGGTCAAAAAGATGCATGTGGCGATGAATGGAAATTAGAAGTTAAGTGTGGAATGCATGATCATGTTTTTGTTCATCTAGAAGCACACAGTTATGCGTGTAGATTAAATGAAAATGAACAAAAAACTGTCGAAGAGATGTACGCATCTGGTGTGAAGCCGAGAAAAATACTATCCACTTTGAAGAAAAGGAATCCTTCCAACACTTCAATCATGAGAAACATTTATAATGAAAAGATGAGATTGTACAAGAAAGAGTTGGATGGTAACACTCATATCCAATTTCTGTATAAGTGCATTAGAGATGCAGAGTACACAAGTTACAATCATGTCGATTCTGTTAGTTATGCATTGGACAACTTATTTTTTGCTCATCCAACTTCGATTCAACTCAGCAATATGTTTCCAGATATTTTTATCATGGATTGCACATACAAAACTAATCGTTATAGATTACCTTTGTTATCCATAGTTGGTCTCACATCTACAAATTTGACATTTTTTACTGCATTTGCGTTTATATTAAGTGAAACTGAAGGTAGTTACAAATGGGCTTTGGACTGTTTTAGAAGTATGTTAAATTCAACATCTTTGACAAGTGTATTGATAGTTGATAGGGAGTTAGCATTGATGAATGCTATAAAAGTGGCATTTCCTCAAGCAAGAGTTATATTATGTCAAGTTCACATTAGCCGTAATATATTAGCCAATTGCAAAAAGTATTTCAAAATGGAAAAGAATGCAAAGGTTTTTTGTTTGGATGGCAAAAATTGGTAAACTCGCCTACAATTCATGAGTACAACGTTTGTTTGAACTTGTTATTAAGCAAATATTCAGAAAAATATCCTGCTGTTTTATATTATGTGATGACTACTTGGATAGATCCTTATAAGGAGTATTTTGTTTCTGCATGGATAGATAAATTAATGCATTTTGGTAATTCCACCACTAATCGAGTGGAGAGTGGGCATAGTCATCTCAAAAGATTTTTGGAATTATCTGTTTGTAATTTGACATCCATATAGAAAACCGTTGATCAAATGCTTACTTTGCAACATACATAAATTAAATGTTCTTTTGGGCAAAGTTCAATACAAGTTAATACTGGTTTTAGGGGATCATTATATACAGAGTTGCTTGATTATGTTTTGATTGTGTCTCTTGATGCAATTAAAATGGAGGAAGAATTGGTTAAGCGTGGTTATCCAGAGGCAACCAAATGTGTTCATAAAATGCGAAATATAATGGGATTACCGTGTGCCCATGAATTGATAACTTACATGAACCAATCTTTGGCAAACCCTCTATGAATGGTTCATAAACATTGGCGTCAAATCAATTTACAACCAACATCAACTGAGGCTACAAACATAAAAGAGGAGGATGAACCAGTGAAAATCGTACAAATGGAGTTAGACGGTATACTAGAAAATACAATAGTATTACCGATTCTCAAAGAAATGAAATGAAACGAAAATTACGTGAAAGCTTGGAGCCCACAACCACAAAAACAAAAGAACCATCAATGCCCTTAAGATTAAAAGGAAGGTCACCAAGAAGCTACAAAAAAATTTAAAGATGATGAAATATCAACAAAAAGATCTCTCTCTTTATTTGAGCATGTTTTGATAGTGGAACAACAAGCACAACGTCGGGTAAAGAAGCTACCTAAGAAGAAGAGCAGGCAATAACAAATTTGTTGAGTGCATTCGTAAGGATATGTCTCCATATATATCGACTCACATAATTGATGTCATAAATGTGATTGATGATGGACATTGTGGGTATCGAGTGGTAAGTCAAGCACTTGATAAGGGTGAAAATTGGTTACAAGTGCGAAAGGATCTTGCAAAAGAAATGGAAATTTATGAGTGTTTGTACAACACCCTATTTGGTAATGTGAGACGTGCAGAACTACTATCATCATTGAATTGTACTGCTGTACCAGATCCACTGGACAAATGGATGACAATGCTGGACATGGGATTAGTGATCGATCACATCTTGTTATAATGTGGCAGTTGTTCATTATTCAAAGTTTCAGTCTTTTACATTCCTATCTTTACATTCTGCGCCTCTTGCGAGCCAAAATACTATATTTATTGGATTTGTTAATGATAATCACTTCATTGGGTTGATGATGCATGAGGATTGTCCCCTACCTCCAATAATCACTATGTGGCGGAGATATCATGTTACCATTGCGGACGCGTGGGATTTGAATTACAGTTCAAGAATTCGAGAAGTCGGTAGCAAAGAACAAGTAAAAGAAATAATTAATTTGACGAATCCATGACAAGGTATGGTTAATTTTCTATTATTAGACATACACAATAACATTGCTAATTGTGATTACTAATTGTCATATTATTATTTTTTGGTGCAAATAAGTGAACATTAAAGGTTTAATGGATAATCGAACATTTTTCATCAACCATATCTAGGTAAAAACTTGTATTTTAATACTTTATTTTATATTGTACATAATCTCATTTTTATAATTTCATTTTATTGCAGGAGAAAGGGATTGACACACGAATTAAGTTTTGAATATCAATCATTACCTAATTTTGGACTTGTTTAACTTTTTCTTTAATAACTAGTGTTTTTTGACACTTTTTCTTGTATGAGACTGTTTAAATTATTTTTTGGTTATGTTATAAGACTTATTTTGAAATTTCTAATTTTTATAGTAAAAAAATTATTTTTCATATTTGGTGTGTCCATAGCCGGTTGGTGTGTATATAGCTCAATTTAATTGTACATAAATTTTGGCTGCACATAGTCATATTAGATGTGCCCAGGGGCGAAGCAACGGTGCTTATAAGGTGGGCAAATGCCCACCTTATTAAAACCAAAGTTTTAATATTAATATTAATTCCTATCCTAGGGCAGCGTGAAAAAAAATAAAAAATGATAAATCTCCTGCATTTGCATCTCCTGAAAAAGCTCGGCATTTGCATCTCCTGCCTCCTAGTCTCCCCTGCCGGCTCCGCGTGAAAAGGCTAGGTCTAAGGTCTACATCTCCTTGCCGCCCTGCGTTCGGCGCTGCATCTCGGCGACTGCGAGGAGGGGCGGGCCGCGTGCATCTCTCGACTCTCGGCAGTCGGCATTGTCTCCACTCTCCAGCATCCCGCTTGGCGCTTGCAGTTGCAGCCTTGCAGGTCAGATTCTCCAGCATCCCGCCATTCCTCTGCGGCGTTGCCGACTGCAGTTGCAGGTCAGATTCTTCGTCGGCTCGTTCATCTCCAGCAACGAAGACCTCCGCCAATTTCTGCTTCGGGCCATTCGGGGTAAATAGATTTATGCTTCTCGGCTTCTCCTACTCCGATTTCTGCTAGTTTTTTTACGACTACTGCTTGCATTTGTGGATTTTATAGCATTTGTGTATTTGTGGATTTGTAGATTTCTGAAAAAGATTTATGCTTCGGGATAATTACTGTTTCGATTTGTAGATTTCTAGTTTTGTTCTGCATTTGTGGATCTATTCTTTGTGCTAAAATCATACATCACAATGATTCATTTTTATTATCAGTTATTCCAGTCAGCTTAGACTGTGGAGCGTTATTTCAAAAAATCTTCAACAACACATTCGAGCACACTTCCTAAAATTGCAACTCAACTCAAAAAAGGAGAATCAAGTTGTAAAAGAGTGTGCTTAGAACTTGATCCTGAAAATCCACCAGCAGATCCTGGGTTGCGTAGGCCGATCATTGACTATCAACTTAAGGATAGAGAGAAAGTTCGAAGAATATACTTACTAAGAGGTCCTTGCCAACCAACTAAGCATTAGTTTCCACAAGTTTTGCTAGGGGCAGGAGAATCATTGAGGCGATTTAATCCAAAGTGGTTTCATGATCATCCAACTTGGTTAGAGTACATCATAGAAAAAGATGCTGCTTATTGTCTATGTTGTTATCTCTTCAAATCTGAAACCAAAGAGCATGTCGGAAGTAGTGATGCTTTTGTTATAGAAGAATTTAGAAATTGGAAAAGAAAAGATAAACTTCAATTACACGTTGGAGGGCCTAATAGCATTCATAATAATGCTTGGAAGAGTTGCGAAGATCTGATGAAACAGGATCAACACATTGAGACAATAATGAATCGACAAACTGATCAAGATCGTAGTGACTACAAACTGTGACTGAAAGCTTCAATAATTGATGCGCGATTTTTATTACGGCAAGGACTTGCATTTCGGGGGCATGATGAATCTTTTGATTCACCTAATCAGGGAATTTTCTGGAAACTTTGAAACTGATGACGAGCTTAAATGAAGAAATGAAAAGAGTTTGTTTAGACAATAGTCCTGGTAATCTAAAGTTAATTTCATCAGATATTCAAAAAGATATTGTCTGCGCTTGTGCAATTGAGACCACCAATTTGATAATTAAAGATCTTGGAGGTGCTTTGTTTTCTATTCTGGTAGATGAAGCTCGGGATGTGTCTACAAAAGAGTAGATGGCAGTTGTTATACGTTGTGTTAACAACTACAAGAACTCAACAGTCGATTCAATGAAACCAATACTGAGCTGCTACTATGTGTATCTTGCTTAAGTCCAACTGATTCATTTGCTGCTTTTGACAAAAAGAAGTTGATTCAACTAGCTTTGAAGTATCCAAAGGAATTTCCAACAGTTCAACTTTCTACAACCAACTAGAAACTTACATCCTAGATATGAGATCAAGTGAGGATTTTATAAATTTGAAAAGTATTGGAGAACTTGCTGAGACGTTGGTTGAGAAGAAAAAAAAATATATTATATTCTCATGTCTATATTCTTATAACTCTTGCACTTATATTACCAGTTGCAACAACGACAGTTGAAAGAGCGTTTTCTGCGATGAATTAGATTATCAAGAATCGACTCTGTAATAGAATATCAGATCAATTTATGGTGGATTGTTTGATCATGTATATAGAAAAAGAAGCATTTAATTCTATCGATGACGAGAAGATCATGCTTTGTTTTCAGAATATGAAGTCTCGACGAGGAATATTATAAATGTTTCATCAAATGTTGAAGTATTTTAGGTACATTTTTAACTTTGAAAGTTATTATGAGTGCAATTATATTTTTAGCATTAATATTTTACATTGTGCTCTAAATTTGAAAATTTTTAAGGTTTTAATACGTTGATTCATTTTTAAATATTTTATATTACAAAGTTTGCACACCTTGTACTTCATGCCTGTAACACCACTCATAAAAGTTAAGATCTCATCTCTCTCTCTCTCTCTCTCTCTCTCTCTCTCTCTCTCTCTCTCTCTCTCTCCCCTTCTTCATCCGTTGATCAACCAAAAATTTGTCTTACATACGGTTTGATTTTTTTAGGACCTTATCTAAAACTTAGCACTTGCCTTGGTCCTTGGAATGCGGATACCGAGAGCATATATGTTTCCCCGTGTCCCGCATTGCAGTGCGATCGATGCGATAACCTGCCCCTTGCCGCCCGCAGGGCGGGCTTCGTCGCCCCTCCGCCAGGCGGGCTTCGTCGCCCTCCGCCGGGCGGGCTTAGCCCGCCTCCGAGCGCACCCGCGCGTGGTTTGTGAATAACGACTCATTTATTGTTCGCAAACCCTTTATTGTAGAATCTGGTGGTCTGCAAATAACGGTCAATGCAAAAAATTTGGCTATTAGCAGACCACGCTCTGCAAATAACGGTCAATGCAAAAAAATTTGGTTATTCGCAGATCACCGTGGTCTTCAAATAACGATCAGCGCAAAACTATACGACTATTCACAGATTATCGATTTACTTGTTTTTATGTAAACTAATTTGATAAGTTGGATCCTGCATTTTGAGCCATCATCGAGCATCTACCTAGGAGATTAGGATGTTATTAGGGAAGATGTGTTGGTTGTCTGACATACTAAAATTTATTTCAACACTAGGTAGTTATATTGGCTTGAAAATCAAAGAACTTTGTGGAATCTAAGCATAATTTGTTTTTTTTATTAAGATTAAGGCTCAGTTTGTCGCGATATTTTTTCCGGGTTAGTTTGGACAAATACGACAACGGCATAGAGTGTATGTTTGGCATGACAACGGTTATGATCGCCACCTAGAAAAAAAACTAGTTTTGAAAATAAAAGTGCATGGATGAAGTTCCTTGGGTGAGGTCAGGAGTTCACAAACGATGGTTCATAACCACCGCGTTCACGATTGTCACCGCCTCGCCAAACAGAGCTTAAATCTCCGACGAGAAATGTTGCATCTTGAAACTTATTACACCTACACCAATCATAGGTGAATGAACTCTGAATCTACAAAAAATATACAGTTATACTCGCAAATATTTAAGTAGAATCTTTAAATCCATATATATAGAGCATCCATGCCGCAACAATGTTTCCGAACGACGGCACTCCCGTCACTCGCAGTTTCCGAACGCACGATTGCAGTCCCAAAACCATCATGAGGGAAAGAATTTAATTTATTTAATTAACTAAAAAATAAATATAGGAAGGGATGAACGAACGGAGGGCTAAAATTGATGTGATGGTCGACACCATTACACTACAAGGAGTTAACTTTAAGTATTAGTGTGTTTATATATATGTATTGCCGCGGGTCGCTTAGCGCTCTCCCGGCCTAGTAGATCGAAATGTTTTAGCTCGAGAGTGAGTCAAGCGCAAAAACAGTTAAAAGTGAACCAACAGCAGGAACGCCAAGACTTTTTACATGGAAAATTTTGGAAAGGAAAAAACCATGTGGTCGGTTCGGTGTCGACCAAATCCACTAATTTGCTTTAGGTTACAAGTTTTGGAATTTTTGGGAGGGTGATAGGTCACCGCTCCTTTTCACCCTAAAAACAAACGTCTTCCTTGGTGCTCACGGGAGCGGCTTCTTGAGCGGGCACTGGAACAGACATTGGAGCAGGCACTGTGGAGAGCAAAGTCTACACTTGAGCGAAAGAGCGTGCAGAGTGAACACTATAGCCAAGTGGACGCTTGAGCACTTGCTCCAGAGAGCAAACGGAGTTCTAAGTCCTCCCCGGAAAACCTCAGAGCTCTATCTTCTCTTTTTGTTTGCTTGTCTTCAAATGAAGGCGTAGAGCCTTTTTATAGTTTTTCTAAAGGGCGTCCTGGTAATTGCGTCGTCTTGAGGTTTGATCCGGCAAAAGAGGTTGCGCTATTCTGATCACCTAGATCACCAAATTACCGGAAAATTATGGGCATGCCCCTCAGGAGGCTTGGGAAGAGGGGCATGTGCTCCGGGTCACCTAGACGGAGAGGCGCGCGGAAGAGGGCACGTGCTCGGGGGTGCACAACGCGGCCTATGTGCGCGTGGGGATGCTGCTCGCGCGCACGTCCGATGTGCATGTGAGGCATACGCGCGTGCAGGCACGAGTCTGTGGTCTACTCGCAGCTTTCGACTATTCGGACCGCTCCATCAGGGGCGAGGCTTTATGTGGTCGAGCCGATCCATCATGGCGATCCGGTCGAGGTCACAATCTTGAAATTAAACCGTCCTGACTCAGATGAACTTTAGGGGGACCCCATCAAATGACCTCTAATGTTTGGGGCTCGCAACTTATATAGTGTGAGCCCTGAAATATTTCCTGTTGTCAACATTTTCTCGGGTGTGCATGTCTTTCTTCTACGTTATGTGTTGGAATCATTCTTTTTGCAGGTCGCTTTTTGAGTTTGCTTGGGCGAACTGTCATGTTTTGTTCGGTCATGAGCTTGACGCTTTGCATGGATACTAGGAGTAGGTATTTGTGCTTTGAGCTTGCTATTTGGCGTTGGCGCAGGGGTCATTGCTGCAATTATGAGAGGCTCCCCGGTATTAGTACCGAAGGTCGTCACTTGATTACGAGCTTGATGTTTGACACTATTGTCGGAGGTCGGCATCAGATGAGGTAGAGGGACTTTTGTCTGCTCTTTCCGATTGGCTAACTTGTAGTTTGGCTCCAGATGTCGTCGCTCGGCATTGATGTCGGAGGTAAATGCTTGGATGTGGCGTAGAGGAACTTTTGTCTTCTCTTGTCGGTGATTGGCAAACATGTTGCTTAAGATTGTTCTGGAGTTCATTGATCGACGTTAGTGTCGGAGGTTGACACTCGTATATGGTATATATGAACTTTTATCTGCACTTATCAATTGTGGGCTTTCCACATAGTGTCGGTACCAGAGGGTGGTGGCATAGGTGAGCTTGTTTGACGCAAAGGAGAGTCAGAGATCATCACTCAATTGGGGCGTAGAGGTACCTTTGGCCGCTTTTACGAGAGGGCGTAGAAGGACCTTTGTCTGTTCTTCCCAGGGAGCGTAGAAGGACCTTTGTCCATTCTTACCAGAGTGCATAGAAGGACCTTTGTTCATTCTTACCAAAGGGCGTAGAAGGACCTTTGTTCGTTCTTACCAGAGGGCATTGAAAGATCACTTTTGTCCGTTCTTACTAGAGGGCGTAGAAGGACTTTTGTCCGTTCTTACCATATGGCGTAGAAGGACTTTTGCCTATTCTTACCAGAGGGCGTAGAAGGACTTTTGTCCATTCTTACCAGTTTTCCATCCTTGGGGACTGGGGTCGTAGATTGAATCAGAAAGCGGTTGCAATATAAAAGCAAAGCATATAGGTGCGCACAAGTTCGGACTTGCGACTTATTGTTCTGGATGAAAAAGAGCAAAAATACAGATAACAGATAGAAGTGATGGAGGTTCTCCGCATCGGGGGAGTGTCTTCCCGTCTGAGGCCCTTAGCTTGTACGTTCCAGGCTTTATGACTTTCGTGAAAATGAATGGCGTCTACCCACTACCCCTGCCTCCTGGAGGCACATCTTTGGGCCTATGAGGGGTGCTATTGGTGACCTCTGTCTGACCGTTTGACTGCGAATGGGCCACAGTCGTATGCCAGAGATTTATTTTTAAATCTTCGTGCATCTTTGTAAACGTCTTAACTGTAAATTGCATCCTATTGTCTACGACGATTACCGTCGGTATACCAAAGCGGCAGATGATATTTTCTAGATGAACTGCTTCACATTCTTCTCTGTGATTTTAGCGAGTGGATACACCTCGACCTGCTTGGTGAAGTAGTCCACTACTAAGATGACAAACTTTCGGTGCCTGGAGGCTTGTGGGAAGAAGACGTGGAGGTCAATCTCCTACTATACAAAAGGGCATGCTCTTTGGAGTGGCGTGAGGTCGACAGGAGGAGGATGAGGGACGCTTGCGTGGAGCTGATAGCTTCTGCACTTTCGCACAAAATCGAGAGCATCTTTGTTTAGAGTGGGTCAGTAGAGTCCTTGGCGCAAGACTTTCAGCGCCAGAGCTTTACCGCCGAGATGCTCCCCGCATATTCCTTCATGAATTTCCTTTAGCGTGAAGTTTGCTTCTGTGATTCATAGGCATTTTAGGTAAGGCCCAGAAAAGGAATGTTTGCAGAGCTCGTTATGGAGAATGAGGCAGCGCGTATCTGCAATCATCGTGCCTCTGGTCGATCTTTTGCAAGCTCTCCGGTCTTAAGGTAAGTGATGATGGGATCCATCCAGTAGGGCTCCCCTCGCTCATGGTGGAAACCTCCCATGTACCACTGATGCTGGGGACCACTAGATCTTCAACTCGGTGATGCCTTGACTGGTATCCGGTGGGGAGGTCGCAAGCTTGGCGAGCACCTTGGCTCTGGTGTTCTGCTCCCTATGAATGTGGAGGATCTAATGAGATTAGAACTTTTCGAGGAGTCCCCTGGCGAGTTGGAGGTACTGTGCAAGTTGCTCATTCTTAACCTCATAGTCTCCTTTGGCATGCGAGACCACTAACTGAGAATCGGTATTCACGGTCAAGCTTTTTTCCTTGCAGTCAATGGCCAAGCAAAGACCGGCGATCAAGGCCTCATACTCAGCGACGTTGTTGGTGGCCGAAAACTTAAACCTAAGGAAGAGGCGCTCTCGACAGCGCGCAAGGAAGAGGCGTGCATGAGAGCGCAGAAGGAAGAGGAGCATTTGGGAGCGCGCGGGAAGAGACGTGCTTGGGAGCGCGCGTTGAAGAGGCATGCACGGGAGCGCGCTAGGAAGAGGCGCTCTTGGGAGCGTGCAAGGAGGAGGAATGGTGGAGAGAGAAAATCGTGGGAGGAGGAGAGAAAAAATTGGTAGGAGGATTTTCTGGGCCCGAAGACCTCTCAAATGAAGGGGAATGAGGGTATTATTATTGATTCCACGAGGAGTGATCCATTAATTCCCCCATAACTACCGGACGGGCGAATAGGAACATCCGAAATGAGGCACACAGATTGCCAATTTTATGAAAATGATGAGACCGCCCCCGGGCGGTTACGGGATCACGGAAAACCAACCGCTCCTCCCACGAGGAGAGGAGCGGTTGTCGAGCCCGATCGCCAGGGAAGAGGGCCCCCGACCGGAGTAGGAGGATTCTCATCATTGTTCTATTAAAGAGAGATCCCACTTTCATCCACCCAGAATAAGAGGTGCATTATGCCTAATGAGAATGTGGAGCATTCATAATAAAAAAAACATTTAATTTAAGAATTTTCTCTCATCTTTTATATTTTATTAAGGTTTATTTTATATTATATTTATATAACTTTGTTTTTTCTGCCTTTTATTTTTTATCTTAATTCTTTTATTTTATTTTGTGCCACTAAGATGTTAATATGATAGGTCTTATTCTTTGGTTAAAACGATCAATTTTGTGAGAAACAATATTTTTCACTAATCAAGTCCTGTTCTCGAACAATAATAATTGCACAAGAAATAAGTACTCGAATAATATTCATCTTTGCTCTTATTCCGTGAGTGTATTCTTTTACACTAATCTAGCTTTGTATATCTCAATTTCTCCTTCAAAGTTTTGCTTAATATGATTTTTCTCCAAAAGGAAGATGATCAACAAGGGCATGCTCATCAAAAATTGAGAATTTTCTCTTTGAAAATTGATGCTACAAACTCCACAATTGGTTATGTTAAGGTTTCATGAACTTCCTCATGAATGTTGTAAATAAATAACTATTGTTGTTGTATAGTTTATTATTATTTGCTGCTATGTTGTTATCACATTCATTAGAAAACTATATTATATAACATAAAAGAATTTTAATCATGGCAAAATTTCATTTAATTTGTTAGCTAGCATGAAAAAGCCAAATGGTTAGCCCATCGAAAACACAATTATATAAATATATTATATTATATTATATTAAAAAAATAAGTAGCATGTAAATTATAAAAAAATTACAAATGAATAATGACTTCAATAGTCATTTTCTGCCCAAAAAAATGTCATAAATTCCCAGATATTTCCAGCTCGTTTCCGCCGCCTCCAAGGAGCAGGGGACTTCGCCGGCTCACGATGCGGCTTCCCTTCCCCGCTCCTCTCCAAAATCCGTGACTCCACCGCCGGCGCAAGGAGTTGCTGCTCAGGAGGTGGAACCGCGGGCTGGGGCTCGGCCAGCTCTTGATAACGTTTCACTTCGCCGCCGGTCATCTCCAACGTGTCCGACGGCGCCGGGGCTTCAATTTGCTTGAAGGGTTCCGAAGATGAGTTCTGTTCAGGAAGTGGAACCGGCTCGATAAAAGCAGGCTCTGGCTCTGCAGGCTTGGGCGGTACTTCGTCGGAGGCGCGATTGGGAGTATGAACGCCGACATCTTGGTCGCCGCCTGCATCGTTAGACATGGTTTAGAAAAGTTTGACGGGACTTACGAGGTGGTGGTGGTGGGGATGATATGAGGAAAACCTTGAGTACTGCCGGAAGAGTGGGTTGAGAGGCGCAGGTCATCGTTTTTCGCCGCCTCCTTCATCCTACGTTTGTTCGCCCGCCTCTTTCTGTCACGCTTGGGCATAATGACAGTAACGGAGAGACGAATAATGGGTGGCCGGTCACCGGTGCAGGGCTAGCTAACGAGCCGTTACCACCCTACCGGCGGCCGGTGGGTCCTTATCTCGTACTAAGCTGCTGTTGCTGGAGTTCTAACGGAGAGACGAATAATGACGGCCGGTATCTCCAAGCAGAGGAAGCGGGAATGCGGAGACTTTGATGGGTGGCCGGAGTTCTCAGGTGATCGTCGTCGTTGCAGTACTGATACGGAGCTGTGTTGTTTATAATCGCCGTATCGCGATATTTCATTTGCTGCGGAAATATCGGAATCCAGAGCGCATTTTTTTTCCGTTGAGATATTCGTTGCGGCTTGAAATTTCAAAAAAAAAAAAAAACTAAAACTAAACTATAAATAAATAACACTAGAATAATATTAATATAAATTAATGAAATAAAATATTTATTCCAACCTCGTCGTTTGTAAATTGTAATTGTACCGGAATGTTATGAATTTCAATTTTATAACTTTTTTTATTTCATGTAATAATACATAATTTATTAATCTGAAGCTTGGTTATTATATATCGATATAAAGTGATGAGCTCTTTTCTGCTTATGTCACATATGTTATCCGGTATCTTCTAAAGTTTATTCGTGCCTTGACATATACTGCATAGTAGTTCAAAATTGTGTCATACATCTAGAAACATGAGCCCATGGATCTCTCAAATATATTTTTCGATTTTTAGGTGTTCTCTCGTTTAGTTTTAGGTGGGGGATAAATACAGCCGTATGATTATAGATTCTGCGGTGGATCTGCTATCTAAGAATACTGACAGTATTTTTAATTCAGATGGAGAACCAACGGCTTAGATGCGCTCCGCTCACATTGATCTTCGGTGAGAGTAAACTCACCTAAATTTTTTTCTATTGAAACAGGGGGACTTATTGGCATCTCATCTAAGGAGATTCTGGTTTCTCTCTACATATAGGAAAAAAGTTGTATTCAGATAAGCTGCTTCCTCATGTTGGGTTTCATGTTCCCCCCTCCTATTCTCACAAAAAAGCTCATGTTAGGTATCTTGCTTTGTCAATTTGATTCTATTGAATAGGTGCAGATTCGCCCAATTAACTACACCATCTCATTGAATAGTTTGACCCTTACTCGTGAAATTATAATTATGCGTTGAATAAGAATTTTAACTTAAGTTCTGCCTTTTTCTATGTTTCATCTGCTTTGTATGCTCGGCTACACTTAAGAGACGTCATTCAAAGTGTCCACTTTTTGATCGCACAGCTTTTGTGGAGCCTGCGCTTTTTGCTGTATGATGAACTTTTGCTGATTGTCGCCGCCCACGACAAATGTGGCCCCGCACGACGAATGTGGCCCCCCACACTTAAGAGACGTCATAAGGATTTTTGCATGACTCAGGCACTAATAAAAATTAATTATAAATAAAAAAATTAAATTAAATAGGCAAAGAAGATAGTTTAATGAGTATTTCAATATTCAAATATCCACTACACTTTATAACAATACATAATTCAAATGCCCAATTGCCCAATTGATTCAAACAAAACTTAAGCAGAATTTCAAATACTAAATCTAATTCAAATGTCATTTGAAATACGAAAATCTGATTCAAATACTGATTAACTATTAGCAAAGAATTGAGAGATTATCAGAACTCCAGAAGGTCCAGAACTGAAAGTCTGCAGTAGTGTAATCAGCCAGGACAGAGAAGAACTCCACTATAGAAGAAGAAATAATGCAAGTCTATAATAGTGCAATCAACAGAGAAGAAATATTGCAATGATGAATCCAATGCCTCCACTAGATCAGTTGGATTTTGGAAGAAGAAATACTGTAATGAACAGAGAAGAAGAATAAATAAGAAAAAAAATGGGAAGAACCCTGCCAAGAAGAGTAAGTTTGGAACTTGGAAGAACCTCTCCTGTGGAATCTGCCAGCTGCTGCACAGAGAAGAACTAGAGCTCGCGTCGGACGCCTAGAAATAACACTTTCTGAATATGGACTGGTAGGCATCTGGATAACTATTTCTCAATCAGTTTTCTTTTTAATTTTTACTTAGAGGGGAAAGATGGTCTATTTGTAGTGCGGCATAAATTCTAGGCAAAATCTATAAATCAGTCCCCAAACTTCATTCACTTTATGAAAGAGGTCCCCCTGAACTTTTTTTTGGAAAGAAAATAGTCCCCAACTTTATAAAAATGTTGAAATCAGTCGCTACTTTTTAAAATCTGTTAAAATTAATGGGCTAAGTCTTGTGGCCGCTTCTTCTCCATCAGCTGTGGCGGCTAATAGTAGCATCATGCTGGGTGTAACTCTCCGGGAACTGATCAATAAGCTGTTCGACAATAGTACCTGAAGTCGTGGCCGCGACGACAATTGTGGAACGAATGAGAAGATATCACAACCTTTTCAACATTTCTCCGGGTGCGACCATGGGGCGGGCATCGGAGAGGGGTTGCTAGAGTTTGCGGACTTTATAGACGGGAACCCTAGTACTCTTCACGCGGGTGTGACCGTGGAATTCGCGGCTCTTGCAGCACATGTTAAAGTAACCCAGCGAGAAAGGTTCCCAGCAAGAAGAGTTCCCAGCGAGAAGAGTTCTCGTCAAGACCATAGAGAAAAATCAGCCATTGTCATTTCTTCTTCTCTCGCTCCATCAACTCCACCCCGACCAAAGAGGAATCTATCTTCTTTTCTTTTGCGTTCTTTTAAACGCTTCTTAGAGCAGCGACAGGGTCATCGACCAGTGTTTGAGTGCACTCTTTTTCTTCCATGCTTGTTAGTGTTTTAGTGCACTCTGTTTCCCTCCATTCATGTCAGTGTTTTCATCTCTGGGTACATGATATGATAACATTGAAAGGGATTGGGTCACAGAGTTGATGCTGATGGGATTTAGATCGCTAGCTCCTGTTGGTGGATTTTCATGGGACAATTTAGAGGATCTGCATCTCAGAGAGTTACACCGGCGTACCTAGCTAGAGGGGTTGGAGCAGGTGTCGGGCACCAAGGATTCACTGGAGATGAAGCAGGGTTGAGCCCTCCGGAAGGCTGACGCAGCTAGAGGGGTTGGAGCAGGTGTCGGGAACCAATGATTCACCAGAGAAGAATTAGGGTTGAGCCCTCCGAATGCAGCCACAAGAAGTCCATTAATTTTAACAGATTTTAAAACATAGGGACATATTTCCACATATTTATAAAGTTAGGTACTATTTTCTTCCCAAAAAAATTTAGGGACCTCTTTCATAAAGTGAAATAAGTTTGGAGACTGATTTATATGTTTTGCCTAAATTCTATGTGTTGACGCCAGGAAAATCCTGACCTCAAGATTCGGACCGATGCAGCCGGAGGCTACTCGCCCAGCAGTCCAACGAGATGACTTGGCTGGCAACGACGAAGAAGCTAGAAGAGCAACAAACAGGACCCCAGGTGCTGCGACAGGGAGGTCCCACCACGTACCCAGAAGCTCAAGAGAGTCTTCCCCTCCGAAACCAAAGTGGCCGAGCTTGGTACAGGGAAGGCACCAACTTGGCTAAAAGCAAGGGTGACGGGCTCGAGAGTTCGGGAATCGGGGTCCAAAAGCTCAAGTCCAGGTACCAATCCAAGTACCCCTGGGGTCCTATTTATAGGAAAACCAAAGGGTAGGGGGGCTTTTTATAGCCCAGCCCCAATCCGACGACTATGAGATACTCGGCGAGTACTATGCCATAGTCACCCATCTGTCGAGTATTGGGTGCTGCTCGCACACGCCGGGCCAATACTCGCCTAGGTCTTCTGCTGCTTTCCTGCGCGGGACGAGCTCCTCTGGTCAATACTCGCCTACCTGGCGAGTATCACCTGCATACTCGTCAGGGTCTTTTCTGCTTCTGCCTTGGACTGCTGGTCTCTGTGTTGACCCTTTGACCTTTGACTTCTGTCTACGTGGCCTTGGGTGGGTCCATCCTCGGAGAATGAGGGTTGTACACAATCCCCGCTCTTTGCGAGTATCGTAGTTGCTCGGAAAGAATCATCCAACCTTCATTCGACGAGATTCCCTGCTGGCGACTATTGGCTTATACTCGCCTTCTCGCTGGTCGACGCTCGAACTCTATAAATAGAGGGGCAGGGGTCTCTGGTGGCACGACTTTTCTGAACTCGCTCAAGATGGCGCGCAACTATGCTGCAGAGGCTAAGGCGGCCATGGCTGGTCTTGTGGGTCTGTTCGACGGTTCCTCGCTCCCTCCACGCCTAGGTCCCGAGGTTGAGGACTTCCTCGCTACCAAGAAGAGGAAGAGGCTGGCGAAGAAGAAGAAGAAGGGGAAGAAGAAAGTCGTCGAAGAGGACGTCGCCGCCCCTTTGGGCGACCAACACCAGCGGATGCTGGACGAGATGGGGTTGTCTAACGAGGGCGACTCGCCGGCCGCGGATCCTCCTGCTCCAAATGTCGCCGAAGGGGCGAACATGCCTGGGACCTCGACCCAGAATCAACCGGAGAATCTCGCTCCTGCACGAGGTGGGAGTTACCTACTCGCCACCTCCTTGATTAGTCTCAATTTGGTTTGTAGTGCTAAAAATGCCTCTTCCATGTTCGCAGATTCGTCTACCATCGGTGCTCAGGAGGAGCCTCTGGGCGTACCTCCTCTGAGATCGTCGCCCATGATCTCGCCTAGGGGTGTTGGGCGCTCGACGCGAGTTCTCCACAGCTCATTGATGGAGAAGAGGCCGATGAGCGAGCAACGGCCTCCTCTGGCGGGCAGCGTGCTTCCGCCACCACCGCCTCTTCAATCCCTGGGGTTGGCGAGCAGCTCGCAGCTGCCCGCGGGCGGGCTTCCGCCACCTCCTCCCTTTCCTCCTTCTGCCAATAATCAGGGCGAGCAGCGCCCTTCGACTTCTACTGCTCCCTCTGTAACGGCACGTAGTCCATCACAATTATTAATAATATCCTCAATTACATTCATAAAGCTTTGAGCGTGCATTCATCATAGCATTTAACATAACACAATGAGTAAGCACATGCATAAGCTATCAACTGAATAATATCCGAGTCCTATATAATTAGTACAAGTTTCTACTAATTTAAAAGTAGTGCGACAAGTTCCAAATACATTACATAATGTCCACTAGATTCTAACAAGTGCAGTATTAACAACAACAAAAGAGGTACATGCTTTTATTTATATTACTCCAGCGCATACAACGCATATTTTTCTAGCTCTGCCCTGCATGGGATTTGCCTTTACCTAAAAAATTTGAATTGGAAACCGTTAGTCTTTACTAAAGACTAAGTGAAACACTATTTCTTTAACCTGCATTACATGCAAACCTGTGAGCAATATATACAATAATATGCATATTTCCATCATAAAGCCATTCATAAATATTTAATAAGGTGAGAACATTTGAAGCAAGTAAACATGTCCATTTCCATAATAGCATTTCTATGTATCAAACATGTATTTCGTGTACACTAGCAATAATACTTATCCTTGGCATGATATATAATATGAAGACATAAAGAAACTTAAGCTAAAAACATGGTTTACTTTAAGAGCTACAAGTAACATATGCATTCCTTCTTAATATGATTCGTTCGTTTAGGTAATATTATGGGCGATTTGAATCCTTTTTCCGTTTTGTTTTCTTTACATGACTCATCATGTTTCATTCATTAGGGCCCACCCCGAAGATTTATCATATTTCCTTCATTTCATTCGTGTGCACGTACTTCAATTCGCCCATAATAAAACCTCGTGTCGACACGTTTACATAAATTACATAAAGTAGTTATATATTTTTATATCCCCTCAGAAGTTATCATTCGCCTGTTTGCCTTATACAAGGCCATACATTCTAGCGAGAATCATTTTCAGTGATATCTTAGCATGCTTCATATCATCACATACAATGAACATATTTTTTTCCTTTTCTTAAAATAGAAGTGCATATAACTGAAAGTATTTGAAAACTATGCATAAATTAAACAAATAGGTCTCACCGCTTCTTTTTCCTTTCCCAAGTCACGCCTCAAGTCACCGCCACCTCTACCGTTGGATGCCATCCTTCACAATTTTTGTTAAAGAATTCATATTATCAAAGAACATATTCATCGGGGTTGCATCACAATTAGAGTGTTGACGTTGACCTCTAGGGGTGACTTAACAGTACATGTGTTGCTTCCAGCCAAACACTGCCCCTTGTGTAATTTGCCACATTTCCCACACCTTGACTCCTGTGTCTGCGACTGTCCCACACTTTGACTCTCTGCCGGTCGAGGTCGCTTGTCTGTCTCCTTCGACTTCCAAGAAGTTCCAGATTTAGCTGAAGACCCCTTTTCTGATAGCCACTGGGATCTCTTCTTTCCAAATTCCCTTCTTCGTTGCATTTTCTCTGCATCTATCTCCATTAGACGGGCCTTTTGAACTAGAGCACCATAGTCATGTATCTCCAGTGGCACCAAAATAGATCGAATACTGTCTCTCAATCCTTCTTGAAACCTGCGACACCTTTCCTTCTCGTTTGGCACAAAGGCCTCCGCATAAAATGCCAAATTTGCAAATTCTGTTTCATATTTGAGTACGGAGCGGGGACCCTGTAGTAAACGTAAGAATTTGTCCTGTAGCAACTTCTTCTCTGATTCGGGCACGAACCACCCCGTGAATTCCTGTACAAAAGTAGCCCATGGAATACCCACTTGTCCTCGACCAGCTAATCGTCCTCGAACATTTACCCACCATCGCTTGGCCTCCCCTTCAAGAAGAAATGTGACTAAGCCCACCTTTCGTTCATCTGGACAGAGCATTACTTCGAAGATGGTCTCGATGCGCGAAATCCAATCCTCCGTCTCCAGAGGAGATAACCCACCACGAAACACTGGCGGCTTCAGTTCCAAAAACTGCTTTAGATCCACGTCCAGATGTCTTTGCTGTGATGGCAGAATAGCTTCTACTGAGGGAGTTGCAGGAGGAACTTCTCATACCATTTTAATAGCTTCCGCCAAGATGCGAGCGAAATCTGTCAATTGGGGTTGAGCCTGCTGCTCCACTTGTGGATGTACCGTCTGCTCCACTGACAGATGTTCCTGTTGAGGATGTTCTTGATGTGCAATGTTACCACTTTCGGCCATCGTTTCTTGAGCAATCCTCAAAGGATCCTTAAGACAAATATGAGACAATCAGTTTTCATAGGTTTAAATGATATCATGAGACATTTGACCTTACTATGCATGTACATACTCATTGCGGCCAGGCTTTATGGATAACCTGGCTCTGGTACCACTAAATTGTAGAGTGTTGACGTTGACCTCTAGGGGTGACTTAACAGTTCAAGACTTGATCATGGAAACACACTATATAAAGGAGGTTGAAGATGGAGTGCTCCCAATTTCGAACATATATCAAAACAGCAATTATTGGACAGCCTAAGAACAGCCACACAGCCCAACTGAACAGCTTAAAGGCAACCAACAATACCATTAAACTACCCTGTGTACAGATAAATCAACAGGGAACTGACTTGTGTAAGAGCACATAAAAACAGCAGGGCTGGACTGCAAAAGAGAGGCTATACAACAGTAGGTAGTGGACTGCATAAAGCAACAATCATAAAGCTGGACTAGACTGCAGCAAAGCAGCAACCACAAGTAGATAATGGACTGCATAAAGCAACAACCACAATATCCCCAACTAAATCATAAGTCGACTGGGAATAAAATGCATAGTTAAACCCCATCGATTTCATAACAGGGAGACAAACAATCAGCCAAAACAAAACCAACAGAAACATATAACTGCTTCAGGAATCCCCCTAAAACTCCAACTGAAGGCCAACAGTAATCCAACAGGAAAAAGAACTAGCAGCAACAAGTAGCAGTTGGCCAAACATAAAGGGACAGCAAAGGGGAACCTGCAACAGCCGACCACTTAAAAGCCCTAGCCGACCACATAGGACTCAATTCCCCCAATTTCATCCTTTTAATTTCATCAAGTTGCTAGAACAAGAACAAAAGACCAGCAATTAAGAAAGGGAGGGAGGAGAGCTCACAGTGCTTTAGGAGAGGAAAATCGAGCCTTTGTTTCTCCAAAACCCCCAAAACGGCACAACTTCAGCTCAACCAAAGCCGCAAGTCGTGAATCCTTGCCCACGATTCTTGCACAGCCACGAAGTTACAACTTTTCCGTGAGATTAAGAGAAGAGAAGGAGAATGGAGGAGGAGATCGGCGCCGTGCCCTAGAGCGACACAGTCGAGGGAGAAAGAAGAAAATGGCAGCAGTCGATCGGTTTGATAGGGTTTAAAGGCAGAAAGACAAAACCCGCCGCTTATACAAAAATGCCAGCCATGTCTAATTAAACCTCATTATCCTTTTTCATCAAAAGTCCCAATGCAGCCCAAATAAAAGTTCTAATTGCACCCCACATTTCAGCCATAAGGAGACCCCTCATAGCACAATAATTTCAGCTAGGAGGCAGTCTTTAATGGACATTCAATTTCAAATATAAGGGAACCTTTATTACCTCACTTTATTTCACTGACTTAAATATTTCATCATAGGGGATTTTAAGTTCGATTCTTTATTATGCAATGTTCATCATAGAGGATGTTTACGTGCTAAATAAAATTAAATACTGATAAATATTTACGTACGAGAAATGTTGTACCTCACACCCTCAACCCATCAGGGCGAATCCTCGTGCCGTGGTGGGACTGAGGGCCCTTCGGGCTTCTTTCCCCCGAGGGGGGAGGGCGACCATCTGATAGTCGCGGTCGAGGGAACGCGACTCCTAGCCGGGGTCAGGCCGCTGGGTCCCATCCTGCTCGGCGAGGCGATCATCATCACAGCGCGTCTCCTCAGCGAGGAAGGGGATCTCCTCGTCGTCATTCTCGCAGTCCTCGGCCAGGTACTTGGTCGCTGTCTTTGATAGTCGCCACTATCTTCACTCCGTTTCTTTCGTTTTGTCAAAGCTCTGATACTCTTACCTTTTTTGCAGCTCGCGCTCGTACTTCTATAGGAGCCTTGATCGACGCCGTCGGGCTTCCTTCTCGCGAGTACCAAGAGAGGGCTACTCGCGCGATCTTGGATTTGGAGGCGAAGTTAGAGCGCCTGGCGGTCAGTGAGCCTCATCGCCGCCTGACTGATATGGAGTCGCGGGTTGAGCATCTAGCGAGTGCGTGTAAACGAGTCGAGCTCGAGTCGAGCTTGACAGAAATTCCAAACTCGAGCTGAATATTTCGAGCTCGAGCTCGAGCTCGTCGAGCTCATCCTGCTTGGCTCGAGCTCGAGCTCGAGACCAGTATATTGAGCTCGAGCTCGAGCTTTCGAGCTCACGAGCTCGAGTCGAGCTCGAGCTGCTCGCGAGCTTCTTGCTCATGAGACCATTTATATTTATATTTATATTTATTTTTTAAAAAAATACCCAAAAAAAAGCTCGCGAGCCAGCTCGCGAGCTCATGAACAAGAGTAATCGAGCTCGAGCTCGGCTCGAAATCGAGCTCGAGCTCGTCGAGCTCGAGCTCGAGCTCAACTGGCTCGAGCTCGAGTCGAGCTTTTTTCGAGCCGACTCATCGAGCTCACGAGCCGGCTCGACTCAACTTGCACCCCTAGTGACCCTCATCGTCGCTTGACCGAGTTGGAGGTGCGAGTATCACGGCTGGAAGAGTTTGATACTCGCCTGGCTGGTGCGGAATCTCGCCTTCAGACTGTCAGCGACTTGGAGCGTCGAGTCGCGCGGATCGAACATCGTCAACAACTGCATCATGACGAGTTGGTGGGGATGCGAGTGAGCATGGGCTCGGTTGGACGGCTGGCGAGGATCGAAGACCAGCTGCGGCAGGGCGAGGACGCGATGTCTCTGGCCTTCGAGCACTTCAAGCGTGCTCGCAGCATGGGCTGGGTTGGGCGACATCCTTAACCCCCAGATCCTCAAGCGAACCTCCAAGGACCTCTTTAGTCGCTGTCTTTTCTTTCCTTTCTTCTTTCTATGCTAAGTCGCCCTTGGCGGGTGTTCCTGTAGCTCTGAACTTTTATTCACTGATGTAATATTATTTTGGCGAGTATTGGAAACTCGCCCTTTATTACTTGCTTTGCTTTCTTTCTCTGTAATGGTTTTTTGTCAGATTTTTTCTATCTTCTTTAATTTTGGCGAGTAGCGTCTGAATGTCGCCTGTACCTGGCGAGCTTCTTTCATGCTTCTTCTTGTAGGTCTTCGCGCTTTGGAAGTCGGTACTTTTCTGATTCGCGATGCTGAGTTGGCGACCTTGTCTTTATACTCGCCATCCCCTTATTCTTAATCGCGCCGTCGTGCTCGATAAGCCAAGCTACCCGACTACTATAAATAGGGGGTGGGGTGAGTATTTATTACGCTTTCGGCGATCTTCTAGCTCACACGCGAGTATCCCCCATCCTCTTCTCTTCTTCTCACATTCTCCGATACTCGCCTTTCTTTCCTTCTTTTCTTTAAGATGACTGACGAGGCGACTATCCGGCATGCCAATCATGATAAGAACTTTGCGGCGACCACCTTCAAGAAGTCCATCACAACCGAGAAGGACTTGGAGATATTCTCGGCGAAGTACATCCCGCCAGGGTTTGTCGCTCGACTTCCTCGCCAGGGCGAGCGACTAAACACTGTCTTGACCACCGAGAGGGTGTTCCCTACTCTACATTTTGAGGTGGGCTTGCGACTACCACTGTGGACGGAGTTCAGCCAAATACTCCGCTACTTTGGGATAGTCCCTGCCCAGATCAATCCCAATGGAGTGGCGATGATCGTGGGGTTCCTCTGTTGTTTGCGCGACCAGGGAATCGCCTTCGACCTTTCCGTCTTCAGGCGGGTATTCCACTTCATGGCGACAGGCGAAGGCGTCGTCTTCCTGTGCAGCCATGTCTGCACGCTGGTCGGCACGGCGAAGAAGAATCATCGCTGGGGAGAGCGACTAGTCGTCATCAATGGCGACTTCCAAGCCATTCCCGACAGGTCCTTCCAGCTGTCGGAGAGCGTCTTCGAGGCTTCTCTCCTGAGTGAGGGTGGCGAGAAACTGCTCGAGTCCTTCAAGAATCGTCGCCTTGATGTGGTGTTCTGGAGGAGGCGAGTAGACGAACTCGCTGAGGTGTTCCCGGGCGAAGGTAACCTACTGCGCGAGTATTCGTTATACTCGTTCTTTATCTTCAATCTGGCGACTAACTGGAGATGTCTTTCTTTTTGTTGCAGCAGTCCATGTTCTGCCACGCGAGCTTCTCCCCGTGGCGTTGAAGGAGGCGGCTTCCACACACGGAGGTGCGGGGACCTCCGCTCGCGGGGATGGGGTCTACTCGCCCATCGACTTGTCGCCAGGAGGCGATGATCCCTTGATCGTCGGCGAAGGTTCTGGGCCTTCGAAGAAGCGGAAGAAGAAGGAGGTCGCTCATAGGGACCTCGGAAAGAAGGCGGACGCTTCTGAGGCTGGCGAGCCTTACACCCACCCGAACTTCAACCTCGGCAGGCGTGGCGAGGACGCCTATGGTCGCCCCTTGGTGACCTGGTCGGAGAGAGACCACTTGGTGTCTCTAAGCTCCAACCTCCCGCCATGGTCGGAGGACTGGGAGGACAAGGGCGAGGGCTTCGACGTGCTCCACGCCATCTACAGTCGCGAGGATGCTGAGAGACTGCAGGAGGAGTCTTCCGAGTATCTGGCTCACCAGACCTCGCGATCTCTGCTGCGAGCTTCCGAGCTGGCCCATTCGACAGCAAGGCGATTGCTTGAATATGAGGGGGTGATCAAAACCTAATGCAAGAAGATGATCACCATGGGGCTCAAAGAGAAGGAGCATGAGGTACTCGCCGCGCACTCGCCTCGCTTCTTTACTCGCTTCTGGGATACTCGCCACTTTGCCGAATAGTTTGCTTACTTTCCGCGTCTTCTCGTTTTTGCAGGCCGCCGAGGTAGAGATGGCGGAGAAGACATCCCAGCTGGAGAAGGGGCTGGACGACACCCGGCTGGCCTTGGAGGCCGCCCAAGTTCGCATCGCCGAGCTGGAAACTCGGCCTGCCGAGCAACAGCCAGTGGCGGCGGGCCCCTCCAGGGTCGGCAAGCAGATCAGGATGTACGACGATGATATGCCTCGCATTCGTCGGGAGATCGCGCGAGCCACGAGTACTGTTATCCTAAGCAGACTGAAGGCGGACGACCTTCTGAAGCCGGCGGCGATGGATCTGACAGTGGTGGACCTCATCCCGGCGCTGCTCGCCGAGGAGTCCACCTCCCCCTTGCGAGTATCTCCCCGGCTGTCCAGTGACTCCGAGGATGATGATTCTGAGGACGAGGATGATGATGATGGTGGCGATGATCCAGATGTAGATATTGATGGCGAGGATGACGCCTAATCGCCTGGGCACCCTTTTTGCTCGCCCGACGACCTTTTGTAAAACCTTTTTGGCCATTTTTTGTAACTTATACCAACATATAAATGAAAAGGACAAGGTTTTTTGCTCGCCTGTTTCTTCTGTAGTTGCTTCGTTTCTTGAATGTCGCTTAGGCTCCTAGGCTCGAGGCGAGATTGAGTGCTCGCTAGGCTCTTAGGATCGAGGCGAGATTGAATACACGCTAGGCATACTCGCACCTGCATACTCGTACCTGCATGCTCGAACGTGTATACTCGCCTATCTGGCGAGTATTACCTACATACTCGCCTTCTCAAAGGTACCTTTTGATAGAGTTGAGCTGTGAGGGGCTCTTGGAGGGTTCCGAGGGACACATGCTCTCAAGGCCTTGCCTTGCACCTGATGAAGAGTTCATTAGGATCACTTTAATAATAATGGGATTTTTTAAGGGAAAGGAGATAGGGAATGACAGTCGGGGAGGTCTGGAGGGACACATCATCCCGAGGCCTCCATCCTACTTGAATGCCGGATGTCGACGAAGAATGACGTCGAGTAGGGAATGGCGGTCGGGGAGGTCCAAGGGGACACACCGTCCTGAGGTCTCCATCCCACTTGGATGCCAGAATGTCTCCATTCTTTGGTCGGTCGAATCGGTCTTGCCCTTTCCCAAGTTGGAATGTCGGCTTCCAGACTTCCCCCTGGTAATCTCTCTAGTCGGACGAGAAGTGCGGTCGGTGGGAACCGCGGCCAACGTGCAAGGGGGGAGCTGATCTCGTCCGTCACTGCAGAGGTTTGGACTTAAGGGAACGAACACCCGAGGCACTGTCCCATCATCCGTTCTGAGCTTTTACGTGGGTTAAGTCGGAGGCTCGTTTTCCAACTTACGGTGTCGAATGTTGATGCAGGACGACGTCAAGCAGGGAGTGGCAGTCGAGGAGGTCCAAGGGGACACACCATCCTGAGGCCTCCATCCTACTTGGATGTTGGATTTAGATCAAACCTGCTTCCTGTTGCTCAATAAATTAGCAGAGAGTTAAGCACACTTAAGCACACTAACTCACATGATCTGACACAATAATTCAGGAAATGGATTGCTTGCTGCGAGCTTTCAGCTCTCGAGGGTATACGACACATTTATTCAAGGGTCCCCTGAGCTAGTTAAATCGATCATCTCTTCGCCGGATCGGGAGGTCGACGTCCAGACTTTCTCCTGGTAATCTCTCCAGTCAGACAAGAAGTGCGGTCGGTGGGAACCGCGTCCAACATGCAAGGAGGGAGCTGATCTCGGCCATCATTACAGAGGCTTGGACTTAAGGGAATGCACACCCGAGGCACTGTCCCATCATCCATTCTGAGTTTTTACGAGGGTTAAGTCGGAGGGACATTTTCCAACCAGGCGTGGAGATCGACTTTACTGGCCTCCTTTCTTTAAAGACTTCTCTGGGATAGAAAGGATTGCCTCATCCCATGTTTCAGGGAGATGTAAATTTTTATTTATGCATAAATGAATTTACAAAAGGGGGGGCATGTACATTCCCTTTAGGGATAAAACCTTTTCAGGTCATCACCGCTCCAGGTGTTCCCTGTACAACCTCCATATTTGCCGAGCTGGTCTGATCAGCCCGGACTCAGGCAGGTCAAGGTGAACAAGGAAAGTGCCTGTACAACCCCCATATTTGTCGAGCAAGTCAGCCGTTGACCTTCTTGAGCGTGAGTTGATGAAAGATAGCAGGGGGCAAAGCTTGAGGTCAAAATGGATGGGCGAATAACATCCGATTCCAGCACCCGCTCAGAATAAGCAAAACCTCAACCTTAAAGAGGGGCGAACGGACTGCGGTCCGCTCTCCCGGCCAAGTGGGGCGAGTGGAATGCGTCCCACTCACCCGGCCGAGGTGGCGGGTGGGATGGCTCCCACTCGCCCGGCTGAGGTGGCGGGTGGGATGGCTCCCACTCGCCCGGCTAAGAGGGGCGAGTGGGCTACCTCCCACTCGCCCGCCCAAGTGAGGGGCGAGTGGGATGCCTCCCACTCGCCCTCCCAAGTGGGGGCGAGTGGGATGCCTCCCACTCGCCCGCCCAAGTGGGGGCGAGTGGGATGCCTCCCACTCGCCCGTCCAAGTGAGGGGCGAGTGGGATGCCTCCCACTCGCCCGCCCAAGTGGGGCGAGTGGGATGCCTCCCACTCGCCCGACCAAGTGGGGCGAGTGGGATACGTCCCACTCGCCCGCCCAAGTAGGGCGAGTGGGATGCGTCCCACTCGCCCGGCCAAGGTGGAAGGTGGGATGCGTCCCACCCACCCGATAGAAGGGAGGGGTGGATTGCAGTCCCCTCACCCAGGCAAGGTGGTTTTGTTCGCTTGAAGCAGTGCTCAGGTCGGGATGCGGATAGTATTTTCAGACAACGAAACTTGGCTATTGGTTGACCAATCATGCTATCCGCAGCCCATTTTCAGGAAATCTATAAATAGACCCCCATGGGCACCTTGGGGAGGGTTGGCATCTCCTTACCCTCACCCCCCTTAGTGTGTTCGGTTAGCTAGTGACCCTGCCTTCCGTTCGCCAAGTCTTTCAGGCCAACGGTCAGGTGTTGCGAGTGCTCTCCGAGGTGCCCAGGCTCAGCATTGGCTTGGGAGGGGAAGATCTTCGGGTCTTTCGGGTTAGTGGCGGGACCTCCTCGCTGCAGCTCGCGGGGTCTGTTTTCACCTGAATCCACCAGCAGAGAGGTTCTTAGGCTCTAAGTGACTAGACGTTCGACTTTACCTGAGATAAGTAAGGGCAAGCTGCCTAACCCTATTTTCGAACGCTGAAGCCGGAAAACTGGTTTCAACATTCTGGTGCGGTGAGCGTGGAACGCAGCTTGTTCGGAAAAACCCCAAGTAGGTCGAATGGCTGGAAATGAAGAGCTAGAGAACCCACCCCCTCCCGGCGACCATGTGAGGAAAAGCGACTTCGATGAGTTCAAGAAGGCGATCATGGAGACCTTGCGCTCTGCACTCACCCCCACAGGCGAGTGCTCGACTCCGCCGGTACCTGTCCTCACCTCACCTACTCTAGGTGAGGCGGCATCAACAGGGCGACTTGATAAGGAAGCGCGGGTGGAGGAGGATAGAACTCTTCAGGCGAGGGTGTTGTTTCCTAGCCCGGCAAGTGCTCTGCACCTAGGGGAGGAGGCACGACGAGTGATGCCCATCCGCCAGGTGGGAAGGGGAAGCCCTTTCTGCGAGTTGATCCTGACCGCCCCGGTTCCGGATGGGTTTAGGGAGCCGGTCATGTCCCACTACGCAGGCAAAGATGACCCTCAGGAGCACCTCCAGTGGTTTGAGGATGCCATGTCCATCAGGCAGATGACCGACGCCTTCAAGTGTAGGTTGTTCGCCATCTCCTTTCAGGAGAAAGCTAGGGATTGGTTCCATCAACTTCCTCCCGGATCCATCTATAGTTTCGAGGACTTGAAAAGAAGTTTCCTGTTAAGGTTCTCTACGTCCAAAAAGAGGAGGAAGGGGGCGGAGGCCCTCTTCCTGATCAAGCAGAGGTCGGAAGAGTCGCTAGGAAGCTACGTGGATCGGTTCCAAGAAGAGGTCCTTCTCGTCAATGAGGTCCCTGGACACACTTTGCAACTTGCGCTTACCCTCGGGTTGCGGCAGGGGTTGTTTCGCATGGGCTTGTCCCGGGACCCTCCTCTGTCTTACGAGGAGTTGATGGAGCGGGCAGGACGGGAGATCAAAGTGGAGGCAACGAACCCGGAGTTCGCGGCCAAGATGGCCAAGTGGGCGGAAGGAAGAGGAAATGAGAAGGAACCACAACAGCAGCTAGGGTGGAGGTACCCAGAGCAAAATAACAGGCAGGGTCCGAGGCCACCCCTCCCCCCACCTCAACAAGCTATGGGGATCAGCCAAAGAAGAAGAAGGAATCGCGCAGGAGGAAGAGAGGGTATCCGAGCGGAGTTGCCCTTTTGTGACTTCCATCAAGCGGAAGGTCACGCGGCAGCCACTTGCCCCGAGTTCTTGGAAGTCAGGGAAGGGAGAAGAGCCCCTGCGGGGGGAGAGTTATTGCTGCTGGGAGACGAAAGAGAAGAAAGAGGAGAGGAGGTGAAGAAAAAATAAGACATCAGCAACGAGGGTAGGAGGCCGAAGGAAATGCAGGACAACTAAAGGCTGAGCAAGTAGGACCCAAAGAAGGTCCGGGAATGTATCTGGCAGAGCATGAATGTCTGCTTGCTTATCTATAATGAACAGTGAGCGTCTTATCTTAATGCATTTTGTTTCTACTAAGTACAGTAAAAATATTTTGCAGGGCCCCGAGATGGTTCCGCTGACCAGGCTCTCACTAGCTGGTAGGACAGGTTGACCTCTCGGAGAGGCCAAGTAAGTTTTGCCCCGAGATGGTTCCGCTGACCAGGCTATCACTAGCTGGCATGACAGGTTGACCTCTCGGAGAGGCCAAGTAAGTTTTGCCCCGAGATGGTTCCACTGACCAGGCTCTCACTAGCTGGCAGGACAGGTTGACCTCTCGGAGAGGCCAAGTAACTTTTGCCCCGAGATGGTTCCGCTGACCAGGCTCTCACTAGCTGGCAGGACAGGTTGACCTCTCGGAGAGGCCAAGTAAGTTTTTCCCCGAGATGGTTCCGCTGACCAGGCTCTCACTAGCTGGCAGGACAGGTTGACCTCTCGGAGAGGCCAAGTAAGTTTTGCCCCGAGATGGTTCCGCTGACCAGGCTCTCACTAGCTGGCAGGACAGGTTGACCTCTCGGAGAGGCCAAGTAAGTTTTTCCCCGAGATGGTTCCACTGGCCAGGCTCTCACTAGCTGGCAGGACAGGTTGACCTCTCGGAGAGGCCAAGTAAGTTTTGCCCCGAGATGGTTCCGCTGACCAGTCTCTCACTAGCTGGCAGGACAGGTTGACCTCTCGGAGAGGCCAAGTAAGTTTTTCCCCGAGATGGTTCCGCTGACCAGGCTCTCACTAGCTGGCAGGACAGGTTGACCTCTCGGAGAGGCCAAGTAAGTTTTGCCCCGAGATGGTTCCGCTGACCAGGCTCTCACTAGCTGGCAGGACAGGTTGACCTCTCGGAGAGGCCAAGTAAGTTTTGCCCCGAGATGGTTCGGCTGACCAGGCTCTCACTAGCTGGCAGGACAGGTTGACCTCTCGGAGAGGCCAAGTAAGTTTTGCCCCGAGATGGTTCCGCTGACCAGGCTCTCACTAGCTGGCAGGACAGGTTGACCTCTCGGAGAGGCCAAGTAAGTTTTGCCCCGAGATGGTTCCGCTGACCAGGCTCTCACTAGCTGGCAGGATAGGTTGACCTTTCGGAGAGGCCAAGTAACTTTTGCCCCGAGATGGTTCCGCTGACCAGGCTCTCACTAGCTGGCAGGACAGGTTGACCTCTTGGAGAGGCCAAGTAAGTTTTGCCGCGAGATGGTTCCGCTGACCAGGCTCTCACTAGCTGGCAGGACAGGTTGTCCTCTCGGAGAGGCCAAGTAAGTTTTGCCCCGAGATGGTTCCGCTGACCAGGCTCTCACTAGCTGGCAGGACAGGTTGACCTCTCGGAGAGGCCAAGTAAGTTTTGCCCCGAGATGGTTCCGCTGACCAGGCTCTCACTAGCTGGCAGGACAGGTTGACCTCTCGGAGAGGCCAAGTAAGTTTTTCCCCGAGATGGTTCCGCTGACCAGGCTCTCACTAGCTGGCAGGACAGGTTGACCTCCCGGAGAGGCCAAGTAACTTTTGCCTCGAGATGGTTCCGCTGACCAGGCTCTCACTAGCTGGCAGGACAGGTTGACCTCTCGGAGAGGCCAAGTAAGTTTTGCCCCGAGATGGTTCCGCTGACCAGGCTCTCACTAGCTGGCAGGACAGGTTGACCTCTCAGAGAGGCCAAGTAAGTTTTGCCCCGAGATGGTTCCGCTGACCAGGCTCTCACTAGCTGGCAGGACAGGTTGACCTCTCGGAGAGGCCAAGTAAGTTTTGCCCCGAGATTGTTCCGCTGACCAGGCTCTCACTAGCTGGCAGGACAGGTTGACCTCTCGGAGAGGCCAAGTAAGTTTTGCCCCGAGATGGTTCCGCTGACCAAGCTCTCACTAGCTGGCAGGACAGGTTGACCTCTCGGAGAGGCCAAGTAAGTTTTGCCCCGAGATGGTTCCGCTGACCAGGCTCTCACTAGCTGGCAGGATAGGTTGACCTCTCGGAGAGGCCAAGTAAGTTTTGCCCCGAGAAGAGATCGCTGACCGGGCTAGTTGATGCCGGCAGGGCAGGAGAACTCACTCGGAGAGGCAGATGGAATTTTGGTTAAGGCCCCGAGAAGAGACCGCTGACCAGGCTAGTTGAAGCTGGCAGGGCAGGAGAACTCACTCGGAGAGGCAGATGGAATGTTGGTTAAGGCCCCGAGAAGAGACTGCTGACCGGGCCAGTTGAAGCCGGCAGGGCAGGAGAACTCACTCAGAGAGGCTAGGTAATTTCTGCTTCGGGATGGTTCTGCTGACCGAGCTAGTTGACGCCGGCGGGGCCGGAGAATTCACTCGGAGGGGCATAAAATCGAAAAGTCGGTTAAGGCCTCCACCTCCAGCTGAGCTCGGCTCCCTGGAAGGTGTTGATTTGTATCCACCTCCAGCTGAGCTCGGCTCCCTGGAAGGTGTTGATTTGTATCCACCTCCAGCTGAGCTCGGCTCCCTGGAAGGTGTTGATTTGTGTCCGCCTCCAGCTGAGCTCGGCTCCCTGGAAGGTGTTGATTTGTATCCACCTCCAGCTGAGCTCGGCTCCCTGGAAGGTGTTGATTTGTATCCACCTCCAGCTGAGCTCGGCTCCCTGGAAGGTGTTGATTTGTATCCACCTCCAGCTGAGCTCGGCTCCCTGGAAGGTGTTGATTTGTATCCACCTCCAGCTGAGCTCGGCTCCCTGGAAGGTGTTGATTTGTATCCACCTCCAGCTGAGCTCGGCTCCCTGGAAGGTGTTGATTTGTTTCCACCTCCAGCTGAGCTCGACTCCCTGGGAGGTGTTGATTTGTATGCACCTCCAGCTGAGCTCGGCTCCCTGGAAGGTGTTGATTTGTATCCACTTCCTGGTGAGCTCGGCTCCCTGGAAGGTGTTAAGTTATTTCCACTTCCAGGTGAGCTCGGCTCCCTGGAAGGTATTAAGTTATTTCCACTCCTAGGTGAGCTCGGCTCCCTGGAAGGTGTTAGGTTGTTTCCGCATCCAGTTGAGCTCGGCTCCTTGGAAGGTGTTGAGTTCCTCCACCCCACGCTCCGACTACTCGCATCACTTCCCGAGCGCGCAGCAAGATCAGCAGTCCTCGGCCCCACAACCTATCTCACCACATCGACTCGCTCAAGTGTATTCGAGAGACTAAGACCTCGATGAGCAGCCATATGTGAGAGATTGGTTGCGCAGGAGCAAAACATGCGAACTTATGCAGGCATGATCGTACGTGGCAGTCCTCTTAAAAGGAAGTCGGATCCTTACGGTTGTATGAGCCGAAGGCAAGGTCGCATGCGGTGTCGCCAAGGGATCCACCTTCGACCCAAGAGAGACGTTGAGCGAAAAAAGAATTCTCATTGTTGTGTATAACTTAAGGCAATGTATCTTTTACAATAGTCACGCGACACACGCGAGAAAGGGGGGAGGGGATGTTTCCTGGTCAGAGCAAGGGGCTCCTCCAGGTCACCCCGACTCCTCCCAAAGAGAGCCTTAAAGCAGATCTAGAAACCCTAAGGAGGGATCGTTTTGTTCAGAAGGTAGGAAGGGGAAAAACCCTCAAAGAAGGTGCTCCCCTCCCCCTTTAGGGGGTTACTTGTTTCCAAGATCTTTTGTAAGGCCCCCCGGAGACTCTAGGGAAGGTTCACCTGCTCGTCAAATACGCAGGTTGGACTTTCTTTCCGAGCTTGAGGCAAGCTCGAAAAGAGCGGGGATTGTGTACAACCCCCATATTTGCCGAGCTGGTCTGATCAGCCCGGACTCAGGCAGGTCAAGGTGAACAAGGAAAGTGCCTGTACAACCCCCATATTTGTCGAGCAAGTCAGTCGTTGACCTTCTTGAGCGTGAGTTGATGAAAGATAGCAGGGGGCAAAGCTCGAGGTCAATATGGATGGGCGAATAACATCCGATTCCAGCACCCGCTCAGAATAAGCAAAACCTCAACCTCAAAGAGGGGCGAACGGACTGCGGTCCGCTCTCCCGGCCAAGTGGGGCGAGTGGAATGCGTCCCACTCACCCGACCGAGGTGGCGGGTGGGATGGCTCCCACTCGCCCGGCTGAGGTGGCGGGTGGGATGGCTCCCACTCGCCCAGCTAAGAGGGGCGAGTGGGCTACCTCCCACTCGCCCGCCCAAGTGAGGGGCGAGTGGGATGCCTCCCACTCGCCCTCCCAAGTGGGGGCGAGTGGGATGCCTCCCACTCGCCCGCCCAAGTGGGGGCGAGTGGGATGCCTCCCACTCGCCCGTCCAAGTGAGGGGCGAGTGGGATGCCTCCCACTCGCCCGCCCAAGTGGGGCGAGTGGGATGCCTCCCACTCGCCCGGCCAAGTGGGGCGAGTGGGATACGTCCCACTCGCCCGCCCAAGTAGGGCGAGTGGGATGCGTCCCACTCGCCCGGCCAAGGTGGAAGGTGGGATGCGTCCCACCCACCCGATAGAAGGGAGGGGTGGATTGCAGTCCCCTCACCCAGGCAAGGTGGTTTTGTTCGCTTGAAGCAGTGCTCAGGTCGGGATGCGGATAGTATTTTCAGACAACGAAACTTGGCTATTGGTTGACCAATCATGCTATCCGCAGCCCATTTTCAGGAAATCTATAAATAGACCCCCATGGGCACCTTGGGGAGGGTTGGCATCTCCTTACCCCCACCCCCCTTAGTGTGTTCGGTTAGCTAGTGACCCTGCCTTCCGTTCGCCAAGTCTTTCAGGCCAACGGTCAGGTGTTACGAGTGCTCTCCGAGGTGCCCAGGCTCAGCATTGGCTTGGGAGGGGAAGATCTTCGGGTCTTTCGGGTTAGTGGCGGGACCTCCTCGCTGCAGCTCGCGGGGTCTGTTTTCACCTGAATCCACCAGCAGAGAGGTTCTTAGGCTCTAAGTGACTAGACGTTCGACTTTACCTGAGATAAGTAAGGGCAAGCTGCCTACCCCTATTTTCGAACGCTGAAGCCGGGAAACTGGTTTCAACATTCCCCAGTAGCTCGCCTTCCTGGTTCTGCAAGCGGTACCCTCCTGTCAGGAGTGCTTCTTGGATGATGAAGGGTCCTTCCCAGTTTGGGTTAAGCTTCCCTACGGCTGCTGATCTTCCTGCCGCGTCCACCTTCTTTAGGACCAGGTCACCTGCTTGGAAGTGCTTGAGGCGGACATTTTTGTCGAAATGTCTTGTCATTCGGCGCTTGATCTCTTCTTGCCTAGCTGAGGCCAGGTCCCGCAGCTCTTCTATGTAGTCGAGGGATAGCTTCTGCGCTTCTTCATTTTTTAATCGTCATTCTTCGTTTCCGTCTTCCGTGGTTACCACCCTTGGGCTTCTGACTTCAAACTCTACTGGAATGAGAGCTTCCGACCCGTGAGAGAGCTTGATGGTGTCTCCCCGGTGGTTGAGCTAGGAGTTGTCCTCAAAGCCCAAAGGACCGAGGGGAGCTGGTCCTCCCAACTACCTCTCAGGTTCTCCACTTTCTTCTTTAGCAGATTGATGATCAGCTTGTTGGCAGCCTCCACTTGACCATTGCTCCTGGGATGGTGAACGTAGGCGAAACGAAGATCAGTTCCCAGCTGCCTGCAAAAGTCATCCAATTCTAAGCTGGCAAACTGGGGGCCGTTGTCGGTGACGATGGCGAGAGGGATTCCAAATCTGCAGACAATCTCCCCCCAGATGAAGTTCTTCACGACTTGAGAGGTGGTCTTGGCCAAAGCTTTGGCCTCGATCCACTTGGAGAAGTAGTCGATCATAACGAGAACGAACTTTCTCTGGCCACTTGCTTGAGGGAAAGGGCCAATCAAGTCCATCCCCCAGATGGAAAACGGCCATGGGGCGGTGATTGATCGGAGCTGCTGGGTTGGCTGCAACTGAAGGGGGGCGAAGAGCTGGCACTTCTGACACTTCTTCGAGAAGATCTCAGCATCCTTCCGGATAGTAGGCCAGAAGTAACCTTGTCTTAGGATCCTTTGCTATAAAGTGCGAGTCCCGGAATGGCTTCCACACTCTCCCGAGTGGATCTCTTCCAACACTCGTGGTACTTCGTCTTCAGAGACACATCTGGGCAGGGGGCCTGAGATGGTTTTGCGGTACAGCTCTCCACTTTGCAGTAAATAGTACGCCGCCTTGTACCGAAATCTTCTTTGATCTCCTTCGCCCGCTAGGAGCTGGCCGCTGACCAGGAAGGCCACAAAGGGATCCATACATGAAGGGCGTTGCTCGATCTCCGTCATCTCTTGTTCTTCAATGGATGGGCGGAATAGTTCGGTAATAGTTCCTCCAGCCTTCGGCCCATACTTGGCTAAGCGAACTGCTGCCGAGTTCTCCTCTCTTGGCACATGCTCGACGAAGAAGGACTAGAAGCCTCCAATCAACCCTTTCACCTTTACTAAGTACTTCTGCAGGATGGTGTCGCGCACCTCGAACTCTCCTCGAATCTGCGGCGCGACTACCATTGAATCCGTGAAAGCCCGGACATCACGGATCCCTAACTCCTTGGCAAGGCGCAAGCCTGCCACTATGGCCTCGTACTCTGCTTGGTTGTTTGTGACGGGGAAGAGGATCTCGACGGCTTGCTCGATCCTTGTTCCCTGTGGGCTGACGAGCACGATGCCCACTCCCACCGAACTTTTACCCGAAGCTCCGTCCACAAACATCTTCCATGGAATTGGATTGAGAGCTTCTTCCCCTGGCTCTGTTTCCACCGAGAGGTCAGCCAAGAAGTTTGCTACCGCCTGGGCCTTGATCACCACCCGGGGTGAGAAGGAAATGTCAAACTCGTTGAGTTCTACCGACCATTTCTCTAATCTCCCTGAATGCTCCACTCCGTCTAGGACATTTCAGAGAGGATGATCAGTCACAACCCGGATGGAGTGAGCTTGAAAGTAAGGTCGGAGCTTCCGTGCCGACACCACCAGGGCGAAAGCAAGCTTCTCCAGGATCGGATATTTCAATTCCTCCTTCTTCAACACCCGACTGACATAGTAGATGGGCAGCTGCTTCTTTCCTTCTTCTCGGACCAACACGGAACTTACTGCCTCTGCTCCTACTCCCAGGTAGATGAGCAGGTCTTCGCCTTCCATCGGGCTCTGAAGGAGAGGTGTCTGAGTCAACTGCTCCTTCAGTCTTTCGAACGCCTTCTCACATCCTTCGGACCACTCAAACTTTCAGTTTTGCGAAGTGTCTTGAAGAATGGAGAGCACTTCTCCCCGGCCTTTGATAGGAAGCGGCTAAGACCCGCCAGCCTTCCTGTCAACCTTTGAACCTCCTTCATCATCTTTGGGGACGACATTTCTAGGATCGCCCTAACCTTGTCGGGGTTAGGCTCTACTCCCTCCGGGGTAAGGAGATGCCCCAGGAACTTTCCTCTTCCAGCTCCGAAGACGCACATTGCCGGATTGAGTCTCATCTTGAATTTCCTCAGCGCCGCGAAGGTCTCCACCAGATCAGCTACGTGTTCCTGGACGCTCTTGCTTTTGATCAAGAAGTCATCCACGTACACTTCCAGGTTCCTCCCCTTCTGCTCCTTGAAGATGTGGTCCATCATCCGCTGGTAGGTAGCTCCCGCATTCTTCAACCCGAAGGGCATCATCTTGTAGCTGTAGCAGCCATCATCGGTGATGAAGGAGACATCGCGGTAATCGGGGGGGGGGGGGGGATGCATCCGGATCTGGTGGTATCCTGAAAATGCATCAAGGAAACTCATCACAGAAAAACCGACGACTGAATCAACCAGCGCGTCGATTCGAGGCAGGAGATAACAATCCTTAGGGCAGCTTTTATTCATCAAAGAGAAATCAACACACATCCTCCATACCCCCCCCCCCCCCCCCCCCCCCCCGCTTTCTTCACCATTACAACATTGGAGACCTATCCTGGGTACTGGATCTCCGATAAAAAACCTGCATCGAGCAGTTTTTTCACCTCCTCCCGGATCTGTTTGTCTAAGATGGTGGCGTTCTTCCTCTTCTTTTGGCGGACGGGCTGGACCGCGGGATCCAAGTTAAGGCGATGGCATGCAACCTCAGGATCGATTCCTGGCATCTCGGCGGCACTCCAAGCAAAGATGTCGACGTTCTTTTGCAGACACGCCGCCATCTCAATCTTTTCCTCCGTCTTCAGCGACCCGCCGATCTTCAGCAACCCAGGTACTCCCGCTGCGGAGAGTACCTCGATTTCTTCGACTTCTTCGGCCACCTCCAGCCTGGTCGGGCTCTCCAACACCCTTCCGAACTCCTCCGCGTCAGCCATCCAACTGATGGTACTGACGGCGCTGAGATAGCACTCCCAAGCGGCTCTTGGATCGCTCCTGATCCTCACCTGGACATCTCCCTTACAGTACTTTAAGCACTGATGGTAGGAGGATGGGATGGCTTTGAAGGCGTTGAGAAGTGGCCTCCCGAAGATAGCCCTGTAACAGCTCGGGGCGTCGACGATGACAAATCGACAGCTGATGGAGGTTCCACCGAGTGTCACAAGGAGATCTGCTCCTCCTTCCACTTCCTTCTTCTCTCCGGAGAAGCCGAAGAGGGGACCATCAGCTGCCCGAACCCTTGCTGCTCCGAATCCCAGTCCTTCAAACGTCCCCTTGAAAATGACGTTTACGGAGCTACCATTATCGATCAGGATCCGATCAACGGTGAAGTCCTCCACTGCGGCTTGAATCACGAGGGCATCATGGAAGGGATTCTCATTCCCTAACATGTCCTCCTCAGAAAAGGTGATCTCCTCCATCGGGGGTGGTGCTTGCGAGGTTGAGGCGACACTCCTGCGATAGATCTGATGGAGGCTCCCCTTGCGGGAAGCTTCCAGTCCTGCTCCCCCATGGATCACTCCGACTCTGCCTCCCTGAACCAGGTCTCCCCGCCCTCTTTGGTCGACCCGGTCTTCATTCCACCTTCGAGCGATGGCTTGCACTGTCGGCGGCTCGATAGGGGCTTCGGTTCTTCGCTGCTCCCCTCCACCTTCTCCTGTTGCTAGCCTCCTCCTGGCTTCCCAAAAGTCTGAGCAAGCCATCATCGCATGCCCTTCTGCCTGGTGGAAGTCACCGTAGAGGGGAACCTCTTCTGCCTGCTGCCTTCTCTGCCGCTGCTTCTTCCTTCCTTGATGGCGGCCACGCCCGGCTACCGCCATCGCTTCGTCTCTCCTCCTCTCCTGACGCCTCTCCGGCTGGCGAAAGGGTCTTCTCTCCGGGGATCTTCCCCTTTGATCCCGACGCTGGTGCCGTCCAGCCAGCCTCCAAGGTGGCCGGTTGACTGGGACCTGATAGCGCCTTTCCTCCTCTTGACGCTCCGGGGTATCGATGGGCCTCCTCTCATCGCTCCTCCTGGCTTCTTCCCTCCGGGGCTCCTCCCTTTTCTTTTCTTCTCCTCTCCTTTCTTCGCGCCGCTCCAGCCTCTTCCTTTCCGCCCTCCTGGGCTCTTCTCTCTTCCTCTTCTCAGGAATCCTATCCCTCTCCTCTCTCTCATCTCCGGTCACCCTAGCAAGCCTGGCCAAGAAGTCAGGGTTGGAAGCATCTCCTCGGACAAACTTGTTGGCCCTCTGAATGAGGTTGTCATAGGAATACGGAGGGTTCCTACTGAGCTCCAACTTGAAGAGGCCTTGCCTTATACCGAATTTCAAGGCCAGCAACAGGATGTTGCTATCCACCTCCTGGATCTGCAGCACTTCCTCTTGAAAGCGCTCGACGTAGGCTCCCAACGCCTCATCCGGCCTTTGTACTAGATAGAACAGGGTCGTTGCTTCTTTCTTCAGCTTCCGGGCCGTATCGAACCGGGACGTCACTCCATGGCACAGGTCTTTAAAGCAGTAAATCGAGCCGGCGGGCAACTGGTGGAACCAGTCCTAGGCCTTTGCCTGGAAGGTGATGGCAAACAGTCTGCATTTAAAGGCATCCGACATGGTTCGAATAGAGACTATATCCTCGAACCACTGGATGTGCCGGACAAGGTCATCCCTCCCTGAATAATAATTCAAGACGGGGTCCCTGAACCCTTCTGGCACGGGCGCGACAAGGATCTCCTCGCAGAAGGGGCTCCTCCCTCCTGCCTGGCGACGATCATACTCACCATAGGGGCGAGTATCACCACCATACTCGCCATAAGGGCGAGTATCCTGGTACCTCGCCTGCTCGTCGTCTCGCGGAAACGAATCCCTTGCGAGGTCGGCTGGTAGAACTGCGACCTCCTTGGTCGCTCGGTCTCATCCTCTACATGTTCCTTTCCTGCTCGCCGAGGGGGACTCCTTCCCTCGGTCAGAACCGGGAGATGCGGTGAGGTCGTTGTGACCTCGGCGCGCGGCTGAAGCGCTGCTCGCATGGTCCCTTCCATGCGCTGCGCGAAGGCTTCGAAAACTGCTAACGTCACGAACTCGCCGCTCACGGACGAGTTGCCGACTACCTCCTCATGGTCGCCAACTATGACCATCTCGTCTTCTTACTGAACTTTCCTTCTCTGACTACGGTCCACGCTCACCGCACCAAAGTGTTGACGCCAGGAAAATCCTGATCTCAAGATTCGGACCGATGCAGCCGGAGGCTACTCGCCCAGTAGTCCAACGAGATGACTTGGCTGGCAACGACGAAGAAGCTAGAAGAGCAACAAACAGGACCCCAGGTGCTGCGACTGGGAGGTCCCACCACGTACCCAGAAGCTCAAGAGAGTCTTCCCCTCCGAAACCAAAGTGGCCGAGCTTGGTACAGGGAAGGCACCAACTTGGCTAAAAGCAAGGGTGACGGGCTCGAGAGTTCGGGAATCGGGGTCCAAAAGCTCAAGTCCAGGTACCAATCCAAGTACCCCTAGGGTCCTATTTATAGGAAAACCAAAGGGTAGGGGGGCTTTTTATAGCCCAGCCCCCAATCCGGCGACTATGGGATACTCGGCGAGTACTATGCCATAGTCGCCCATCTGGCGAGTATTGGGTGCTGCTCGCACACGCCGGGCCAATACTCGCCTAGGTCTTCTGCTGCTTTCCTACGCTGGACGAGCTCCTCTGGTCAATACTCGCCTACCTGGCGAGTATCACCTGCATACTCGCCAGGGTCTTTTCTGCTTCTGCCTTGGACTGCTGGTCTTTGTGTTGACCCTTTGACCTTTGACTTCTGTCTACGTGGCCTTGGGTGGGTCCATCCTCGGAGAATGAGGGTTGTACACTATGAACATAGTTGAATATATTTTATACTTGTCTCTCTTTCTTTAGTTAAGTGATCTTGATACTTGTCCCACCAGATTTCCATGTATGGAATTTTTGAAAATATAAATTCCCTGGAAGATATATCAAGCATGCCCCACAATACATCCATCGCCACATCCGAGGACGCGTGATGATGATATTATGTTGAATTTTACTTTCTGTCATTTCATTTTTCCGTACACCGATGTTATGTTGAATTTCAGCTCACGTTTGATCACGCGATAAGACCATGAATAAATGGCCCGGCAATTTGAGAAACTCGACGTCGTCGGACCGCCCATCCTCCCTAAGGTTGTCGTCGACCTCGACGATCTATTCCGGCGACCGGATTGGCCACGGCTCGTCACCATCCGGTGGACGCCAACTACGTCCTCCTACCATGTTAGAAGATAAAGAAGAGAAATAGAAGAAGATGAACATGAGTTGAAACAGAGAATGATATCATTGTATTTTCATATCTTAAACTGAGTACAAATGGGCTTTTTTATAGTAGCTGAAGAAGGTCCGTTACACAAGAATTCAAAGTAGAACACAGCCGGATACATATTATTTTAATGTTGTTGTTACATAGATATTAAGTAAGTGCCTACTAATTCGTTTATTTGTAACCATAGGTTCAACACAAAATCAAACGGCCCAGATTATATCTTAATCACCCCCCTTTAAGCTCGGCAGTGGATTAGCTTCAGTCGTGCCCTAAGTCGTGCCCTAAGCTGGAGAAATTTTGAGCTATAAAGCGGCTTTGTCATGCCATCGGCGAGCTGGTCATCGGTCTTCACAGGGAGTAGCATAATATTTCTATTTTTGACTTACTCTTGAATGAAATGAAAACGAAGTTGTATATGCTTACTGCGATTGTGAAAAATGGGGTTTTTTGCTAGTGCGATCATTGAGAAATTATCACAGTGAACTGGAATCGGAATTTCGGACTCCTCTTCTTCTTTCTTGATGAATTTCGGCACTTGCTTTAACCACAAAGCCTAACACGCAACATTAGTAAGAGCTATATATTCAGCTTCAGTTGAGGAGAGAGCAGTGGTTTGTTGCTTCCGGGCAGACCAGGATATGGTGTTATTGCCTAGAAAGAACACATAGCCTCCTGTGCTTTTGCGATCATCTAGGCTGCCTCCCCAATCGAAATCGTTGTAACCAAGCAGATGTGGCGATGAGTTGTTTGTATAAATGAGGGCAAAATTCACAGTCCCATGAATGTAGCGAAGAATGCGTTTGGCAACTGCATAATGATATTTGCTGGGATTGGAAACAAACCGAGACACAAGATTGACTGCATGCTCAATGTCTGGTCTTGTGTGAGTGAGGTAAATGAGTGAGGCAACAAGTGACCTATACGTCTCTACGTCTTCCTTGTCTTCTTCATCTTTTCTTTTCTCCAATTTTTCGTTGGCTGTCATAGGGGTAACATAGAGGTTGCAACCTTCAAGCTGGAATTTTCTTAGTAAGTCCTGAGCATACTTACTTTGTAACAAAAAATAAAACTTGGAGCTTGAATTACTTGTATTTCGAGGAAATAAGTCATGAGCCCCAGATCAATCATTTCGTATTAATCTTGAAATTCATCCTTTATTCCTTTAATGATATGTGTTGATGATCCCGTGATGATTAAATCATCAACATAAATACATAGAATCAGAACTTCATTACCTTTCCTTTTAGTGTAGAGGGAAGGTCGCACCGGGCAGCGAGGGAAGACTCTTGAAATGAGATTGCAATCAATATTAGAGTTTCATGCCCGTGGAGCTTGCTTTAATCCATACAAGATTTTGTTTAACCGATACACCTTGTGCTAATTTCCCTTGACTTCAAAACATCTAGGTTGCTTAACATGAATATATTCACTGATGGTGTCGTTGAGAAAAGTGGATTTTACATCCATTTGATGCATGGGATAATTAACCATGTTAAGCAGCTAGAGCAAGTATCATTTGTATTGTCTCCATGCAGGCTACGGGGGCATAAGTTTCATCGTACTCCCGGCCCGGGATTTGTGAGTACCCCTTGGCGACAATCCGAGCTTTGAAACAAATGAATTTGCCTTCTTCATTACATTTTGTTTTGTAGATCCATTTAAGACCTACAACATTAGAGTTCGGTGGTTTTGAAACAAGAGTCCAGGTTTGATTTTTATTTACCATGTCAATTTCATTCTGCATTGCCTCTACCCATTATTCTTTGAGAGCTGCTTCTTCATAAGATGTTGGTGCGTCGTCTGGCTGAACAAGATGACAAGCCTGATAAATGTCAGAGAGCCTCCTTGTCTTGATAGGTCCAGCATCATCATCATCATCAGTAGTATGAGCTTCTTCATCTAGATGCACTTGTTGGGGTTCAGCAGTAGCATTGTCTTCGACTGGAATGATGTCTTCTTGAGTAAGATAATAATGAGGTCCTGGAATGATGGAGCTGGTGCCACTACCAGGCTCAACCACAGGAGCCCAAGGAGATGAAAGGAGTGTTGACCAGTCCCATCCTTGTTCTTCTTTAAATACAACATCACAAGAAATATGCAGAGATTTGAGGTGTGGATTATACAATTGATATGCTTTTGAGTCTTGACAATACCCAATGAATACTAATTTTTCTGCCTTATTTTCTAATTTGTCAGTTTGCCTTTCAATGGGTATGTTAAACAACCAAAAGTGCATAGGTGTTTGATATCAGGTTTCCTGGAGTGGAAAGCTTCATAAGGAGTGCTCTTGTAAAGAGCCTTTGTAGGAGTTCGGTTCAAGATATATACTGCAGTGTTGCAGGATTCTGCCCAGAATTGTTTTGGCATTAAGATAGCGTGAAACATGGCTCTTACCATCTCCAAAATGGTGTGGTTGCAGCACTCCACAACCCTATTTTGTTGAGGTGATCTAGGTGCAGTTAGATCCCTTCTAATGCCACAGTTCTTGCAGAATTCTAATAGAGAATTTGACATGAATTCCCCTCCCTAGTCATACCGGAGAGCTTTGACAGGCAATCCTATTTGTTTCTCAATGTATATTACAAATTCTTTGAAAATTTGAGTTACCTCAGTTTTGTGTGTGAGAAAGAATATCCACATGAATCTGGAATAGTCATCCACTAGAAGCAAATAGTAGCTCTTACTGGGTGGAGGTCGTGGAAGCAGGGCCCCGTACGTCACCGTGGAGAAGTTCTAATGGTTTAGAGCTCCTTGCTGATGAAGCATGGGGATAGGGAAGTCTGTGAGCTTTGGCAGTGGTGCATGCTTCGCGGAAATGGCGTGATATTTGAATTTGAGGGAGACCTGTAACCAATTGTTGAGATTGCATCAATCTCATTGCATCCCAGTTGAAGTGACCGAGCCGATGATGCCATTTTAGTTCATTACTTGTGCAACCCTGCATGCAGGCGACAACACAGATGGATGCAGACTTCAATTGAATAGAGAAAAAGTTGTTTGAATTGATTTTTGCTGAGGCTATCACCACCCCTGAATTATTGTCTTTTATTGAGCAGGTGTTGTTAAGGAAAGAGACCAAGTTGCCACGTTCAATCAACTGACCCACACTCAATAAATTCTGAGCAAGATCGAGCACCCACTAGACATTGGTGATTGACTTAACCTCTCCAGCAGAAGCCAGAACTTGTATTATGCCCCGCCCCTCTATTCGTTTTGGTTGTCCATCTCCCAGGTAAACTAATGATTTGAATGAGTCATCAAGAGTACTGAACATGGCTCTGTTAAAGCACATGTGGCTTGAGTAGCCGCTGTCGATGACCCAGCTGCTAGAATCTTGATGTGTGGCGGAGAGACATGTATAGAACAATGTCTTTTTTACCTCCTGAACTTCTTTTGGGTCCTTTTCTACTAGATTAGTTGCCTCTTCTTTATACTACCAACCTTTGTCAAAATGAATTCCTCTCTTACATCTCTTACATTTAAAGAAGCAATCTTTGACTTCGTGATTGTTCCTCTTACACAGCGTGCAGAATAATCCCAGCTTTTCTGCACGTGGAGATGTTCTACCTCTTCCCCGACCTCTGAGAGAAGACTTCCAGGGAGGAGCAGATTTGCAAGAAGACGAGGAATCTAATTTTCATTTATCATTTGGTTTATGAAATTGCATTGTCATTTGAAATACATGTTCAAGAGACCCATTCTGCTTCTTGATTCTTTCTTCATGTGCTAATAAGGATCCCTGCAATTGTGCTAGGGAGAGGGATGATAAGTCCCTTGCCTCTTCTATTGTCATCACAGCAGGATTGAAGACAGGGGAGAGGCATCTAAGAATTTTGAGAACTATTTTACTATCTTCTATAACCTCTCCCATAATTCTCATTTGTTTTACTAAGCTTGTAGTTCTTCCACAAAACTCTTTTATGTTTTCTCCTGATTTCATATGAAGATTTTCATAATCCCTCCACATGGATTGGAGTTTGATGATAATTACCTTCTGGGTTCCAACGAAATCTTCCTTCAAGATGTCCCACACCATTTTTGCTGAGGTAGCCCCCATAGTTGTTCGAAAAATATCGTTCGACACACATTGTTGTAATAACAGCAGGGCACAGACATTCTTCATCCTCTCTTCTTTGTTGATTGTTGGGGTTGTTCCCTCTGTAGCCTTATCGGAGGTGGTGACGTCGTTGCTTATCGTCTCCCATAGATCTTGAGATTCAATACAGTGCACATTTTGATACTCTAGAAGTCATAGATATCTCCTGTGAAAACATGAATTGAGGTGGAAGAAAACGAGGGTGAGGTGGTAGAGGGTGAAGCCGTGATTGAAATTTTCAATGAGAAGATCGGCAGGCTGATGAATGGCCTTGCAATGGCTTTGATACCACTGTTAGAAGATAAAGAAGAGAAATACAAGAGGATGAACATGAGTTGAAACAGAGAACGATATCATTGTATTTCCATATCTTAAATTGAGTACAAATGAGCCTTTTATAGATAGCTGAAGAAGGCCTGTTACGCAAGCATTCAAAATAGAAAACAGCCGGTTACATATTATTTTAATGTAGTTGTTACATAGATATTAAATAAGTGCATATTAATTCATTTATTTGTAACCGTAGGTTCAGCACAAAACCAAATGACCCAGATTATATCTTCATCAGACCACTGTTCTGCTGCCAGCAATGTATTTGACGGAGCCTTTTACATTTTCAGATGTTCCGTAGACAGTACACTCGCCGAAGTGCAACTGGACTTGACGTGGTTGCTTATGCTCGGATAAACTCACCCCTTTTTTTTGCACTTGTTTTTTAGTTTAGCAGTATGCGATTCAACTAATTAACAATTAACTTGTCTCGAATGTTCGCGTTGTTTTTATTGCCGTTATTTCATAAATTGTTATTGTAATTTTGTTTGTGGATATATAATAATCTCGCAAAGATTCAACTCAGAAGACGCAAGAGATCTTACTATAACAAAATTTAACGATTTTATTGAAGTTCATTACGACCATTGTGATTTCGCTTGCAAAATTCATTTTGGCCCTCTCGGCCTACACCCCAATGGACAAATGAGCGGCCTCTACAAAGTACAACTAGATTCACATACGTAGGACAACAAATGTTATTTGTTTCACATGAATCTCAAATACCCAAGATGGTTAACAAACATACTTTATTGACCGCGACTTTATCCAAAATTCATAAAAGAGAAGGTGATGCAGGACAGGCGTCACACCCGACTGCCACCTAGCGTCGTACGAGGGTCCACCTTGGCTTCACACCAAGATAGTTTTATCAGAGTTGCAGTCCACACCCCAACCTTTGGCCGGTCCCACGTTAGGGCGCAACGGGTTGTTGAGGCCGGGAGTCGATCCCAGGACCTCCTTGATAAAGAGCCTTCATGCAGACTCTCATCACCAACTGAGCTGTGTGAAGGCTCTTTATCAAGGAGGTCTTGTGATCGACTCCCGACCTCAACAATCCGCTCCGCCCCGTCATGGGACTGACCAAAGGTTGGGGTGTGTGGGTTGCAGCTCTGATAAAGTCATCTTTGTGTGACGCCAAGGTGGACCCTGGTGTGACGTCAGGTATCAAGCATGTGTGATGCCTGCCCTGCATCAGAAGGGCTGGAAGCACGTTATCTTCTCAACAGCTTATGGTGCACTTGAGGAAGCTCAGCTGTAAGAATTTAGATCCCTTTTTTATATCCAATCACAAATGATTTAAACCAAATTGCTTTCATTCATATCATGGTATGTGTATTCCATCCTAAATTCATGTTGCATTGCTTTCCATATCTTAAATATTATGGTTGCTTCTTTTGCACTTTTTCTTCATCTATATGCAGAAAGAAAGTCTTGAATACATGCTTGTATTCCATTTTCAAATATGGTTTCATTTACTGGAATTTAAGAAACATCCTTAGGTATGCTCATTTGGATGGAATTGGGGATCTAGAATTACAAATGGACCTCAAATTCTAATTTGAGAGCTCTAATTCCATCCAAATGAATGGACTCATAGAGATATTTCCACTTGTTTCAGTACAATTTAGCAGATCAACATTTTATTTACACGATAGACCCTCTATAACCACTTAATGATATCAAATAACATTTTCTTTAATGCAACAAACTTTAATCAAAGTATGGTGAGTTGAGTACTTTAGGTGACTGATTATCTTAGGTTGTTAGAGTTGAATGGGTGCCACATACGGCGAGACCAGGTTTCGCACAACACAAATCTTCAGTTGTAGGTGATATTATTGAATGAATGCACGGTTACAATGTTCGAGTTTGCCACAGCTGGAGTTCAACAACACTTGAAGATTCAAAGATCGAGTCGCAAGACTCTTTAGTAGCTCAATGGTTGTTTCGTCCCTCTTTTTCAGCACTGTTCACCCATATTTATACTAGTTGGGGATTGCCCAAGTGGGCAGGCTTGAAGAGAAAAGACTGTCCGTGTACATGAGAAATGGGTAGGGGAAGAGATGTACACGAGAGATGATGTAAACAAAGAAGGTTGGGCGAGCACCATGTTTGAGTTCATGCTTGCTTCATCCAGAAGAGTATATTGTGTGGTTTCTTCAGGGGCATCCGTCCGAGCCACAACATCAGAGAATTTATGCGGTTGCACATAATGTTTATCCATATTAAAAAGTGTGGTTTTTGAAAATTGACCGTGGTGGCTATATTCTAGGTAAACATAATCCCCACATTTTCCCCGTGTTTGCAAGGACTTTGGGAAAATAGATTTTAATCGCAAATATGGCGACCTGTATTAAAGGCCTTGCATTCCTATAAATAGCACAGAGGCTAGATCATTCTATAGAAAACATAGCAATATTCGCCAGTAGCGATTTTTTTACTTTTCGAAGGTTAATGGCATCGTCGAAGAATGCTACTCTACTTGCCTTGATGAAGCAGCGCGCGCAAAGTTAGTATTCTCTAAGAAAGAAAATGAAGAAAATTCCTCCAAAGGTGGTGTGGGATCCAATGTAAAACCTGTTAGGTTTATTATTATTAATATGTCCGCGCGTGTCAGGACCGACTCGGAATGATCCGACGGGTTCCGTGTCACTAGGGTTAAGGGCTCTATGCTGGAGATACTATATAAGTCCATTCCACATGTTGATGAGGCTTAGTAGAATATCTTGAGCAGAGCCTCAACATTCTCAAGATACGTGTTAGGGTTTTCCGCTCCCGAGCTCTGCGCCGCGCTCGTCGTTCGCGATTTCTTCTGATTTTCACATTTCTCTCTCCGCCGATCGCAAGGAGAACCACTCTTTCGTTCGCGATTCTCTGAAGGATAAATCCTGTCGCTAGATCGAAAGGAGGCGCTGCTACAGCCCTGTTCGTCGGATCTGTACTGAGATCGCCACCACTCGCGATTTCTTGGAACCTTGTTCGCTAAATCGCAGATCTGCTGCCTCTAGTTCGCAGAAAGCTTTCTCGCTGAATCGCGGAGAAGGGAGGTTTCACGATCTGCCGCCACTGTCATTATTTACAGTCACCTGGATCTGTGCATCCAGATCTAAAATCGTCTGGATCTGAAATCCCTTCTGGATAACGCCATAGGAACTCCTCACTGCGAGACTTTGCCGATCCATTCTTCCAGATCTGTTTTTGTTTGCAAGCCTTTAAAGATCAAATCAAATCTTTATTACTTGGAGGAATTTGCTGATTTTGTTTTGGTTGCTGCGAGATTTTGCTGTTTCATTATTTCATCTTCTCCAGTTCTAGTGGAGAAACTTCACAGATCTGGAAGGAGGGACCTTCATCCTCTATGAAATTACAGTTTCTTTTCTGATCTGGTCGTCGCTTGTTCGTGGAGGATCAAGTTCTTGTCGTTGGATATTTGATCATCAGATTTAGTCTTCGGCAATTGGTTCAAGCCGGAGAGAAGCAGCAAATCACATATATTATATTGGATCTGAAGTTTCCCGGTCGTCCTCGCACGAATCTGGTGACTTTGTTTCAGTTTTTTCAGTTCTAGTTTTCTGCTGCGATGTCGAAGAAAAGTGCGCTCAACGTCACTAAGCTGCAGTCGTTTGACGCGTCTGATTTCCTCAGTTGGAAAATACAAGTCCAACTAGGAATGAAGGAACGCGACATCTTCTACACTGTTCAGAGCGACTTTGCGTCTTCTGGCGAAGGTGTAAACGAATATCAGTGGACCAAGCATGAGGATTTCTGCAGGGACTACCTGTTGAATTCCCTCAATCCTCGTCTCGCACTGACCTACCACGCCTACAAGACCGCAAAGGAGATCTGGGATCGTCTCAACGCGCATTTCCAGAAGGAGGAGGTGTTGTCCAAATCGCTCATTGGGGAGAAGATCTTCAACTTCTGCCTCAAAGCGAACCTGCCGATCACCTCCTAGATCATAGAGATGGAGAATTTGCGCAACAAGCTGGAGGACGATCAATCAAAGATGGACGATAATATGTTCGTGTACTTGATTCTGAGCAAGCTACCTGTGGAGTGGCTGACTTTCAAGATAGAGATGCACATGCGGAAGGAGAAGATTACTCTGGATGAACTCAGAAGGTTCATTCACATCGAGGACCAGAACATCGCTGGAAAGTGCGCGGAGCAGGTTGCTCAGCCCCCACAGGCTGTCAACTTTGTTTCTCGACCTAATAAGCCTCCTCGGAAGCCCCCCACACCTAAGGGTGACACCCCTGCCCAGTTGACGGTCAAGAAACCTTCTCTCAAAAGGAAGAAGGGTAAATACCACAACTGTGGCAAGTGGGATCACTGGTCCGCTGACTGTAGGGGTCCGAAGAAGTAGAAGGATGAAGCTCCACAACAGGCGGCACACATGGTGGTCGACACCTCTGATCCCAAGTCCTTTGTGGCTATGGTCGGAAGCCGTCACCGCAGTGCATCTTCTGAGTGGTGGCTGGACAGCGGTGCCACTTGTCATGTTACAAATGACAGAGGTCTTCTCACAGACGTCAGAGCAGTTCGAGATAGAGTTGAGAACTGCAATGGAGGAGAGACAACCGTTACTCATGCTGAGACGACACAGCTCGTCCTCTCTTCAGGTAAAATTTTAATTTTGCAAAATGTTAAATTAGTTCCTAATTTAACTAAAAATTTAATTTCTATGAGTTTGCTAGATAAGTTCGGAATGTCTTTCACAACCATTAGCGGTAGAATAACACTAACTGTTAATTCATATTACTTTGGTTGCGCTTACCTAATCAATGGAATGTATAGACTTAGCCTAGAAAGCGAGTGCATAAATTAAGTGTGTTCTTCACTATTAGATCCAAAGCTACTTCACAATAGACTTGGACACATTCACTACAAGAAGATGTGCAATCTAGCTAAGAGTCACAACATTCCGTTAGATTTCTCTATTCGATTTGATAAGTGCGAGGTTTGTGCCCAGAAAATAACTAGAAACCCTTACAAGACCGTTTCTAGGAGCACACAACTTTTGGAATTGATTCATTCCGACCTCTGTGACTTTCGTAGTCATGCCACTAGAGGGGGAAGGAAGTATCTAATTACCTTCATTGACAATTTCTCCAGATTTTGTCATGTCTACCTATTGAAATCGAAAGACGAGACATTTGAGACCTTTAAAATCTTCAAATCTCGGGTAGAAAACCAGTTGAATTTAAAGATTAAGAGACTCAGAAGTGATCGAGGAGGAGAATACACTGCAACTGGGTTTAGGGAGTTTTGTGCCACTGAGGGCATAATCCTTGAAACTACAGCTCCTTACTCACCCCAATCAAATGGCGTTGCTGAGCGTAAGAATAGAACTTTAACTAAGATGTTAAATTCTATGCTCCTGACCGCTGGCATGCCCAATTCCTTCTGGGGGGAAGCAGTCCTTACTGCAAATCACATTCTGAATAGAGTGCCTCACTCAAAGCTCAGTTCTACTCCTTATGAGCTGTGACACGGTCATCCTTGTAGATATGACACTCTTAAGACTTGGGCATGTATCGCCTATGTGCATATACAAGACCTTAAAAGACCTAAGGTGGGACCTAGAACGACAACCTGTGTCTATCTAGGCAGTGCAGAAGACAGTGCAGCTGACCGGTTTCTGGATCTATCCACTAATTCAGTGATAGAGTCTAGTGATGCTATCTTCTTTGAACATAAATTTATCAAAGATTATGGCCTGACCATCCCTGGATCTACTGACATGATCTCAGAATCTACTGTAGAACCTAAAGCTGGCCCCTCTGGCACTGCTCCCCAACCTCTAGAGGTCGAACCTGTTCCTCTTAGAGTATCTACAAGAGATAGAATCCCTAAGGATTTTGGTGGGAACTTTGTCACCTACCACTTAGAGGATGGTTCATTCTCCTATCAGGAAGCGATGAGATCGAGAGATGCGTTAATGTGGGCATAAGCTATCGATGATGAGATGAACTCGCTGCTACAAAACAATACCCGGCATCTAGTGGACCTACCAAAAGGAGATAAAGTCCTAGGATGCAAGTGGGTACTGAAGAAGAAGTTGCATAGTGATGGGTCTATAGCCAGATACAAAGCATGTCTAGTAGCTAAGGGTTATAAACAACAAGGGGGAATTAACTACCTTGATGTCTATTCACCTATCTGTCACCTATCTACTATTAGAATTCTTCTAGCCTTAGCCTCTATCGAGAATTTCATAGTCCATCAGATGGACGTGAAAACAGCCTTTTTGAATGGAGAGCTAAAAGAAGAGATCTATATGGCACAACCTGAAGGTTATGTCCATACAGATCTAAAGGATAAAGTGTGCAAGCTAGATAAATCCATCTATGGGCTTAAACAAGCACCTAAGATGTGGCACATGAAGTTTGATCAAGTGGTAAAGAGCTTTGGATTTCAGTCCAGTCTCTCAGACAAGTGTCTCTATTACCGCTCGATGTCAAACCAAACAGTCATCATATGCCTATATGTGGATGACATGTTGATCCTGGGGTCAGACCTAGCTGTCGTGAGGTATATTAAGTCCGCTCTCACCAAAGCATTTGATATGAAGGACCTTGATCCTGTCGATACCCTACTAGGTATGAAAGTAAGAGTAGACAAGGGACGTGTCACTCTGAGTCAAGCTCACTACATAGAGTAGATTCTTAATACCTGGGGTTATAAAGATTGTAGGCCCGTTGAAACACCAACAGATCCGAACATCAAGATAAGTCCGAATGAAGGGACAAGCCTTGATCAAGTCAAGTTCTCAAAGATCATTGGAAGTCTCATGTACGCCACAAGTTGCACTAGACCTGACATTGCCTTCTCTGTAGGAATACTGAGTCGCTTTACCAGTAGTCCAGGCAAAGAGCATTGGGATGCCTTAGATCGGCTGATGAAGTATCTCAAAGGTACTAAAGACCACGCTCTGTGCTACACTGGTCACCCTCCTACTTTGGAAGGGTACTCTGATGCCTCCTGGTGTTCAGAAGTTGCAAACAGCAAGTCCACAAGTGGATTTATATTCACATTGGGTGGCGCTGCAGTTACTTGGAAGTCCAAGAGACAGACTTGTTGGAACATGGTCTTCCGCATCTCCTATGTTTGAGAATAACAAATCCTATGTGTATTTGATCTTGTGTGTTCAAGTGTGCAGGTTTACTAGGTCCACATGACTCAAGGAGTACACATGATGACTGCCCCCAAAATTGAGGCCAAAATTCGAACAAGCTCACTATCGCCGGCGGTAGCGATAACGCCCTGCGATAGCGTTGATTAGCGCCATTCCGGAAGCAATTTAAGAAGGATGCTAGCGCCTGGCGGTAGAGGATAGCGCCGGCGGTAGCGTGACGCACATAAGGCATAGAGCAAGAGGTTGCCGCGGATGGGAGATTCCGCCGCACAAAACGTTGCCTAATCCGGGCTAGCGCCGGCGGTAGCGCTTGAGCTATATAAAGGACCCCTCACCTCTCGTTTCATACACACATTGAGGAGAGAGAGGCAGTGCTACAACTCCAGAGGCTATCTTGGCCGAAACTTGAATTCCTAGCGAAGCTCTGCAAACTTCTGAAGGAGGATTACGTCACGCCGGATCCAAACGAAGTCCGCTTCTACAAACGCTGATTCTACAGCGGATCTTCGCCTCCATCTTCAGAAGTTCATCTTAAGTGAAGTTTTATTATTTTATTTATCTTTCTTTGTAAATGGTAGTGAAATCGCCTCGTGTTGGCGACTAGGTCTGGGGTAGGACTTAGGGCTGAAATTCACCTCGTGTTGGCGACTAGATCTAGGCTAGGTCTAGGGGGTGCTCGAGTCCTTTCTGGGGATAGATTGGCTAGAGCGGCTTGAGTCCGTATCTGGGGAGAGATCGACTAAAGCAAACCGGTTCGTGGGGATACGAGTCGGTATAGAAAACAAAAAAGGATTTTTATTAGTCGCCTCCGATTTCCAGCGTCATAGAAATCAAGTTTTGTAAAACATTATTCGATATTATTAAAGCATGTCTCTTCATTATTGTTTTACTTGATTTCTCATTGTATTAATCCTGCAATATTTCAAAGTTTTCTAAATATAATCTTAAGTTTTTGAAAACCCTTATTCACCCCCCCCCCCCCCCCCCCTCTAAGGGCGCCGACCGATCCAACAAGTGGTATCAGAGCGGTTTTATTCCAATCGGCTTAACAACCGGGAATAATGGCGTCTCATGATCTCGCTTCTACTAGTGGGGGAAATTTGTGTGAATAAGAAAAATTACCTACACCACCTTTATTTGAAGGGACAAATTATAAAGGATGGAAAATCTTAATTGAAAAATTTATTAAAACTTTAGACATCGAAGTTTGGAATTTAGCAATAGCAAGACCTGCAAATGAATCAAATAAAAAGGAACTTCAATTAAATGCAAAAGCTAAACATTATTTATTTTGCGGTCTATCTAATGAAATTTTCAAATTCATATATTGCTTTTCTAGTGCATACAAAATATGGCACTTTCTTGAAGAAATGTATGATCTTCCTCTCGCAGGTGTGGAACAAACACAGGAGGAAAAGAACGTACAAACATCCATTATCATTCAAGAAGATCTCTCTCGGAGCAAAGCCATGGAGAATATTGAAATAGAGAAAGAGAACAATACATCAAAAGAAGATGAAAACTCATCTGTGATCGAGGAAGGACCAAAAGATAACGAAGGAACTTTATGCACACATTTTGCCTCTACCAAAAGCGCTGTAAGAAAGTCAAAATCTTATTCTTGTGTGATAACTTCCATTTCTAGTTTCAATATACTAAAAACTGCTAAACGTAAGATCAAGAAATTGAAAATCATTATTAAAAATTTACATTTAGAAAATAAGAGATTAAAAGCTAATGTTAATTTAGAATCAAATTGTGATGTGGTTTCACCATCTTGTCCTTTACTTGAAAACACAAAACCTTGTTTTGATTATTATAATATTAAGGAAAAACTCATGAAACTTGAAAAGGATTTTATTTTAGTAAAAGAACAAAATGAAAAATTATGTTTAGAAAATACTTCCTTGAAAAATGATTGTGCTAAGTGCAAAGATTTTAAAATTGAAATTAAAGATATGGATGAAACATTTGATGAGTTTAGAAATGAGTATTAAAATCATATTGACACTATTGTCTCCACTCTTAAAAATAGCACAACAGCTTATAATAAAGCTAGGCATAATCTAAAGATAAAGAATGATGAATTAAAATCAAAAATCAACTTGCTTATGAAAATTATAAATACAAATTCAAAACATACAAATTTAGAATATCAAGCAATATCTAAAAGCAAGTTGAATACAAATATCTTAACTAAACCTAATAATGGGAATAAGAAACAAAATATTTTTTCATATCAAAAACCAAATCATCATTATTTACAAAATCATGTTTCTCCCAACTTAAAATTGAAATTACACAAATTTCCTATAAATGATAATTTCAATTATAATCTTCAAAGGAAAGAAAATCATCATGGAAATTTGATAAATAAGAATAATATTAAACCAATGTTTGAATGGCGGCCAAAAGTTAAAAATGAAACACAAACTCAAATCAAAAGGGTCCATTCAATCACATCTCCCCAAAAGGAAACACGATGCATTTGGGTACCCAAAGGAACCATCACACCCGGTCCTATTTGGATACCTAAATCTCTTATTCATTAGTATCCCATCATTTGCATGAAGTAGAAACCTAATAAAAATAAAATATCATTATTCTACTTCATGATTTGCTTAAACCTTTTTTTTGTTTATTCTCTTTTGTTTCTTCTTAAACTATCATGCTATGATCACTCTATTTACCTTGAAAAGTCATATCATTTTGTTTAGTGATCTACTTATCCATTTTATTTTTACCTTTTAAGTCCATTACCCTTAAATGTCTTGAACTATCATTATTAATTAAATATTGAAACTATTATCAAGACTAATGAAATTATTTTAAATGGATTTAAATAAGAAAGGGCTTAGGCAAACAAAAAATTAAAATACACAATGTGTTGATTATTATCTATCTTGTGTGATGAATATGATAGCCCTTATATTTGAGAAAATTTACAATTACTCGTCAAACTAACCAAAAATAGCTTCTCACTTCTTTCATATTCACTATTCACCTCACAATCTTTCTTTAAAATATTCTGAAAAATGATGAATATGACTTGTGCTACATGCTTCACCATCATAATTATGTAATATCAAAAGATCTTTAAATTCAAACATTACAAAAGATCCACTTAGTTCTAACATTTGATTGGTGATCATAATAAGTACATGAATGAATTAATGTAGTATGACTTGCATGTATCTCATTTGTTTATAAACCATAGAATCAACTTTATATTAATAAATCAAATGAAATCATTCATTCTATGTCAAAATATTAAATCACTTTCTTGAATACATGCAACATTATCTCAATTAATCTTGTGGTATAACAATTACAATCAAACTCGTTATTCTAGCATTATCAACTAATAGATATTATTCATGCTAGTTATCTCATATTGCCATAATGAATTAATTGTGAAGTAAAATAAAATTGAACGATAAAATAACTATGTGACTTTAAATTGTTTCCATGGGACTAAAATGCTTATGAATGTCCATGATATTCTTTTGCATGAACATTATTTTCTAAATCACTAAAATCATGCATATTTGCTCATTCATGTCTTCTCGTGCTTACATTTCCTATCATTCTTCAAACTACATTAGATTGATAAAAGTCTAGAAAAATTTGAATTCACATACATTATGATAAGCTATCTTATAGATCATGCAAGATCTCGTTTGTTACGACTTGAGATAGGTATCCTAGATCTTTCATGTTAAAACATGCTTACAAATGCAATTTTCTTCATTTTTAACCATCAAAAATATTTCCAAAAATTCTGCAAATACAGCATGAAACTACTAATGGGACACCTAATCAAGTTCAAGCATCAAAATTTTCAAAACCCTAAAAAATCACTTACTGTTTCCCGCGCTAGTGCTAGCGCCGGCGCTAGCGTCGAGATTCGTTTTTCTATAATTTTAAAATTTTGAAAAATCCCTAAAAATATATTAATCTATGGGTACTATTAATTTCTGCATTTTTTGCTTTTGTTATATTTTTGAAAAATCAAATACAAAAATAGAAAATCCAAATTACAAAAAAACTATGTTTTGCTTTCTGTTGTTTTGTCATTTGCTTAAAGTCTATTTTTTCTTAAAAGTCAAATACAAAACAAAAAAAAATTATCAAAAAATTGTTATTTTTGAACTTAACTTTTTACTTGTATCTTGCGAAAGGGTGATTTGGGCTATCATCCCATCATATCACCTAGTACCGGGCGAACCTTTCACAAGGTAGTCCTCGGGAAGTCCAAGATCAATTTTATGAGTTCAAGCTTTAAATAAAAATTATTCCTCAAAAATATCAAAAATATTGTATGGACTTCATTGAAAATCAAGCATGATTTAATCTATTATTTAGAACTTCTATAATGTTGCAATTTATCTTTTCAAACTACTTTGAACATTGCTTTCATCATGCTTTGATATATCTATTAATATGTGCATCAATTGTATTGAAAAAATTGTGTAGAACTATGTGTAGCATGCCTCTAAGTATGAGTAATGTTTTATGTTTGATAATGATCGTTATTCACTCACTTATTTTGGCATTGTCTACATATGTATTTAATCTAAAGAATGCTTGTGTATGTTTTGTATTAGTACAATGGATTAAAATTGCACAAGTATCCTATCTACACTCATTATTTTGCACTCTTAAAAATTAAGAAAAGTGGTTATGTTTTTCATAAAATCTATTGATTTGCAAAATAAGTGTATTCGGAGAACTTTGTACAAAACAAAATTATAAAATAAATGACAAAGCTAACTCCACCAAACACTACTTGAACCTCCTGATAAGTCTTAATAAGCATTGTGAGGTTGAGCACCTTGGAAAGAATAGTAAAGTGTCTTGTGCAAATCAAATATTTCTTTCAAAAATAAGAAAAACCACTTACTCTTAAGTACACCGGATCACTAGTCTCAAAATTCAAAATAAAATATGTGATCCCCCAAGCACTACTTTGCACCATGATAAGTCTTAATGAACATTGTGTGTGCAGAGCACCTTGGTAGTTGTACTTTTTATTGTGCATTAAAGTGTGTGGAAGAAATCTTATTTGTGTTTATTGTGCTCGTACTTTACATATATCTTGTATTTTTTATTAAAACATTTATTTACATTACTCAAAAATACACTTATGTGCACATCATTATCTTCCATAACACTTCTTCTCATGAGTATTGGATCCTAATGCTAATTCTATATTACTTTTTATTTATGAAATGCACTAGATAACCTAGCATGTTTTCTATAATGTTTGGTATGATTTGAAATTGTGAATTGAAATAACATTGTAGTAATCTCTTTGTGATAATATTATTTCATGCTTGGTTATTTTTGTCAACCATAAAAGATTTTCATTGAAACATAATTTACATAAACATCTTCTTTTTGAAATTAAACTCATATATCTTTTTATGATTATTCGTGATTACAATAAGATGTTTCATGTATTTCTACAAGTCTTCCGCATCATCACCATATAACTTTTACCTTGCACTTTCATGCTTATATCAAGTCTTCAATCTCAATTTTTTTTAAAAACAAGTGGTAGACTTGCTTAGTAGAATTTATATTGGTTGTTCTAACACGTATATCATTTTTATAGTAACAAACTCTGATTTATTTCAATATAAACGTATATGCTAAACGCTCTTCCAACAAGTGAAACATTGCTAAAAGGATGTTGTTTCTTTCTTCCAAAATGCTTCAACTCTTATCTTTATAAAGTTAGTTTTGAAACTCAAAAACATCTCCTTTTTAACTTAAACTCTTATTTAGTATTATGATGTTTTTTTAAAATCTTCCGCAATACTCAAACTCTGATTCATTCATTTCAATATAGCTATGTGAGTTTTATTTCAAAACAATTCAAACAAAAATATAAACCCATATGCTATGAAATTTCCCATTAGATTTAAATGCTTAATGTTTCAAATAATTGTTATCCTTGACTTCATTTCTCACCATAGCGGGGGCGTAGGGTTGTAGACATTAGATAACCTTATCTCTAGTCATGTCTTGTCCTTAACCGGGGAGGGTTCCAGTGGGGCCTTGCGAGGCACTGGGGGGAAAGAGTGTTAGGTTGAGTTTTGTCTAGTGTTTGCATAAGGGACTAACACCCCAACCTACGGCTTGTTTGCAGCTCCTCATGACCATCTGTCACTTAGTACGGGGCTAGGGTGTAGAAGTATTGTCTGGGTAGATTGGTTACTTGGAAATCACTACTTTTTATGCTTAAAACTCTTATATAAAGGGGAAATCATTACTTTTGCTCAAACTAAAAACTCTGATATCTTTATAACAAAAATTATTCTAACAAGTGGCTCTAAAACTCCTTATCATTTCCTTCTCACTCAAAAGCTCGATCATGCTTTATCTTATTATCCAACTTTTCTATGGTGCATCCCTACCCACTTTTGCTAATAACAAAGGGGGAGAACTAACATGATAAAATGCAAAAGGGGGAGAACTAACATGATAAAATATAATCCGCTATCAAAATAAAAACCCAACATGATTGATTAAGTTGATAGCATACATATTAGGGGAGCATTCACATAGGGGGAGCATATATTTAGGGGGAGCAATTCTAAATGCTAAAATCAATAATTATCCTAAGTCATCTCTCTCTCACACACAAGTAGAGTTTCATCATGCATATTTATTAATGCTTTGATTTATCATTAATGGATTTGTTATTATCAAAAGGGGGAGTTTGTTGGAACATGGTCTTCCGCATCTCCTAGGTTTGAGAATTATAAATCCTATGTGTATTTGATCTTGTGTGTTCAAGTGTGCAGGTTTACTAGGTCCACATGACTCAAGGAGTACACATGATGACTGCCCCCAAAATTGAGGCCAAAATTCGAACAAGCTTACTATCGCCGGCGGTAGCGATAACGCCCGGCGATAGCGTTGATTAGCGCCATTCTGGAAGCAATTTAAGAAGGATGCTAGCGCCTGGCGGTAGCGGATAGCGCCGGCGGTAGCGTGACGCACATAAGGCATAGAGCAAGAGGTTGCCGCGGATGAGAGATTCTGCCGCACAAAACGTTGCCTAATCCGGGCTAGCGCCAGCGGTAGCGCTAGCACCGGCGGTAGCACTTGGGCTATATAAAGGACCCCTCACCTCTCGTTTCATACACACATTGAGGAGAGAGAGGCAGTGCTATAAATCCAGAGGCTATCTTGGCCGAAACTTGAATTCCTAGCGAAGCTCTGCAAACTTCTGAAGGAGGATTACGTCACGCCGGATCCAAACGAAGTCCGCTTCTACAAATGCTGATTCTACAGCGGATCTTCGCCTCCATCTTCAGAAGTTCATCTTAAGGAAGTTTTATTATTTTATTTATCTTTATTTGTAAACGGTAGTGAAATCGCCTCGTGTTGGCGACTAGGTCTGGGGTAGGACTTAGGGCTGAAATTCGCCTCGTGTTGGCGACTAGATCTAGGCTAGGTCTAGGGGGTTCTCGAGGCCTTTCTGGGGATAGATTGGCTAGAGCGGCTTGAGGCCATATCTGAGGAGAGATCGGCTAAAGCCAACCGGTTCGTGGGGATATGAGTCGGTATAGAAAACGAAAAAGGATTTTTATTAGTCGCCTCTGATTTCCAGCGTCATAGAAATCAAGTTTTGTAAAACATTATTCGATATTAATAAAGCATGTCTCTTCATTATTGTTTTACTTGATTTCTCATTGTATTAATCTTGCAATATTTCAAAGTTTTCTAAATATAATCTTAAGTTTTTGAAAACCCTTATTCACCCCCCCCCCCCCCTCTAAGGGCGCCGACCGATCCAACAAGACTTGCATAACTTTGTCGTCTATGGAAGCCGAGTTATTTGCCTTAGCTTTAGCTGGTGAAGAGGCAGACTGGATCAGGAATTTGATCTTAGACATTCCCTTGTCTAGACATCAAATCAACTCTTTAAGCCTGTATTGTGATAATCAGGCAGCAGTCCAAGTAGTTAAGAATGTCCTCTTTAATACTAAGAGACGACATGTACGACTGAGACACACTCTTTTGAATCAAGCATGTTGTGCTCTGTTGATACTTTGGTTGCTGAGTACGAATCTGGTTGGTTGCTTCATTACACATTTGATGTTAACAACCTCATCCGGATTCTTCTTCCTTAACTTGGAGGAGAGTGTTATTCCACATTTGATAACACGATCTGACTTATTTTGGACCTTCTCCCGTTGATTGGTTCCATTCCACATTTGATGAGTTCCAATCAACCCTAGAAGAACAGTAACCAGTATATCACACATAGGAACACAGATATAGCTGTGTTGTCCAGAAGTCTGAAATTGTTTTGTTTGAAACAGTTAATAGATTCTGCGGTTTAACCTGAAATACTCTACCTATATCCTCTAAGCATAATTTAAAGTACTACGTTCTTATATACAGAGCTAGATACATGTAAATTTTCCATAGTTGAATTCATTCTGAATGAAGTTCTCTGTTGGAAATTAAAGGAAATGCTGATGCAGGAGGAGCACATGCAGACTGGGATCCTGAAAAGGATGATCTGCTGGATGATGGTTACTAGAGTATCTGTTTGGTTTTTCTTTCTCTGACTTAGAGCACTATTTAACTCGATCTTTAGCTGCTTTGCTTGGACTATTTTCTATTCTTTGTTAGTCATGAGACATTAGGTCTTTTGGTACCTATCTCTTTGATTGTACTTTGATTCTGATGTGATGCTGCTTAGTCTATGTTCTATGCTTATGCATGCATACATACTTCTATTTCTTTCAGTCCAATATGTTATAACAGATATTTACGGACACGGTTGTGTAATGAGTCGAACTGGTTAAACACTACACACACCAACCCTTTTCCAACGTCCGTATACTGCGGACATAGGAGGAGATTGTTAGGTTTATTATTATTAATATGTCCGCGCGTGTCAGGACCGACTCGGAATGACCCGACGGGTTCCATGTCACTAGGGTTAAGGGCTCTACGCTGGAGATACTATATAAGTCCATTCCACATGTTGATGAGGCTTAGTAGAATATCTTGAGCGGAGCCTCAACAAAACCCATTGTGGTCACTCCAAAATGTGTCACCATACGTTGATGTAGTGAACATCCCAACTTCTCCTCAGCTGGAATTGAGGGTTAATGATAAGTGTTTGACATAGATACTAAAGAGCTCAATAGATATTTAAATCTTGATCTATCTAAAGAGCATTTCTCTGACATGATCGAGGGACAATGATCTGAATTTACTCTGCATTTAGAGAAAGGTACACATTGTCTTTCTGATGAGCATACATGTGTGTCGACTTCGGCAAATGAGAAGCTAAAACAAGGGGAGAAAAAACTTCCTCATCAACGTCTTCTAAGCAATCATCCTCGAGTAAGAAAAGAAAAGCACTAGTGTCCAAGGTTTCCTCAAGGGAGAAGTTGATCAAAATCAGAAAAATTATATTGGTTGAAGATCTTGATAGTGTTGACGATGTTGAGGTGAAAAAGATGAGGAATATCGTGTTTTGGCGGAAGCAGAGGAAGCCTCAGCTAAAATTAGAGACGAGGAGAAAAGAGGAAAGCCAAGGAGGACACCAAGGCAAAGGCTGCGATGAAGGCTTAGAAAAAAATTGATGTTACTGTCAGGGAGAAAGCTGATGCAGATAAGGCTGCGGCCGATCTTGTCGAAGAGAGGGTTTACGCAGATAAGGCTGCAAAGGATTTGGCCGCTAATGAAAAGGCTGATACACATAAGGTCGTGACTGATTTGGTTGCGAAGGAAAAGATGGACACAAATAAGGTTGCACTTGACCCGTCTGCTAAGGAAAAAGATAACACATATAAGGATGCAACTGATGTAGCTACCAAGGAGAAGACTAATGCAGACAAGGTGCGGCCGGACGCTGAGAATTTCTCGTGGCATTAGCAGGGAAAGGGTATCCAGGTTTCTGCTATGATTCTTTCTAAGGAGAAAGTGCAGACTCTCCAGTCTTTTGTCGTGGACAAACGGGCGTCTTCGTCTTCTAAGAGACAGACTACGTTCATCTCCCCATTGAAGGTGTCAATCCAGGTGAGATTCCTTTGAGTAACGAGGAGCTGAAATGACTGCGGTTTTGAAAATTTGTTGAGCAGAAAAAGATGCTTGCCACTATTGATCCTGAGCGCAAGAGGCGCCCAATCTTTTCAGAGATGACATAGTAGTCATTGTGAATTCTCGAGTGATTGAAGAGATACGCCAACGGGCTCAAGAAGAGATGACTGAGGATGTTGGCAATACATTTGTGGGATTTAAAGTTTGCATTTTTCGAGTGTGGTGGACTTTACAAATGTATTTCTTTTCTTTTTCTCTAGCAGTGATCGTGGTGCCTAAGCCTATAGTGTCGGAAGAGATGGATATCATGTAAGAGAAGCAGAGACTTTCATATCGAGTTCATTATCTTGAAAGAGAACAAATTTATATTGTTATCTGAAAAGGTGCCCTCTTTACAGCCACAATGTCATGTTCCTTCAACCGTCCTATTTGTTCGATCAAGATCGAATTCTTTGGAAACTGGTGCAGTTGCTCTTGAGACGCGGTTTGACAAGGAAATCGGTCATCTCCATGGAATAGTTGTGCAAATTACTAATAATTAACACACACATTTGTGGGCATCTCCCAGCTGACAGATGACCCTGCTCATTTGGGAAGAGAGTGCAGGAACTAGACTTTTCTTTCAGAAGATGAACCACGTGGATACTTAATGTGTTTGTTGTTATTTATTGATATTTCTTGTGCGAACAGTTTGTATTTCCAATGCTTATCATGTATTGGTAACTTTATATTAGGCTATGGTGTATTATTATTTAATGCGATTTTGTTTGTGCGAGTGAGTACTTAATAATCTGCACATACTAGTTCATACATTTTACTTACGTGAGTATGTGGTTTTATATGTCTCTGGGAACTTATGCTTAGGATATGTGAATGTATTGATTTTTGTCTTTTCAGCTTCCCTGGGAGTTTCTATAAATAGGGAGGGGTTTCTTCACTCCGTGTTGTTGGGATTTGTACTTAGTATGTGATTATTATGAAGCTCAAGCAAAAGTCGGGGAAAAAACTTCTTAAGTCCACCGCGAAGATATTTCTAAAGAGTTCGCTGACACCTCCTGTGACCACCGCCTTGGAATACACGAATTTTCTCTAGAGGGGGTGAATGAAAGATGAAAGTGCACAGTGTGCCTCTGAGTATTCTCTAGAGGGGGGTGAATAGAGTTTTAAATGTATTTTACCCTAATTATGCACACACAATAAAAACACTAAGCATTATGCATTCAACAATCCAAAAGACAGAATAAAGTAAACACAGATTGCAGAAAATATAAACACAGAAAACTAGAAGTAGGGACAACACAAAAAATCAGACACAGAGGACACAGAAATTTTTATAGAGGTTCCCCAAAATGTGGGTACTCATCTCTTCTACCTCCCTGGTAGGATTGCACAACCTGTGCCTGAGTCTTTCGATAAGGAGATTCTTAGAACCACTGAGTCTTTTGATAAAGAGACTCTTAGAACCACTGAGTCTTTTGATAAGGAGACTCTTAGAATCATTGAATCCCTTGAAGAGGGATTAATAAAACTCTTTTACATTTGAAGAATAAAGAACAATTGAAGAAGAGAAGAAGGAAATGATTCTGCTGTATAAATCCTTCAGTAGATAGAGCTTTGATACTCTTCTGGATCTGTATAAGATGAACCCTTGCTTATGATAGTGATGAGTGCAAGGGTTATGAGATTATGATCCTTGTGATCTCTCTACTACTGTTTGCTTGCTGCTGTATCAAGAAGAAGAAGAAGAATAAGCAGCAGCCTTATATCTCTGTAGAGAGAAGTTCTTCTATTTTTCTCAGAGAGCTTGAGGAAGGAGTAACAGCAAAATGATTAATTAGTTCGTTGTATTTTTCTTCCTGTTGCTGAATACTTATTCTCTATCAATTAGAGTTTGAATCTCTTTCCTCTTCTAGACTATCTTTTGAAGGAATGTCCATTGGATAATAAATGTCTCCTTCTATTTCTTTTCCCGACCCGTCCATCTGATTTGAATAACTTCCAAGAAAGTCTTTTGTCGTGTCTCTGAAATACTCCATTCTATTTTTGGCAATAAACAAGCCATTAGAGAACAGATTTCATCCTTGCAGATCATCTAGAAGCGCACCGGAAAGGACAACAGAGAACATACTTGTTTTGGTTGTATTCGACTCAGCGTCGAATTATTGAATTTCTTTCTTATCGACGCACCTCTGAGTTCTTATAGGAGTAGCTTCAAAATCCTTCTTAGCATTGACTGAACTCAGATGTCGACGTAGCGCTGAATTGACTTCCTTCTTATTGACGCACCTCTGAGTTCTGTATTGAAGTGGCTTCGAAATAGTTCTCAGCTCTGAATGAACTCAAATGTCAACGTTACGTCGAATACTTCTCGACGTATCCGTCGAGTTGGAAGCTTTAAACTTGGACTTCATCTTCTGCGTCGAGTTGTTATAGAAGTTGTGTCTACTACTGAGATGCCTTTGACTGTCTTGACATCTGCGTCGAGTACATTTCGACGTTGCGTCGACTTGACTTATACTTCGACAGACTAATTAAGTTACTTCGACTCCTAATCAGAGTTACGTCGACATCAAGTCAAAGTTGCGTCGACTTTCATTCGACGCAAGTTTTAACTTAACTGACTTTCTGATTATCTTGACCTGACCTTGACACCCCAAGATGAGTGTGACATCCTAAGACATCTAATGACCATTTTACCCTTTCTATATAATGAGGGTAATACTCATAGGGCGTAAAATCATTTATAGATAATTTGTTAAGTTAAATCAAAAGAAGTTTTTCCCAACAAAAGAAATGAGAATATTGACATCTTTGTTTACCTTGTCAACCTTTGAAAAATTCCAAATATTACTTTGTCAAATTTTGATACCTAAGTAAACAACACCATACTATATATGTGTGTGTGTGTGTGTGTGTGTGTCATAAGTTCAAAAGTTATACTAAAAGTTAATAATACTTGGCCCTTATTATAATGTTTGTTGGCTCATATAAAAAATAAAAATTTTAATAGTATCTCAAAATAGAAAAAAACCTCCAAATACATAACTTCCATATATATGCCTGCATTAAAAATACATCCTAACCCATATAATTAGATTAATTATTAATGAGTAAAGTCATATTAAATAAATTGATTTATAATTTATTCTCTAAAAAGACTTACATTTCATATCTCCTCTTCTGTTTCATAGTCTTCAAAAATTATGTCTAGCAGTGGAGCTTGCATATCCTCATTCAATAGCCCCTCAGCTTCATTATTTTTCTCCAATGTTTGTGTTACAGTATGCGTTTTCTCTTTAAATTTTCATTTTTAGATTGTTGGTTAGAAGGTCTGGTGCTCCTTGGTCCCAAATCAGCATTGACAATGTCTCCAAGTTGTTGCCAAGTCAGAATTTCTCCAGGAAACACTTCCTCCTCATTTTCATTATCACCTTCCCTTGAACCTACGAGCCACTCTACAACATTTTCTTCATCGAAACTTTTTCCAGATATTGGATCTCGAGATATATCAACATGCTTAGACTTGAGCATAACATTAAACTTCACGAAAATAAGATCATCTAATCGTTTTCTCTCAAGTCTATTCCGCTTTTTCAAATGGATCTACAAATTAAAACATTTAAAATAATTAGTATCTCTTTAATACTTAAAATAAATTGAATGCATGTACTACTACCATTTCGAATGTGCTCCAATTTCATTCGCATCCATAAGGACTTACCTAGATTAAAAGAAGGGACATGCAATTGCCTCTTTGCAAGCTCTTTTCCAAATAGTCCTTGCCCGAACTGATATGTATCAAGCTCACTGGTGATATGATCTTGCATATCAGGGTCATTTGCATACATTCTTGTAAGGCACTTAAGAAATCCATGAATGAACTTAGTATCGGCCTCCACCTCCTCCTTATTGGGGTAATAGAAGAAAGGATTTAAAAAATATCCAGCTAAATGTAAATGGTTGCTCATCTTGCTATTCACTCTGCTATCAATCAACTTCGATATAGGAAGATACTTGTTTTCTTTATTTTCAAGTGCAACAACAACTTCCTCCTTGGCCTTCTTCATATCTCCTTACAACCACCCCATTGACGGCACATCTCCATCTGCTCTTCTTAGAACTTTCACCAATAAGGTAAATACATGGAGTGACAGTTCAACATTATGCCAAAATATGGCACTCAATGCAATTATTGTGGCCTACATACAACCAAAGATATTAAAATAATGTAGTGTAATTGTAAAAAAACAATGTTACAAATATTAGATAAAAATATTACTTGCTTTCCATGTGTGATATACTAGACAATTTTGTTGCCTCTCATTTAGCAAATGTGAACATTCCCTCGAATATCTTCTATTATCATGGAGGCTCTGCAAAGATAAAAAAGTTGTAGCAAATCATGTCACACCAGCCCTAACAAGATCATGGGACTCCATGTCTTTCGTCATCTCTCTAAACATAACAAGAGCAATGGTGTGAGCATATAGAAATACAGTAAGTTGTCTACCCATAGAGATTGCACTCTTAATTTGCTTCAGCTTTGAAATATCTTGGAAAGAAGATTTATGGTGTGAGCCGAATAAGAAGTCTAAAATATCTTTGAACTCCTTACAGGTAGCAATCGTGATGCGACCATATGTTAGGACACATTATCCATCACAACGTGTACTATATTTGCTTCTCCTGGGTCATCCGGGCTACTAATTGCCTCATCTACAAACTCATATATGAACTTACCATCATGTGTAGATGATGATACATTCTTTGATATCCAAAAGGCTACTCCAGCAACTGTGTGCACAACAATATTCATGACACTTCTGCCCTTGCGATCTGTCCATGCGTCTGTCAAAATACCACATCCATAAAACCTACATGTTTGAGTAAAGCCGCTTAGAATTTCCTTGGTCCGTTGAACTTCCATCTGTAAGAACTTCTCCCTCATCTCATATGGAGTTGGTCCTTTCATCCCAATGCCACATTGACCTACAACATGTTATATTTGTTGAAAATATATGCTATATAGAGCATTGAAAGGAATGCACATCTCATATGCCCACCTAACAATATGTAAAGTCGCGTCATCTCTTGCTTTCTTCTTAAACTTTCTCTCAATCGTGCTTTGCGAACTTTTTTCTGACACAAGAAATTGGTTCATTAGACCTTTACTCCCAACTCCTGCAAACAAATTCCTTTGTGAATAGTCGGGATCTGCATCCTCTCCAACAATGACCTCAGCCAAGCTACTTTGTAACATAATACTTTTCATCAGCTTACTAGTTTGTGTTGCTGCAAGGAGTGCTTCGACTTTTGCTCTGACATCAGTTGGAACACGAGGGCATGACTTTAAATTGCCCTTAATCTCCGTCAAATGATGTTTGAACCTTGCTATGCCACTATTTATGACTTTCTTGCAGTAATTGCAATGAATTCTATTGGTATCCGTTGCAACCACTTTCTCTCCAAATACCCAAAACACATCTCTACTGGTAAGAACTGACGCACTGGGGGCTTTACTAAAAGACCGAGAGGAGTCCATTTTATGATTGAAACAACAAATAAATAATGTGAATTGATCAAACTACAGAAATCCAAAAGTGATCTAATGAGATAAAACAAAATAATTGCAACATTAGTAATATTTGGTCGGTTTGACAAAACCCAAATTTTTTTACAATTTTTGCAACATTGGTAACACAGATTTTTAAGCCCTCAAATAGTAAACAACACCATGTCATATCCCAACCAGTAAACCCATGTAAACCCTAACAATAGCTTGTGGTACAAAGGTCATGCATAGATTGCATAACAGCATGATTTTTTTTCGATCTTTAGGGATATGCACCTGCAACTGTACCTTTGTAGCAGAACATTTATAATCATTATTATTAGTGGATGTTATTCCACATGTCAACATCTTCGACATGCTTTATACGTGATGATCGCCTTCATTAGATAGGTGAGCTATACGAGAAGAAAAGATGGTTCAAAAATTTTAGAGGAAATGACAATTTAGAGAGGAGGTTGAGAGAAGGAACTCTAAGGTTCTTGGGTTACTCGTGGGTTGTCTATTACATCTTTGTGAACCCTGAGTAATAGACAACCCACGAGTAACCCAAATACCCAAATCACTTCAAGTTCTATCAGGGTTGAACAATCATAGTTTATCCGAAGAAATACATGCACGCTCTTAAGAATGTCGGTCATTGACGAATCAAAGAGTGACATGCGTTTAATTTTCCGCACTCTATGTTAATGCTAATTTTTTATTCTTGCCCTTCATTTGTGTTTGCATTTATTATTGTGATCAATTACTTTGTTTCAATTGCAGTTAATTCATAGGGATTAATTAATTTGTTCATGGCGATCATGTTAGCATTGATCGTTGAACACATAACTTGCATGTTGTCTATCATCCAATGTCGATGTAGGTGATCCACAAGCTCTAAATATTTTATCATATAATTTATTACTCTTAATCCAATATATACCGAATATTTTGGAAAAAAAATCATGTCAACCCTAAGCAAATTCATTAGTTAATGCATCCAAAATCTAATCTTCCAAGCTTAATCCTCTCAAAAGTTTTGCTCCTAAATTTGAAATCCTTTACACAATCAATATTGTGAAGTAAAATATATGCATAAAAGCTACGAAAAAACAAGTGCTTAGTGACACAGGAGTAGTATCTCGCACTGTGTGGCATCAATGGCTCGTAGTAAAATCTCGTATATTGGCATATGCAATGTTTGTGTCCTAGTTGTCGTTAGACGCCTCTGCATCTGTTGGCGTCCAACACAGTTCGACTCTATAACAATTTTAGTCAATTTCAATCATTCACCTACGATATTTGTACAAAACTTTATCAATTCTCAATGAAACAATACTAGGAGACACTTGCACATGAGTCTGCAGGCTTCATGCAAATCCCTGTCGATGGAATTCATTAGACTCTATATTTGAACTATCCATTCATAAAGTTAATTGGGTTAATTAGGATCCCTCCTCAGTCTTTATCAATATGTACTTTCTTTATAAGGATTATTTATTTTATACATATATAAAATGAGTGATTAGGAGAAGGATAATTATCTTATGTCTGCAAGAGACTAAATGAGTGGGTGAGAAAGCTAATTTCTAGATAATTTAGTTTTAAATTATGGTATATAGGAAAAAATAACACAAACAATGGAGTAGGTATTATTGTAGATACTACTTGGAGGGATGAAGTTGTTGAGGTAAGCAGAAAAGGTGATAGAATTTTATCTCTTAAATTAATCGTAGGAAAGGAAACCATTAATGTAATTAGTGCTTATGCGCCACAAGTAGGATTAAGTGAATCTATTAAAGCACAATTTTGGGAAGACTTAGATGATTTGGTAAGAGAAATCCCACAAAGCGAGAAAATTTTCATTGGAGGAGACTTAAATGGACATGTAGGGAAGAAAAATACAGATTATACAGATGTTCATGGAGGATTTGGGTATGAAAAAAGAAATGAAGAAGGAAGAACCATTCTAGACTTTGTTATAGCACATGAGTTAATTGAGACAAATACGTTCTACATGAAGAGGGAAGAATACTTAATTACGTTCAAGTGCGGACAAAATAAGTCACATATTGACTATTTTATGACTCGCAAAATGGATAAAAAGATTTGTAAGAATTGCAAATTCATACCAGGAGAAAGTTTGACAACGCAGCATTGGCTAGAGATGTTGGATGTGCAAATTAAATATAATAACTTTAAGAGAAAGACAAAAGTGTTGCCAAAAATTCAGTGGTGGAACTTGAAGAAGGAAAAACAGGTTGCTTTCAAGGCAGCGGTTTTAGAACAACTAATTGATGATCCTAATGTTGATCCTAGTGCCACATGAGAAGTTATGTCTTCTCATTTAAGGTTAAGTGGAAAGAAAGTACTTAAAGAGTCAAAAGGTCGTGCGCCCCCACAAAAAGAATCTTAGTGGTGGAAAAAGGAAGTGCAAGGCAAAGTGAGGGCAAAGAGGGTCAGCTATAAAACATTATATGTTTGTAGGAATTATGAAAACTTGACAAAGTATAAAGTCACCAAAAAAGAAGCTAAAAATGCAGTAAGTAAAACAAGAAATCAATCTTATGAAGACTTTTACAAACGACTAGATACCAAAGATGGAGAGCATGATATATATAAAATTGCTCGAGCTAGAGAGAGGAAGACAAGAGAGTTAAGCCAAGTTAAATGCTTAAAAGATGAATCAGATGCGGTTTTGACGAATGATGTGGCTATTAAGGAGCGATGGAAAATATACTTTTATTAATTATACAATGAAGGAAAAGATAATAAACTGAACTTGGAAGAGTTAAGTAAATCGAAGGAGTATAGAAACATAACTTTTTATCATAAAATTCAAGCATCAGAGATAGATGATGCTCTGAAGAAGATGAAAAATGAAAAGGCTGTTAGGCCAGATGATATACCCTTTGAAGTATGGAAATGCTTAGGGAGGGAATGAATTTTATGGTTTACAAGTTTCTTCAATAAGACACTGAAGACAAATAGGATGTCAGACCAATGAAGAGAAAGTATTTTGGTACCTTTGTATAAGAATAAAGGAGATATACAAAATTGTGTCAATTATAGGGGAATTAGATTAATGAGTCATACTATGAAACTATGGGAACACGTAATAGAGAGAAGAGTTAGACGAGAGACTAGCATCTTAGAGAAACAATTTGGATTCATGCCAGGGAGGTCAACCATGGAAGCTATGCATCTCTTGAGGAGACTCATTAACAACTATCGGGAAAGACAAACATATTTGCATATGTTGTTTATTGATCTGGAAAAGGCTTATGATAGGGTTCCAAGAGAGGTCTTGTGGAGAGTCTTAAAAAGAAAGGTGTAAATATAACATACATTGACGTAATCAAAGATATGTATACAAATTCAGTGACCAGGGTGAGGACATCTGGAGGATAAACACAGGAATTCCCTATCGTCGTTTGCTTACATTAAGAGTCAACTTTAAGCACTTATCTCTGTACCCTTATCTTAGATGAGCTCACCGGACATATCCATTAAGCACTGTTGGAACACAGTTTTCCGCATCCCTTTGGTTTGAGAATAACAAATCCTACTTGTATTTGATCTAGTTTGTCATTGTGTTTTTAGTATGTAGGATCGAACATAGATGACATTAGGATGCTATTGTTTGTCTGGACTTGCTCACAAGCTGAAAAGAAGAATGTGATCTAACGCCAGGTGTTAGGGCTAATGCCAACATTGACTTTAGTTCCCACCAAGATGAAAATGACATGGAGGGAAGCTGTTGTGATTGCAGGGGCATTTTGGGAATGATTTGACTTAACGACAGTCGTTTGCATCAACGCCAGCGTTAAGGTTGCCTAAAATGAAATGTTTCCAAAGATGTAGAATCTCCATCCTGGATTGAAGATTCGAGCCATCATATTATTTCTATATAGAGTCAACGCCTGGCGTTATCCCTAACGATGGCATTAGCTTCCCGTCCTATAAAAAGTGGCATTCGTTCTCTTCAATCATCCATGCCAAGGAGTCCAGCACTTTGAAAAATCCTTGAGGGCCGAAAATTCTAGACCACATCTCCCACTTAATTTGAAGAGAAGAATTCAAAGGAGGATCGGATCAACGCTAACCCAACGCGAAGAACGTATGCTTCGACTTCGACGATATTCAGCGGATCTTCGCCGTCTCCAAAATTCTTCATATGGAGTTTTTAATTTGTCTTTTATATTTTGTTGTACCTTTATCCTTTGTGATTGTTTAGTGAATTCACAGCGGTTGTTGGCGACTAGGTCCGTGTACGGCTTAGGGGGAATTCACCGCGGTTGTTGGCGACTAGGTTTAGGAGTTAGATCTAAGGGGTGCTCGACGCCTTTCTGGGGATAGAAGGGCTAGAGCGGCTTGAGGATGGATCTTGGGATAGATTGGCTAAATCCAACCAGTTCTTAGTGAGAAGAATCGGTATAGAAAACCAAAGAGTCTTTTATATTCGCCTTTGATTTCTAGCATTATAGAAATCTATTTTTGTAATCAATTTTATAAATTATAATCATGTCTTTTCTTATTCAGTAAAATTGATTTCTTGCTCTTTACTTTTGATTAAATTTACTTCATATAAAATATCAAAAAATTGTCTTAAATCCTAAAGTTTTAAAAAACCCTTATTCGCACCCCCCCCCCCTCTATGGGCGCCTAAAGATCCAACAAGTGGTATCAGAGCAAGGTTATTCCAAAATGGTTTCACCACCGGGAATAATTGCACACCATGATCTCGCTTTTTATGAGAGACAGTGAATTCAGAGACCACCACTATTTACCTAGTCCGACTATAGCTATTGGAGAGCTAGGATGCGATGTTTTCTAATGACTTTAGACATAGAAGTTTGGGGAATATTAGAATAATGTTATTCTCTTCCTACCACCATAGTGGGAGAAGTTATGCTTATAAAAACTAAAGACCAATGGGATGATCAAGACAAACTTAGGTGTAAAAATAATGTTAAGGCAATGAACGCATTATTTTGTGCATTAGATATAACTGAATTTAACTATGTTTGTGCTTGTGAAACTGCATATGATATATGGAATTTATTGGAAATTACTCATGAAGGTACCTCGTAGGTGAAGGTCTCAAAGCTTTTTCAACTGGAATCGGAGTATGAAAAGTTCTGCATGGAACCTGACGAGGATATCAACGTCATGTATACAAGATTTATAAAATTGTAAACGCATCAAGAATCCTTGGAAAGACCTTCGTAGACGGAGACCTAGTGAGGAAGATTCTTAGATCTCTTCCACCAAAATTCAATCCGAAGGTGACGGCGATATCAGAATCTCATGATCTAAGACAACTTCACATTGAGAACCTCATTGGAAATCTTAAAACTCATGAGGTAGAACTCAAGATTCAACATGAAGAGTACCATGTAGAGCCAAAGAAGAAGGCCTTGACTCTAAAGTCCAAGAAGGAGGCCAATGATGATGAAGAAGACGAAGAAAACTTTTTTGTAAAGAATTTCAAGAAATTCATGAAGAATCCGGAGAGAAGAAACTCTTTCCGAAAATACTTCGTGAAAGATGCAAAAAGGAAGGGATCATCCTCTACAAAAGAAAAAGGTAGCGACGGCGATGATGAGCGACCACCGCCAGAGTGGTACCATTTCCGACGGACTAGACACATCCGGAGTTAGTGCCCAAAATACCTGAAAGAGCGAAAGGAAAGGAGGCACGAAGGAAAAGAAAAGAAAAAAGTTCTAAAGGCGGCTACATGAGATGATTCTTCCTCAAAGTAGTCAAGTGGATATTCCTCAGCAGACGATGAAGAGGCAAATATGTGCCTCATGAGTAGGAGCAACAATCCCATCGACGATGAATCAAGTGTCCAAAGCGACACTGAGGTACCTCCTCCCACGTATGATGAACTCTATGATGAATTTCTTCAAACTTGCAAATATTTTGAAAAAAGTCTTAAAGATATTGATCTTTTAAAAACTGAAAAATAAAATCTTATTAAAAGAAAATAAAAAACTAAATAAGGAAATAAAAACCTTTGGAAAAGAAAAGGGAGATTGCCAAGATAATGATCTTTTATTCGCCAAAATTCAAGAACTTGAATAAACTCTCTCTAAAGCTCTCTCCGAACAAAAAACTCTTGTAAAAGAGAAGGGGTACTTAGAAAGAATACTAAAAACCTCTCTTCTCCAAATTGGTGAAGGAAAGAAATTATTTGCAAATCGATGTGTAATGCTTGTTACCGAAAATACCTCTTTGAAAACCCGAATCAATGATCTCAATATGACAATAAAAAATTTGGGGTTGGCCAAAAATTACTAGACATGATTTTAGGCAACCAGTGCCATAGCTCTGCAAAGTTTGGGCTTGGGTATGGTTCGGGAAGCTACCGCCTAACGTTAACCCCTAACCCTGGTGTTAGCTCTAGTTCCATAAATCAAAACTATTTTTATAAAAATTCATCCATTACCCCTTTACCTGCAAGAGTCAACAAAATTCTTTGAAAAAGGTCTCAACCCCTTTTATTGCTTGTGACAACTATTTGTTTTTTGGTCACATCACGGACTCTTGTAGGAAGAAGGGAAAGCACACTTTAAAGCAAATCTGGGTGCCTAAGGTCTCCACCTATATTATGGGAGGAACCTTATTGGTATCCAAATCTTTACTAACATCTTCTTTTTAGGTGTGTTGGCAGGCTAAGAACAAGGAAGACAAGTGGTACTGGGACTCAGGCTGCTCCAAGCACATGACGGGCGATAAAGCTAAGTTCCTTAGCCTCATGATGAAAAAAGGAGGGATGGTGATGTTTTGCGACAATGGCAAGGGAAGGACCATGGGCAGTGGTGTAGTGGGTAACGATTATTTTTCTATTTCAAATGTTCTATATGTTGAAAGTTTAAAACACAATCTAATATTTATTAGTCAATTATATGACAAAGGACTAAATATTTTATTTGAATCTTCAACAAATTTTTGCAAAATTATAAATCCTAAAACAAATGAAGTTGTACTCACCGCACCAAGAACTCATGATGTTTACATGATTGCTTTTCATGATCTTTCACAATCATCTATCAAATGTCTTATTTCAAAAAATGATGAATTAAAATTATGGCATAGGCGTCTTTGACACACTAGCACTAAACTTATTTTAAAACTAGCAAAAGATAAATTAATTAAAAGATTACATATGCTTAATGGAAATTTATCTTCACTTTGTCCACCTTGCCAAAAAAGAAAATTTTCTAGAACATCTTTTAAAAGTAAAAATGAAATTTCTACTACTAGACCTTTACAACTAATTTATATGTACCTTTTTGGCCCAATGAGCACATCAAGTCTAAGTGGTAGAAAATATACTTATGTCTTAATTGATGATTTCTCTATATATTGTTGGACAATTTTCCTCACCGCAAAATCTGATGCGTTTTGTGAATTCTCAAAATTATCTAAACGTATACAAAATGTACTTGATCAAAAAATTTAATGCATACGCTCGGATCATGGAGGAGAATTTGAAAATGAAAAATTTACCACTTTTTGTGGTGATCTAGAAATTAAGCATGAATTTTCAGCTCCACGCACCCACAACAAAATGATGTTGCTGAGAGAAAAAATAGAACCCTTCAAGAATTAGCACGCACTATGCTTTCTGAATTTGGGTTGCCTAGATCGTTTTGGCCGAAGCTGTTAGCACATCATGTTATGTTACTAACTGTGTCATGCTTCGACCTCTTTTAAAATTAACCCCTTTTATGAATTGTATTTTCAAAAGAAGCCCAATGTATCATATTTTCGTGTATTTGGTTGCAAATTATTTTTATTAAGTACAAAGGATTCAATAGGAAAATTTGATGAAAATATGATGAAGCTATTTTTCTTGGTTATTCCTCAACTAGTATAGTGTATTGAGTTTATAACAAAAGAATAAAAATAGTTGAAGAATCTATTCATGTTAGATTTGATGAGCTTATTCCTTGTGTAGAGAAAATTATTGCAGGAAATGACAAGGAACCACTCTCCCCATTAGAGCATGAAGATGATAAGTCACATGAAGAGGAGAACAAGGACGAAGAGAATAAGGAAGAGGAGGACAAATAAGAGGAGTATGTACCTCCTAGCGTGCTAAAGTTCACAAAGCATCATCTAAAGGAACTTATCATTGAAGATCCATCTAAAGGGTAACAACTTGTTCTTCCCTTGATGAATCTTTTTTAAACCTTTGCTTTGTTTCTGAAATCGAACCAAAAAATATTTCAACTGCGCTAAATGATCAATTTTGGTATTTAGCTATGCATGAAGAATTAGAACAATTTGAACGCATTAAGGTTTGGAATCTTGTAGAAAGACCATCAAATCATCTGGTAGTAGGCGTAAAATGGATTTTCAAAAATAAATTAGATGGTGAATCTAAGATTACTAAGATCAAAGCTCGCTTAGAAGCATAAGGGTATTCGCAAATCGAGAGAGTAGATTTTGATGAAACATTTGCACTCATTGCTCGCTTAGAATCCATTCGAATTTTTCTTGCCTTTGCCAGTTTTAAAGATTAAAATTATTCAAATGGATGTTAAACGTGCTTTTTAAACGGAATTATGAAGGAAGAAGTTTATGTTGAACAACCCCTCGGTTTCATAAATGAAAATTTCTCAAATCATATTTTCAAACTAGATAATGCACTTTATGGTTTAAAACTAGTGTCACGTGCTTGGTATGAAAGATTAACTTTATTTTTATTAAAGCACGATTATGTAATGAGAAGTGCCGATAATACACTCTTTATCAAACATGTTAATAATGATCTAATTATATTACAAATTTATGTAGATGACATCATTTTTGGAGTCACTAATGAACAATTATGTAATGAAGTTGTATGTGTACTGCAAAAAGAATTTGAAATGAGCTTGGTTGGAGAACTCACATACTTTCTAGGTTTTCAAATCAAACAAAGAAATGATGGAATATTTATAAAGCAATCTGAATATATGCATGATATGTTGAAAAGATTTGGATTTGAAAACTTAAAATAAGCCACCACTCCTATGAGTGCATCTCTAAAATTAGGAAAAGATGAAGCCGGAATCTCTATTGATCAAATACTATATAGAGGAATGATAGGATCATTATTATATCTAAGTGCGTTTTGCCCCGATATTATGTTTTTCATTTCCTTATGTGCTAAATTTCAAGATAATCCTAAAGAATCTCATTTAAAAGCGGTTAAACAAATTTGTAGATATTTAATCGGATCATCTAGTCTAGGCCTATGGTATCCTTATTGTTGAAAATGTTGAAGTGGAAGTTTGTGGAAGTTGGCAGTCTGGGGGGAGGTCGCGCGGTCTGGCAAATCGCACGGTCTTGTGGTCTCCCTCTGCGGTCTGATCTCTCTGGTCTAGCCGCAGTTCTACTCGGCGTGACCGCCATTCCTTCTGTTCAGATGCCGAGGTGAGGCCGCGCGGTCTGGTCGTGTGACCGCGTGGGGAACAGGTTTCAGCATGGTGAGACCGCGTGGTCTGGTTTGTGTGACCGCGTGGTGCGGGCAGTCCGGTCTGGTGGCTGTCCGGTCTCTTGGTGGTGCGCGCGGACTAAGGTATTCTTAGTCGCGCGGTCTCTGATTTGTGTTCGCATAGCTGGTCCTTCGGCGATCTGCTGGTATATGCTGTCACTGGTGTTTGTTCGACTTGGCGGGTTGTTGCCCTAGTCGGCCTTGTGTGTTCGCGGTCTCTGGAGGAGGTCGGGTGGCGAACACAGGTGGTGAGCATCATGACCGGGCGAGTTGTCATGATCGCGCGGCTTCTGTTGAAGTCGGCGAGCTCACAGCGCAGAGCGATCTTGCTAACCGCGCGGGTTGACCGGTCTTGGTCACGCAGCCAGAAGGCGGTGACTCTATCTCATAGGGTGGTGACTGGATCAGGTCGCACGCCTATAATAGGAGTCACTGTAGCAGCAAAAATTAATCGCACCAAGTGTAAGCAGAGCTCGCGTCTTTTTTTGCGGTCTCATTCTTGTGACCAGGCGGTTAGCTGATTGAACTTTTCTTGTGCAGCTTCTGCGGATTGTGCGGGCAGCAGCGGTCACCTCTTCTTCTAGGGTGTTCGGGCAGTCTCGCGGCTTGCAGTGCGGGTTGCTGGAGTTCAGGAGAATCAGTGGAGGTCGCGGAGTTCTCGGTTGGTGTTGTTCGCACGGGCAGGCAGTTCGGGCGGTCTCGTGTTCTAGTCGTGCGAACTCGCAGGTCGGGCGGTCAGGCGGTCTCAGAGAATCAGACCGCTGGTTATCTTTCTTCTTTCAGCATTGTATTTTCTCCTATTTTTTTTGTACTGGCGAAATCATGTCTCGCCATGTATACCTCGCACTGTAATGAAGATTTCTGCTAGCATCAATAAAGATTGAAGTTATTTTTTTCATGTGCTTCTGATTGTTGGCTTGAACTTTGAGTTATACTATTCCCGCTCATTCCTAGATCTACGGAAAATTTTCACATGGTATCAGAGCCAGGTTGGAGTGGATAGAGCAGTAAGTAACTCAAAGTTGTCATCGCCTTTGTGAAGAAGGAACTAGTGGTAGAGCCATGGAAGCAAGAGGTCTTGGAATTGAGATGCTCAACTCGACTAACTTCAAGAAGTGGAAGTCATGTATGCAGAGTTATCTTCTGGGTGAGGACCTCTGGGAGGTTGTTGGAGGAGATAGCACGGCGGGAGTTGTCCAGTTGGGGACAATGGTCATTAGGTGAGGAACTGGAGGCGGATTAATGCCAAAGCATAGTTCGCTCTGAAAAGAGCAATATCACCTGACCTATTTGATCACATATTGGGGTGTGGATCAGCTGCGGAGATCTGAAGAGCCATGGATGGGCTGTTCAATAAAAAGAATGTGGCGAGACTTCAATTCCTGGAAAATGAGCTGGCTAGGTTGGCTCAGGGAGAACTTTTTATCTTTACGTTCTTCCCGAAGATGAAGAACCTGTGCGCCGAGATTTCAGCACTGGATCCTGATGAGCCAATTTCTGAGGCGAAGCTGAAGAGACACATCATCTGTGGCTTGTGGAAGGAGTATGTGGCCTTTGTGACGTCGGTGCAGGGTTGGGCAAATTAGCCATCTCTACTGGAGCTGGAGAATCTTCTTATGTCGCAGGAGAGTCTGGCAAGGAAGATGGCGGGGGTGTCAGTGTTTGAGGGAGAAGGCGAAGTTCTCTTCACAGGGAAGAAGAAGAAGTGAGATAAGAAGAAGACTGCTGGAGGCAATGGGCCTTCAACTTCTGGACAACAAGAGAGGGGCTATGCTCCTAAGGCTGAAAGAAATAAGAAGGTAGAAGGACCCAAGTGCTTCAGATGCGGGAAGCTTGGTCACATATGGAAGGATTGCCGGGTGAATCTTCAGCCGGGGCATGCTGCTGCAGGGAAGGAGGAAGTTGAGGCCAGGCAGAATGATGGAGGATGGGTGTAACATACCCCAAACAACTAGACCCCTAGAGTGGTTTTGTCATAACTAGGTCATGACAAAACCTAGGAAGCTTGAAGAGACCACTTGGCCTTAGCCAAGAAGAAGGAAACCACAGTGGTCTGCAAATAGCAATTTCTAGTTAACAAGCATAGGGTTGGACTTAAGGGCCTCACCTTGACCCTTTGACCCCACCATAGCCTACCTAACCCTTTAGGGGTCCCCTTAGAGCACCAAAGACCCATTGGGGTCGACCAAAGAGGCCAAATTGACCAAAGTCAACCCTAACCCCAAATTGGTCAAAGTAGCCTAATTAGGGTCAATTGACCTCCACCTTGCCAAATTGACCCTACCTAGACCTTCCTACCCCTTAAGAGAGACCAATAGGTCACTACCCACACATTGGGGTCAACCCAAATGGTCAAATTGACCAAAGTCAACTCTAGCCCTGTTTTGGTCAAACCAACACCTTTTGGATTAATTGGCCCAATTGGGGCACCACCATGACTCAACCAACTTTGGGTGGTGTCAAGGGACTCAAGACACACCACTTGGACCAGTCAACCCATCAGTTGACCAAGTCAACACCTCAAGTCAACACTTGGTCAACCTTGCCCAAAAAGAGGGGAAAAGGCTAACTCAAGCCCAATCCACTTGGGCTAGGCCTAATTGGAGTAGCCCATTAGCTTAGGAGGCTGATAATTACTAGGAGTTACCACTCAATTTCTGTAAATGATGAGTAGGAGAGAGAAAGTGGAATTTCCCCCTTAATGAAGAGAGAGAAAGAGGAAAAAAGAAGGAAAGTTATTGGTGGGAGACCATGGGTCACTCCATTCATCTCCCCAAGCCCCTCCATTCATCTTCCATGATGCTTGGGAGGAGTTTCCCCATAAATTCCAGCCAGCCATCATCAATGGAGGAGCCCAACCATCATGGCTGAAATATATTCTCCTCAAATTCCCCCTATACAGCACTCCCCACTCAAATCTAACTCCACCATTAGATTCAAAAGGTGGATGGCAGTTGAAATCATATATTGGATCAAAAGTTTTGGTGGAGAATGGAGAGATCGGGCAAGCTCGCCGGAGAAGGGAAAAGCCATGGCCGAACACCGCCTCCATCGTCGCCGGGCTCCAAGAAGGTCTGGTTCTTCTCCTCTCCCTCTATGGATATATCTTAGATCAAAATAGGTGAGAAATCGGGCTCAATTGAGCCCGATCCAAGTGAGCAAAAATCTGAAATTCCATGAAAATATCTTGCTCGGGTTCGCCGGAAACCGCTCCTCCGGCGGTCGTGCCGCCGCCCGACGTTAGCCACCACCTCAACGGAGGTGGTGGTGGCGGTGGCCGGACGGGGAGGTGGCTGGTTGGACGGGAAATAGGCCTAGAAGCTGCTCCAGGTCGGTGCAATCGTGGCCCTTGGCTGGAGGAGGAAGATGAAGGGATGCCGTTGAAAATTATGTGCAGGAATGTTAATAGCAATATTTATTATTATTTCATTTTCTGTATTATTACTGGCAGTAGTTAGAAATAAATATAACAAATACTTATGCCCCTCTACAGAAAACATGGTCAACACCAAAGTTGTAGCCCTCAGAGTCTACTTTATTTTAAAATTAATTTCACCCCAAAAAAAGTTTTGTAGCTCCCTGTAGAGCCAAAATGGTGGGACTGGTCCCTAGGGTAGGGCAGTCACTCTTTCCTTCATATCTTTTTATTGATAGATGCTATGGCCTTGCTATTTAAAACCTAGGATATTTATATGCATCCACACAACATACTAAAAGATGGAATTTTTAGGAGAATCTTTTTCTAAGGTTTTTGGAATAATTTCATAAATCATCTAATAATTAATTCGTGGGTCAAATGACCTCCAATGCCCTCCAAATTTTGGTGGGTGTTTTTTAGGGTTATTTGATGACCTAGGTAAAAATCTCAGCCCAATTGGGACTGTTTTGGTTGGGTAATTTGTAAACCTAAGCTAGGTCAAATTGGGACATAGTTAGAGCATGGTGTTTATCTTGGAATTTTGTGGTCAAATCTCCTCACCATGAGATGGAACCTTGTCCACTGGTTTAGGATCACTTAAAGTATCCCCATGAGTGGTTTGGGGTGGTGTGGAGGTGTATATGCCCTAGGACCCTAGTTTTACCCCTTGGGGTGCATATAGAGCTTTGTGAAGGACATGAGGTCAAATGTCCTTGAATGGTTATGAAACTGGGTGGATAGGTTCATAGGGTGTAAATAGGCACTGGGTAATTTTGTAAGAATTTTAGGAACAATTATTCCCTTTTAATTAGGTTATAATCCCTTTAGAGAAATTTCTTATAAGAGATGATTACAGGATCAAAAGGTCTTGGATGATGATGAAACTTTGGTAATGCCTTTGTAATCCTGGTTTAGACCTCTGGTAATTTTTGTGTATTTTATTGAATTATTTAATCAGTACTTCTTTCACAAGGCACTTGTTTTGATTTAAACTTAAGAAAACTATTTGAGGGTCCAAACCTCTTTGTTAAATTGTGAAAATTGGTGATAGGACCTTTCAGAACATTAGGAAGCTCTGTAAATTTTTATAGAATTTTTGAAGACTTAAATCAGTAGGCTACTTCACAGTTCATTTAATTTGAAGTTTTCTTAATTTATTTATTTTAGTAAGAAAATGATTTCCTTAAATCCTTAAACTTAGTCAGTGGCCTTTTCTGGTGAAAACAAGAGTTTGGTAATTTTTCCATAATTTTAGTGTTGATCTTTTTGGTGGTTACTTCATAAAACTATGATTTTGGATAGATGATAAATAATTAAATTAGAAGAGAATTTCTTACTGTAAAACTATGATATGCTGTTTCTGATGTTATTTAGTCACCATAGACTTATCATAATTTTTGGAGAGCCATATAATAAGATTTACTTAAACTTCATGTTCATTTTCATACTTGGCAGATGTTTGGAGAAATTAAAATAAATACTAATTAATTAGGGAAAAATATGATTCTCTGGAATTAGTCTTATAACATCATGATAGACCTCCAGTAAATAGCTTGGGTCAGTTGGATGAATATTTGGAGTACCTCTAGTTGTGAGCTTCATATAATTAGTTTGGTCTGCGTATAGTAAAACTGTGAAACTTAGATTTTTAGTGACCTACAAGGTGGAAATGGTGTGCAGATGGTGCACATGGGTTGATCAGATAGTTAGAAGCCCACTCCAAGAAGTGTATGTGAGGATAGTGTACTTGGTGGGTTAAGAGTAAGGTTGTCCTGGGGGTTGACGAAAGATCGTCTTTCCCCTGGTGTGTCTTAAAACACTTAGGTCTAACTCAAGTGAAATGGTAGAAGGGAATTCTTAAGGGTAGATACCAATAATAGTAAGTATCTTGAGAAAGGGAACTTTGGGGTGTCAACCCATTACAGTTCCTAGTACCGTAGCGAGCCCCTTACTCGGGAAGTCCAAGATTAACCATAAGTTGTAGGAGTATGGGAGATGCTCAAGACTAACAAATAACACATTCACTCACACCCCGTTATCACGGGTATGTTAGTTGGTTTGGTTTTCGAGCGGTGGGCTCGGTAGTTGAAGCAGCAGACTAGTTAGTCCGGTGAGCTTGTGACTCAGTGATGCTTGTTGTTACGGACGGGTTGGTCCGGCGAGCCGATGGCTCGGAAGGTTATGGTAATGGGCGGGTTAGCCCGGGGAGCCAATGGCTTGGAGATAGGTAGTAGAATATCTTGTATGTGCATGAAGGTGGTGGGTCTCCGGTATTGGACGGTCGTTCACACCGACGTCAATACGTTGACTCGGCAAGTGTGGAATTTGCACTTAGCCTTGAAAGTCTGGTGGTCCAGCCAGTAAGAGTACGCAGATGCTCCGCGGTTTTGCATTGAGGCATACGATAGGTATAGGTAGGGTAGTGTGAATACCAACCTAGAGGTGGGCGAGGCCCAACCCACCGCTTCCGTTTGCCACTACGGGAGTATCCTGGGAGTCTTGCTAGCTCCAAAAAGAGGGAACTAAAGGTCTGTGCGCATAGAGTCAAAGTGTGTGAGTTGCACTTGTATGAACATAGCATAAACTGCATAACTCTGCATGTCATGGCATAAACATTGCATTTCAACCCCTACCCCTATCGTATAAGTCGGTTATGAGACTTCTTATACGATAGGCCTTGCTAAACGACCCCTTGGTCTATAGGTTTGTATGGGCATTCCTATAAATCAATGGTTACTTTTCTATTATATACATGTCTTTACTTACTGCACTTTACTTATTCTTTACCATATTCTATATTATTGCTTCAATTATTTATATACACATGTGTAGTTGTAGACATTTCCTATAGACAAGATCCGTCGTCACCTGTTATTATTTATACCCCTTGCTGTCCTCCGCTTCATTCTCCCACACGGTGCCTAGGAGCCATTGGGGGTGGGGTGGGGAACATAAGACTTAGTATTTTTGACTAACGGTCGGTGGACCATATCATTTTAGGGGATCGAGGAGATGCAGCAGCACCAGAGGCCGGTGTAGACGGAGGCGGGCCAGTCTAGTACGGGAGCACCAGTTTCAGGATCAGTGAATGATTAGTAGTTAGCTTCCGCGAGTGATCTTGTAGTGAGGACATGATGTACAGGGCATGAGCTCTTTATTATTGTAACCCTTGTTATCTTTTATTCAGTTATATCATGTGGACATTTTTATATTTTTCATGATGATTCTGTGGACTTGTCTTCTTTAATGCACTTTTCTTTGTGATCGATTTGGCCGGCAGGATCGGCGTTTTGTAGTGGCGACCTTTCCAAGTGAAGGTGTCACCGCAAAACGGCGGTTCTGGGCCTAAGACCCGGTGTTTGGAAAGACAAAAAATGGGGTCTTACAATGGGGAGGAGCCTTCTCAGCTTCTGTTGGAGCTGCGGCTCCTATCAACTATCAGGAGGACTGGATTGTGGACTCGGGGTGTGGTCATCACCTCACCGGGGATGAGTCGAAGCTTACTTCAGCGCAACCTTATTCAGGTAATGATGCCATCATAACTGTTGATAATACAGTGCATAGTGTCGAGAAGGTGGGGGGTTGTTTCCTTGGACAGTGATAGGGGGGCCACTAACGTTGAAGAATGTCTATCATGTGCCCGGAATGAGGAAAAACCTCTTCTCCGTGACCAACGCTGTAGACGCAGGGTATCACGTTCTGTTCGGCCCAACAGAAGTGAAGTTTCTTCAACGTTGAGGCAGTAAAGGCCGAGGTCGTTCATGTCGGGAGGAGGGCAAAAGACTTGTTCGTTTTATCGACAAGTTCTTATATCGACAAGACGAGGACAAATGATAGTGCCGTCATATGACACGAGAGGTTGGGGCATGTAGGGATGGACAAGTTGAAGGCTATGGAGATGAAAGGTCTAGTCAAGGGCCTGCCTAGTCTATCTTCCTACGGTGATGGTCACGTTTACGCGGGATGTCAGTTCGGCAAGTCTCATCGACTACCGTTTGATAAGTCGCAGACAAGGAGTAGTGTGCCGTTGGAGTGCATCCACAATGACATGATGGGACTGACTGCTACCCCAAGCCTTGGAGGCAGCAGGTATATGTTGGTGCTGATCGATGATTACACCAGATATGTCTGGGTTTATTTTCTGAAGGAGAAGGCGGAGGCGTTTGCCAAGTTTGTGGAGTTCAAGGAGCTTGCGGAGGGTCGGCTAGGCCTGCGGGTTAAGAAGCTGAGAACTGAAAATGGGGGGGGGGAGTTCATCTCTGGTGAGTTCTCTAGTTTTTGCAGGAAGGCAGGCATCCGGAGGGAGCTTACTTGTGCGCATACTCCACAACAAAACGGAGTTGCAGAGCGGAAGATCCGTCATCTGACGGAGACCTGCAAGTGTTGGCTGCATGCCAAGAGTATCCCAAGGTCCTTTTGGGCGGAGGGAATGTCTTGTGCTGCCTATGTCATCAACAGGATGCCTCTCAGTCCCATCAACATGTTGACCCCACATGAGATGATGTTCAAAGAAAAGCCAAGTGTGGCACACCTTCGGGTGTTCGGTTCCACCTGCTATGTGCACGTTCCAGATGCGCTTCAGACGAAGCTAGATGCGAAAGCAAGGAAGCTGGTTTTCGTGGGATATGATGATCGAAAGAAGGGCTGGAAGTGCATGGACCCAGAGACGCGGAGATTTGTTGTATCTCGCGACGTCGTGTTTGACGAGGTGATGTCTTACAAGGGAAGTTCTGGTGTTGAGCTACCAGAAAGCAGGGTGGAGGAGCCGGTGAGAGCTGTGGAAAATCTTCAGGTGGAGCTGCCTGTGTCACCAGGTGGTCCATCCACTTATAGTTCTAGGACGGAGGCTTCTGGATCAGGAAGCAGGGGGAGCGATGCTCCTAGTACTTTTGGAAGGGAAGCTAGGGAAGAAGCAGCTGAGGATGTTGCGAGTCAGGGGAAGGAGCTGAGGAGATCGAAGCGAACGATCATTGCCCCTGATCGCTATGCAGGAGGAAACATGGTGAGCTTTGTCTCATGTTTCTTTGCTGGTCCATTGGATGAGCGGGAACTAGTGAGCTTTGAGAAGGCCAAAGGCGTGAAGCAGTGGGATTCGGCTATGGAAGAAGAGATGACAGCTTTTGAGAAGAATGAGACTTGGTCTCTGGTGCCCAGGCCCAAGGGTATCACCCCTGTGACATGCAAGTGGGTTTATAAGCTCAAGAAGAAGGCAGACGTCAGTATCGAGCGTTACAAGGCTCGCCTTGTGGCTCGTGGATTCTCGCAGCAATATGTTGAAGACTATGAAAAAACATTCAGTCTGGTGGCAAAAATGACTTCAGTTCGGTCTGTGATTGCCTTGGCGGCGTTTTGGGGGTGGGAAATTTGGCAGCTCGACGTAAAGAATGCTTTCTTGTACGACGAGATTGACAAGGACATCTTCATGGTCCAGCCGCCAGGCTTTGTATCTGAAGATTTTCCAGACCATGTCTACAAGTTGAAGAAGGCCCTATATGGGTTGAAGCAAGCGCCAAGGGCGTGATACAGAAAGATTGCAGAATATCTCCTATTCTGTGGATTCGGTGCTTCAGGCTCTGACTCAGGCTTGTTCGTCAAGAAGAGCGGAGAGCTTCAAGTCATCGTGCTGCTATACGTCGACGATATGATCGTGATGGGGAATTCGAAGGAGAAGGTAGCAAAGCTTCGGGCTGAGCTATCTATTAGATTCGAGATGAAGGACTTGGGTGAGCTTCACCATTTCCTTGGAATCGAAGTGCAGAGGAAGGAAAGTGGAGTGCTGGTGTCCCAGGCTGGATATGCGGAGTGAATCATGGAGCGATTCGGCATGAAGGAAGGGAAGTGCATTTCTACACCTCTGGAGAGGGCCATGAAACTTCGAAATGATGAGGGGAAGATTCTGGAAGATTCGCTTGTGTTCCGAGCTCTGGTTGGGAGCTTGATCTATCTGACGATCACTAGACTGGATATTGCATATGCGGTTGGCAGGGTGAGCCGCTATATGGCGGGACCACAGATGCCTCATCTACTAGCGGCCAAGAATATATTGAAGTATGTCAAGGCGACTTCAGATATGGGTCTCCTTTACAGGAGGGATGCGGGCTTCGAGGTGCATGGGTACATGGATGCTGATTACGGGGGAGATTCGGATGATCGGAAGTCGACGTCTGGATTCGTCATCATGGCGGGCCCTACAGCTATATCATGGTGTAGTAAGAAGCAGGATTCCGTGTCTGTCTCTACCATGGAAGCGGAATACAAGGCTTCGGCCTTGGCAGCTCAAGAAGCCATCTGGCTTAGGAGGTTGGTGGGAGACGTCCATAAGGAGGTTCGGGGTCTGACTCTGCTCCGCGGCGACAATGAAAGTGCTCTCAAACTGGTTACTAATCCAGTTTGTCACGCGAGGACCAAGCATATCGAGATCGAGCATCATTTCATTCGTGAGAAGGTGCTGGAGGGGTCTCTTTCGGTCGAGCATGTTCGGAGTCAGGACAACGTTGCTGACATATTCACAAAGGCGCTGGCGAATGGGCCGTTCACTCGGCTAAGGAGTTTACTTGGGCTGTTTTCAACTTCCCATTTCAAGGGGGAGTGTTGAAAATGTTGAAGTGGAAATTTGTGGAAGTTGGCGGTCTGGGGGGAGGTCGCGCGGTCTGGCAAACTGTGCAATCTTGTGGTCTCCCTCCGCGGTCTGATCTCTCTGGTCTAGCCGCAGTTCTACTCGGCGTGACCGTCATTCCTTCTGTTCAGATACTGAGGTGAGGCCGCGCGGTCTGGTCGTCTGACCGCGTGGCGGAGCAGGTTTCAGGATGGTGGTACCGCACGGTCTGGTTTGCGTGACCGCATGGTGTGGGCAGTCCGGTCTGGTGGTTGTCCGGTCTCTTGGTGGTGCACGCAGACTAAGGTATTCTTAGTCGCGCGATCTCTGGTTTGTGTTCGCATAGCTGGTCCTTCGGCGATCTGCTGGTATATGAGGTCACTGGTGTTTGGTCGACTTGGCGGGCTGTTGCCCTAGTCGGCCTGGTGTGTTCGCGGTCTCTGGAGGAGGTCGGGTGGCGAACACAGGTGGTGAGCGTCATGACCGGGCGAGTTGTCATGATCGCGCGGCTTCTGTTGAAGTCGACGAGCTCGCAACACAGAGCGATCTTGCTGACCGCGCGGGTTGACCGGTCTTGGTCACGCGGTCAGAAGGTGGTGTCTCTATCTCATAGGGTGGTGACTGGATCAGGTCGCACGCCTATAAATATGAGTCACTTTAGCAGCAAAAATTAATCGCACCAAGTGTAAGCAGAGCTCACGTCTTTTCTTACGGTCTCATTCTTGTGACCGGGCGGTTAGCTGATTGAACTTTCCTTATGCAGCTTCTGCGGACTGTGCGGGCAGCAGCGGTCACCTCTTCTTCTAGGGTGTTCGGGCGGTCTCGCGGCTTGCAGTGCGGGTTGCTGGAGTTCAGGAGAATCAGTGGAGGTCGCGGAGTTCTCGTTTGGTGTTGTTCTCGCGGGCAGGCAGTTCGGGCGGTCTCGTGTTCTAGTCGCGCGAACTCGCAGGTCGGGCGGTCAGGCGGTCCCAGAGAATTAGACCGCTGGTTATCTTTCTTCTTTCAACATTGTATTTTCTCCTGTTTTTTGTGTGCTGGCGAAATCATGTCTCGCCATGTATACCTCGCACTGTAATGAAGATTTCTGATAGCATCAATAAAGATTGAAGTTGTTTTGTTCATGTGCTTCTGGTTGTTGGCTTGAACTTTGAGTTATACTATTCCTGCTCACTCCTAGATCTACGGAAAATTTTCACACTTATAATGATTCATTTATATTGCATGATATTCCTACTACAACTATGTGGGGTGCTCACTAGATCGTAAAAGCACAAGTGGCACGTGTCACTTCTTAGGCCCCTCACTAGTAGCCTGGTCGAGTAGGAAACAGAATTTTATTACCCTCTCCACCACTGAGGCCGAATATGTCAAAATAGGAAGTTATTGTGCCCTTTGGATGAGTCAAACACTATAAGACTTTGGGGTGCATCTAAATAATGTTGAAATTAAATGTGACAACGAAGAACAATAGATCTAACCGACAATCCCGTTCATCATTCACGGTCCAAACACATAGATGCGCGTCATCATTTCATTAGGGATCACATTAAGAAAAAACTTGTGAGAGTTAGCTTCATAGGCACAGAATCCCAACTTGCGAATATCTTTACAAAACCTCTCTCGGATGCTCGTTTCAGCATGCTTAGGCTAGAACTAGGAGTCTTAGATATATCAAATTGAAACCCATCAAAAGCTATTTCTCCTCAAAACAAATTTTTGTACTAATCTATCAATCCTGTTGTGTCTCATCACATATTACGTTGCCTGAATCGGCCTTCATCGAAATTATCCAAATTGAACTATTAGTTCTAACGCAACACGTTATCGATAACGTCGAGCGTTAGCAAATTTATCTAGATTTGATTGTTTCTCTCTGCCTCTCTATTTATATGCATCTTTATATCTATGTTTGCATCTTAGTTACTTTTTCGTTTTTAGAAAAATCAAAATCCAATAAAAACTACCAAAAAATATGCTTCAAAAGTCTTCCAATCATCTCTAAATTATCTGAAATTTCTACAATAAGAAGGCTTATATATATCAATTCTAAGTCAAAGAATTTTTTTTCCAAAACCTAAGGAAATTATGGTCTGTTTGGGCTTTAGAAGTCAACGCCAGGCGTTAGCTTCTTTGGCCCAATTTTCATTCTGTTGTTTCTAAAAAATTTCTGGTATTTTTCTCATGCATTTTCTCTGATTTGGATTTTTTCCTTAGTTTATTTTATTCCAAAAAACAAGAAAATTCAAATAATACAAAATGTTGAAAAATATGTTTTGTCATTTCTTTTGTTTTAAATGTTTAAAAAAATGTGTTTTTGACTATAATACTTCACATGATTACAAATGGTCAAAATTGATTAGACATAGACTTCAAGATTTTCTTCAATGTCTAATTTTCATTTCAAGTTTCCTAAACATTATTTTATCTTGTCATGCCTTGACTTTAATCTTGTTATGTGCAATGAAATAGTCTAAAGAAAATTGTGTAAGATTACCTAGCATGCCTCTATGTATGAGTAATGTTTTATGTTAAACAATGATTCTTTCACTCACTATTTTGGTAATCTACATGTGCTCATAATCTTATTTTTGCATGATTGCGTATTATAATAGCTTTAACACATTAAGTTGTATGTCTAAATTACCTACACCTTCTTTCAAACAATAAATTTCTTGCACATATAGAAGTGTTATTTCAATATTGTTAGTGTTTGCAAAAACAAGTGAATTCGGAGACCTTTGTCCCAAAATTAAAAAATATTAATTACAATGACAAAGATAACTCCACCAAGCACTACTCACACTCCTGATAATTTTTAATGAGCATTGTGAGGTTGAGCACCTTGGAAAGAACTGTAAAGTATCTTGTGCAAACACATCTTTTATCACTTATATTTTGTACACCAGATCACTCAAAATAAAAAATGTTAAAAAATGCTTATGTGATCCCCCAAGTAATACTTCGCTCCTTGATAAATCTTGATGAGCATTGTGTGGGTGAAGCAACTTGGTAGTTGTACTACTTATAGTGCTTTGAAATATTATTCTAGAATTGATGTGTGAAAGTGATTCTAAAATTACAATCTTAATATTGTTTTACTATTCCCTTACATATGTCATGTGTTTTGATTATTTCACGTGTATACTCTTATCAAAACACTATTTGCACACATCATTGTTTTTCATAAAACTTCTACTCATGAGAATTGGTTCTTAATGCATATTTACATGATTCTCTAAAAACTTAAGTAAAAACACTATATTGCAATACATGATTTCTCAATGTTTTCTTTACTTGAAATACAAATTAGTTACGTTGTAGTTATTATCTTTTTGCATATGTTAAATCATGCATGCCTTTAGTTGTGAACAATTTTCAAAGATATTGCTAATTATATGTGAAAAGTCTAAAAATAGTGTTGGAATTGTCAAACTAAAACAAAAAAATCTTTTTCTCTTCCCTTGGTTACCTTTTTTCGCATTACTGATTTGATCATATTTCCATGTTTTATCATGCTTACTTTTTAAGGTCTTTTCTTCACTTGTGTTCTTTCAAACTCTTTTTCACTTTTTTCAACAAGTGGTATCTTTCCAAACTCTTTTTCATTATTTTCTAACAAGTGGTAGAGTGGCTTGGTAAAGTACATGGGATGTTGTTACTCACACTTATCATATTATTTTTGATGTGCTACTCTCTCTTAACTCGATCATGACTTACTTTCTTTTCAACAAAACTCTTAATCCTCTCTTAGTTGTCCCAACTTTCACCTCTTTATCCTAGTTTTATTTTACTCCATCCACTTTTGCTAATAACAAAAGTGAGAGAATAAAATGATAAATCTTAATGATTAAGGAGTAGAATTCACTAGATTAAGGAGGAACATGAATCTAGTATATGGGAGCATACATTAAGGGGGAGCACTGAAATAGGGGGAGCACATATCACTGAATATATTTCTGATTGAAATCTCTTCATTACTTAGTGTCATATATTTTTCTAAAAACACATCTTTGATATCTGAATCTGATTTATCTTAATTGGATTTGTTATTATCAAAAGGGGGAGATTGTTGGAACACGGTTTTTCGCATCCCTTTGGTTTGAGAATAACAAATTTTACTTGTATTTGATCTAGTTTGCCATTGTGTTTTTAGTATGCAGGATTGCACATAGATGACACTAGGATGTTGTTATTGGTCTGGACTTGCTCACAAGCTGAAAAGAAGAATGTGGTCTAACGACGGGCGTTAGGGCTAACGTCGGCATTGACTTTTGTTCCCACTAAGATGAAAATGACAAAAAAGGGAAGCTGCCGTGATTGCAGGGGCATTTTGAGAATGATTTGACTTAACGCCAGATGTTAGCCTCAACGTCAGTGTTAAGGTTGCCTAAAATGAAATGTTTCCAAAGATGCAGAATCTCCTTCCTGGATTGAAGATTCGAGTCATCAAGTTATTTCTATACAGAGTCAATGTCTGGCGTTATCCCTAACGCTGGCGTTAACTTCCTGTCCTATAAAAAGGTGGCATTCATTCTCTTCAATCATCCATGCCAAGGAGCCCTATTCCAGCACTCTGAAAAATCCTTGAGGGATGAAATTTCGAGACCACATCTCCCACTCAATTTGAAGAGAAGAATTCAAAGGAGGATCAGATCAACGTTAACCCAACGTGAAGAACGCACGCTTCCACTTCGACGATATTCAGCGGGTCTTCGCCGTCTCCAAAATTCTTCATAGGGAGTTTTTAATTTGTCTTTTATATTTTGTTGTACCTTTATCCTTTGTGATTGTTTAGTGAATTTGTGGAGGTTGTTGGCGACTAGGTCCGTGTGCGGCTTAGGGGGAATTCGTCGCGGTTGTTGGCGACTAGGTCTAGGAGTTAAATCTACGGGTGCTCGAGGCCTTTCTGGGGATAGAAGGGCTAAAGCGGCTTGAGGCCGGATCTTGGGATAGATCGGCTAAAGCCAACTGTTTCTTAGTGAGAAGAGTCGGTATAGAAATCCAAAAAGTCTTTTATATTCGCCTTTGATTTCTAGCGTCATAGAAATTCATTTTTGTAATTAATTTTATAAATAATAATCATGTCTTTTCTTATTCAATAAAATTGATTTCTTCCTCTATACTTTTGATTAAATTTACTTCATATAAAATATCAAAAGATTGTCTTAAAATCCTAAAGTTTTCAAAAACCCTTATTCACCTCCCCTCCCCACTTGCCCCTCTAAGGGCGCCTAAAGATCCAACAAGCACTACCTTGGTGTTTATTATTTGCAGATGATATTGTTTTGGTCGATGAGATACGTGAGGGTGTAAACGCGAAACTTGAATCTTGGTGAAACACTTTAGAAAAGAAGGGTTTTAGGTTGAGCAGAACAAAGACATAGTATATAGAGCTTAAATTTAGTAGTGCAAGAAGGTCGGATGACTCCGTCATTAAATTGGGTGAACAAGATATTTCCCGCAGTGAGTGCTTCAAATATCTGAGATCGATAATTCAAAAAGATGGAGGTGTAGATAAAGATGTGATACATAGAATCCAAGCAGGTTGGTTGAAGTGGAGAGGCGTCTATGGGATCTTATGTGATCATAAAGTACCATTAAAACTTGAAGGCAAGTTTTACCGTACTGCAATTAGGCCAGCAATGCTCTACGGTTCTGAGTGTTGGGCAGTGAATAGTGTGCATGAGCAAAAAATGGGAGTTGCGGAGATGAGAATGCTTAGGTGGATGTGTGGTCACACGAGACTGGATAAAATTAGGAATGAATGTATCAGGGATAAGACAAGAGTGACGCCAATTGTAGAGAAGATGTGAGAAGCTTGTTTAAGATGGTTCGGACATGTACATAGGAGACCATTAGAGGCACCTGTTAGGCGTTGTGAGAGTTTAGTCACTAGACATGTTAAACGGGGGAGGTGTAGACCAAAAAAGACTTGGAATGAAACTATAAGAAAAGATATGATGTACTTAGGTATTAATAAGGCTATGATTAAAGATAGAGCGCAATGGCGACAAATGATCCATATAGCCGACCCCACTATATATGGTGGGATAAAGGCTTGAGTGTTGTTGTTGTATATATAAAACGAGTGAAACAACATGAATCTCTGGCCCTACGTGAGTGGCGGTCCCGCCGCTCATAAAAAACATATACATAAAGATTTATATATATATATATATATAAAACATATGCAGAGGGAGGAGAGAGGGGACTTTGAGAGAGAGAGGAGAGATTTTGAATCAAACAAAATTGGCAGCCTATCAATTATTTTTAATATTATTTAATGACAGCCTATGTGCCTATCATAGTAGGTGTGCGAGATCACACAAAACTTAATTTGTAATTACTTCTATGAACACTATATTTTAAATTTGAGTATTTAGAATATATTAAAAAACTGAGCATATATTTGACCTTTTTGAATGTTTAATCAAAGACAATTTTCCCCTTTTTATAGAGTAACGATATAATTAGGGCAATGTTATAAGCAGTCCTATAACGGCTAAACGCAGTCCATTCATATTCGCATTTCCATGAATTTAACTGCTTTTAGGACTGCAAATAGTCATTTTAGATGTTTTTAGGACTCCGAATAGCCGTCACAGGACTGCTGATAACAACGCCCAATAGTTATCATGCGCGTTGTGGCGTCAGCTTAGGTTTCAATTTATGTTCTCATTTGTCTACATGTCTATTATCACGATAAGAGATGTGACCGCCCACCAATCCCAACCATGACGTCACCTGGAATCATATTCCATTAATCATCGTCCAGTTTCACATCATAATCACAAAGATTAATTTGTCGTTATTTGGCCCCAAACATGATTATTGTTATGCAATATAAAGTCTTACTTTGAAGTTTGAACGTAATTATATTTTACTAATTATTATTATCATTATTAAATCATTTCTGCTTTTTAGTAAATCATAAAATCTGAAAATAGCTATTTGAAAATCAAATGATTAGAAGCAAATCACTATACCATCTCGGATTACAAAAATGTAATCGTTATCATATTTTTTTGCTGCAAAAAGGATAATAAAAATTATGATTATCTTCAATAGCTCTCAAAAAATTTTTTAACTGCTCTCATATAAATGTTATTTAGGACCGTTTGCGTTTAGACCAAACGCCGCCGACAGCGGGTAAACAAACGGGCGTCGGTGGCGTTTGCTTCGTTTGCTCCCGCCGGATAGCGAGAAAGCCCTGCAAAAGCGGCTTTTCCAGCCCCGCCTCCCCCCCTCCGGTTTCAATCCTCCATTTCCACACGCCGGCTGCCACCGCCGCGCCAAATGAAGCCTTAGTCTGCAAAAAAATAAACATTTTAAATACATTTTATGTACATTAATAGTCTATCAAAATTGAAATCAAAATTTATACCTTTACTAGAACAACCAAAATCTATATTTTTTTTTCCGAAGAAATGCATTCAGAAGGAACCCAATCAACGAAAATCCAAAAAACAAACTGGTTCAAGTTGAGCTTAAAAACCTAAAAATGGCAAAAACCTGAAAAACCCATTTCTGCTAAAAAAGCCTTTAAAAATCGGACATGAAAGATGAAAATGTAACAAGTAAAAATGGGGCTGAGTTAAAGCTTACCGTGGGGCGACAAAATCTAGAAAGTTTCAGTCGGCAGGGAAGAGTAATCGAACTAGAATCCACGAGAGACGGCCCAAACTCGCGGCTAGGGCTGGAAACTAGAGCAAATAAATGGCTGGAGAACAACAGGCGGGCGGAATCCAGCGACCAGCAAGATGACATGCGGAGGGAATGGAGAGAAAGATGAACAGTTGCGACGGCTAAGGCTGAAAACGTGAACTAATAAATGGTTTGCTAGTATCGCTATTTCAAGATTGAAAAAAACCGCAAAAAACGGATGAACCCGGTTTTGTATGATTTGCTAACATCTATATAGGATTTGCTAATAACGTCACCCTTATTAAAAGTTGGCAGCCGCGCATCTATACCTAATACGATTACCACACAAATACCCTTCTAGAAGTATGTAGAACGTTCTGCTGAGATGCGTACAAGCTTTATTTGTAATAATCAGTTGTTGCAATAACTATAGGGTAATGATATGGGCAGATCGTTTTTTGCTATTGGCAAACCTATGATTTGAAAATTTAAACATATTTTTCTTCTCCTCATTTCCACTAAGGGCTGCCCGATCCCGGAACCGATGGAATATACAAATCAAGGATTTGAAAATCTAAGCATTTTTTCTCCTCCTCATTACCACTAAGGGTCGACGCCGCCATCGCCACCGTCGCCGCCGCCATCGCCACCGTCGCCGCCGCCATCGCCACCGTCGCCGCCGCCATCGCCACCGTCGCCGCCGCCCACGCCACCGTTGCCGCCGCCATCGCCGCCCCCAACGCCATCGTCGCCGCCGCCAGCGCCATCGTTGTCGCCACCAACTCCAACACCGCCGCCGCCAACGCCATCGTCGCCGCCGCCAACGCCATCGTCGCCGCCGCCAACGCCATCGTCGCCGCCGCCAACGCCATCGTCGCCGCCGCCAACGCCATCGTCGCCACCGCCAACGCCATCGTCGCCACCGCCATCGTGCGCAAGGAGAAGAGGACGCGCGCTTGTGAGCGCGCAAGGAGGAGCCGCGCTTGTGAGCGCGCAAGGAGGAGCCGCGCTTGTGAGCGCGCAAGGAGAGGCACGCTGGTGAGCGCGCAAGGAGGAGGCGCGCTTGTGAGCGCGCAAGGAGAGGCGCGCTTGTGAGCGCGCAAGGAGAGGCGCGCTTGGGAGCGCGCAAGGAGGACGCGCGCCTGTGAGCGCGCGAGGAGGACGCGCGCCTGTGAGCGCGCGAGGAGGACGCGCGCCTGTGAGCGCGCGAGGAGGACGCGCGCCGGTGAGCGCGCGAGGAGGACGCGCGCCGGTGAGCGCGCGAGGAGGACGCGCGCCGGTGAGCGCGCGAGGAGGACGCGCGCCGGTGAGCGCGCGAGGAGGACGCGCGCCGGTGAGCGCGCGAGGAGGACGCGCGCCTGTGAGCGCGCGAGGAGGACGCGCGCCTGTGAGCGCGCGAGGAGGACGCGCGCCTTTGAGCGCGCGAGGAGGACGCGCGCCTGTGAGCGCGCGAGGAGGACGCGCGCCTGTGAGCGCGCGAGGAGGACGCGCGCCTGTGAGCGCGCGAGGAGGACGCGCGCCTGTGAGCGCGCGAGGAGGACGCGCGCCTGTGAGCGCGCGAGGAGGACGCGCGCCTGTGAGCGCGCGAGGAGGAGGCGCGCAAGGAGGTGGCGCGCTGGTGAGCGCGTAAGGAGGAGGCGCGCTTGTGAGCGCGCAAGGAAGAAGGAGGAGAGAGAAAATCCGTAGGAGGATTTTCTCGGCTGGAGAGAGAGAAAGTCTCAAAGGGGGGGAGAGATGGAGGAGGAGAAGATGGAAAAAAGAGAAGTCTTGGGGTTCTATTTATAGTTTTTGAGGGTGGCACTTTCGAAATTAAATGGGTGGTTATGGTGGTTATGCGGCTACCCGCACACCATAACCAATTTATGTGTTATACGTACACTTATCATGAATATAGCTACGCGCACACCATTTTGTATAGTTTTGCGGTGATATGTATTCATATGACGGATATAGTTATGTGCACACCATAACCATAATATTTGCTATACGCAGACCGTATTGAAGGATTTTACTATTTGCACCCCCATGTTGGAGGATTTTACTATTTACACCCACATGTTGGAGGATTTTACTATTTGCACCCCATGATGGGGGATTTTACTATTTGCACCTCATGATGTGGGTTTTTACTATTTGCACCCCCATGTTGGAGGATTTTACTATTTACACCCCCACATGTTGGAGGATTTTACTATTTGCACCACATGATGGGGGATTTTACTATTTGCACCCCATGATCGTGGATTTTTACTATTTGTACCTCATGATGGGGGATTTTTACTATTTGCACCCCATGATGGGTGGTTACGGGGATAGTGGGGTTTATCTTGGTCAACCTCATTTCCTCCACCAAATGAGGCGAGTGATGTTCATTAGCGCACTGCCCGAATGCACTGCCTGAACGTTTTGTGGGACCACATCACATATCATCTTTACAGGTGCACATCATAAGCCCCCCAAACCTTCGGAGTCCGAATTACTGTGCGGAGGAGTTCGGAGGTTTTGATTTTTTTCTACGGCGGCTTCGATCATTGCTATCTTTGTGGCGCCTTAGGTAGGAATTGTTGTTGTAGGATGAGTGTGCGGTTGCTTTTGCTTTCTTGTTCTGTTTAGGCGTTACTTGCTCTGCGCTGCGTTGCGATAGCACTCTCGTGGCCCCGCTGCCCTGGTTGTTGTCGAAGTGTCGATTGAGGAAAGGTGCTTCAAGATGGTCGGCGAAGGATGTTCGTACTTTGGGATTATTGTTGGCTTGCTATTTAGCGTTGATACCTGAACAGCTTGATGGCCTCTTACAAAATACCGGATGAGCCTGCGCGAGTCTTAGTAGAATATTAGTTGGCGCGAGTCTGAGCTCGCGACTTTTTACATAAAAAATTAGTTTGCGCGAGTCTTAACTCGCGGCTTAGACTCGCGGCTTTTACATAATAGAAAATTAGTTCGCGCGAGTCTGAGCTCGCAGCTTTTGATATAATAGAATATAAGTTTGCGCGAGTTTGAGCTCGCGGCTTTTTACATAATAGAAAATTAGTTTGCGCGAGTCTGAGCTCACGGCTTTTACATAATATAGGTTTGGCCGGTGAATAGCGGGTGTATTCAAACCGGGGGCGAACGTAAGGGGGCAGCTACGACGTTGGGATTTGACGGCGGAGGAGAAGGGCGAACATTCAATCGACGGCGGTGCAAAATCCCCGGTGCAGGGCCCCAAAGTGGCCGGTGAATAGCGGGTGTATTCAAACCGGGGGCGAACGTAAGGGGGGCAGGCCCCTACGACGCCGAGATTTGACGGCGGAGGAGAAGGGCGAACCTTCAATCGACGGCGATGCAAAATCCCCGGGGCAGGGCCCCAAAGTGGCCGGTGAATAGCGGGTGTATTCAAACCGGGGGCGAACGTAAGGGGGGCAGGCCCCTACGACGCCGAGACTCGACGGCGGAGGAGAAAGGCGAACATTCAATCGACGGCGGTGCAAAGTCCCCGGGGCAGGGCCCCAAAGTGGCCGCTGAATAGCTGGTGTATTCAAACCGGGGGCGAACGTAAGGGGGGCATGCCCCTACGACGTCGGGACTCGACGGCGGAGGAGAAGCGCGAACCTTCAATCGACGGCGGTGCAAAGTCCCCGGGGCAGGGCCCCGAAGTGGCCGGTGAATAGCTGGTGTATTCAAACTGGGGGCGAACGTAAGGAGGGGCAAACACTTACGACGTCGGGACCATACTGCGGTCGAGAAGGGCGAACCTTCAATCAACGGCAGTGAGAGATTGTTGTGAGCGCGCTGCCCGGAGGCAGTTGTTGTTCATTAGCGCACTGCCCGGAGGCAGGTGATGTTCATTAGCGCACTGCCCGGAGGCAGGTGCTGTGCATTAGCGCACTGCCCGGAGGCAGGTGCTGTCCATTAGCGCACCGCCCGGAGGCAGGTGCTGTTCATTAGCGCACCGCCCGGAGGCAGGTGCTGTTCATTAGCGCACCGCCCGGAGGCAGGTGCTGTTCATTAGCGCACCGCCCGGAGGCAGGTGCTGTTCATTAGCGCACCGCCCGGAGGCAGGTGCTGTTCATTAGCGCACCGCCCGGAGGCAGGTGCTGTTCATTAGCGCACTGCCCGGAGGCAGGTGCTGTTCATTAGCGCACTGCCCGGAGGCAGGTGCTGTTCATTCAAATAGACGTCCTTTCCTTTGGGCGAAGTGAATACGTAATTTCGATAGCGTGTGGGATGACATGCCTCCCAGTACTTCTTGGTGAGGCGTTTGCTGATCTCCTGCTGGATGAATCGGTGCCTAGCCTCGTAGGAATTTCCTCAGTAGGCCTTGTTGGATGAGTCGCTCGATTTCATCCTTAAGCTTGGAGCAGTTTTCTGTGTCATGTCCTTGTCCACGGTGGAACTCACAATATTTTGTCTGGTCTCCCGTGTTTTTAGCGAGAGGTCTGGGCTTGCGGAGCGCTTCGCTGCCTTTGATTGCGTAAAATATGTTGGTTCTGGAGGTATTGAGGGGCGTGTTTCTTTGGTGCTGCCGAGGTCGTGGATTGCTATGACATTCATTGTTCCTCCTGAGGACTGATGAAGCCTTTTGCTCCCTTTTCCTTTTCACACCTCTATCAAACTGTTGTTGATGCGCTTCAATTGCTTCGTCGGCGACGATCTGGGCGTCGATTCGTCGAACGAGATCGGGATAGCTGGGCACGGTTTCCCGCATCAGTGCGGAGTGGAAGCCACCAGAGCGGAGCCCTCCGAGGAGAAAACCTCGCAAGAGCTCCGGTCTTATCCCAGGGATTTGTCGTGCCTCAGTGATGAAACGACAGAAGAAATCTTTAAGGGTTTCCCTTTCGCCTTGACGGATCCCGGACAGGTGGGAAGGATCTTTGACTATCCTGCGGCTAGGGATGAACTGGTCCGTGAATTGTTGAGTCAGCTCTGCGAAATCCTTGATTTCTCCCTCCTTCAGGGATAGTAACCAGGTGCGAGCCTGTCCTTTCAAAGTCGCCGGGAATGCCTGACACAACAATGGATCTAGGGCATTACAGAGTTGCATCATGATTGCGAAGTGCCCGACGTGCTCCGATGGGTCGCCCGCTCCGTTGTACATCTCAATCTTTGGGAGCTTGAAGCCAATGGGAATTGGATGTGCCAGAACCTCTGGTGCGAACGGTGAGCGACGATGGAGAGGGAGAGGGGCCAAAGCGGCATGCTGCCTTGGTCATTTGTGCTCTTCGAAAATTATGTCACGAACTTCTTCACGTGTGAGCCTTACGTCTACGGGCTCACGGTATGCTGCTTCAGGGCGGTCGCGATGATACTGAGCTTCAGGTCCTCCGTTTGGATGGGCCCCGCGGTCGTGGACACTCGTACTGGTGAGTTCTCCTTCGGGTTTGCTGATAAGCGAGTGGAGGGGAGCTAGATCAGCCTGCCCCCCCCCCCCCCCAGGGATTGATCCTTCACTTGTGCGGACGGCCTTTCCTGCCATGATCTCTAGTCACGAGTACCGTTGTGCAGTGGGTACTGTCTTCAGAATCTTCTTCAAGTTTTGGGGGAACTCCGTTCCCACAGACGGCGCCAAACTGTTGCGGATCACTCAAGGCTCTGGTAGACCGGACTAAATTGGACCGCCTTAGCCCGGGAGCGTTCGAGCACGCAAACAGTCACAGAAAAAGGGAAAGCTGACAAGGCAATTTTTTTAACGTGGAAAACCCGTAAACTGGGTGAAAAACCACGTGGACGGATCTGTGCCGACCAAAACTTCTACTATTTATTGGTTGTACAGAGCTTTTTTGAAGAACTCGAGGGTGACAGGCCGCCTCTCGTTACAATTGTTGAGAGAGAGAGAGAGGTGTTCGGAGGGTGACAGGACACCGCTCACGGAGCTAAGTCTTCTGCCTGCTGTAGAGGGGAATGTTGCGCTCTACGTGCTTTTGAGGCTTTGAATGTTGCTCGAAGGTTGGATTGATGCGCTTTGGGTGTCTTTGTGTCTGTGGCTTGTCTCCTGCTACGCGAGAGGAGTTTTGAGTGCTGGTCTTGATGGTGGCTGTCACGTTTGTTCTTGAGCGCACATATGCGTGCTTGTTCTTGAGCGCACGGAGGCGTGCTTGAAGCGGAGCGCAAGAAGGCGCGCTTGGATCGGAGCGCACGAAGGCGCGCTTGGAGCGGAGAGCACGGGGGCGCGCTTGGAGCTGAGCGCACGGGGGCGCGCTTTGAGCGGAGCGCACGGAGGCGCTTGTGAGCGCGCAAGGAGGAGGCGCGCTTGTGAGCGCGCAAGGAGGAAGCGCGCTTGTGAGCACGCAAGGAGGACGCGCGCTTGTGATCGCGCAAGGAGGAGGCGCGCTTGTGAGCGCGCAAGGAGGAGGCGCGCTTGTGAGCGCGCAAGGGGGATGCGCGCTTGTGAGCGCTCAAGGGGGCTGCGCGCTTGTGAGCGCGCAAGGAGGCGGCGCGCTCGTGAGAGCGCAAGGTGGAGGCGCGCTTGTGAGCGCGCATGGAGGAGGCACGCTTGTGAGCGCGCAAGGAGGACGCGCGCTTGTGAGCGCGCAAGGAGGAGGCGCGCTTGTGAGCGCGCAAGGAGGAGGCGCGCTTGTGAGCGCGCAAGGAGGAGGCGCGCTTGTGAGCGCGCAAGGAGGAGGCGCGCTTGTGACCGCGCAAGGAGGACGCACGCTTGTGACCCCGCAAGGAGGACGCACGCTTGTGAGCGCGCAAGGAGGACGCGCGCTTGTGAGCGCGCAAGGAGGACGCGCGCTTGTGAGCGCGCAAGGAGGAGGCGCGCTTGTGAGCGCGCAAGGAGGAGGCGCGCTTGTGAGCGCGCAAGGAGGAGGCGCGCTTGTGAGCGCGCAAGGAGGAGGCGCGCTTGTGAGCGCGCACGCAGGACGCGCGCTTGTGAGCGCGCAAGGAGGACGCGCGCTTGGGAGCGCGCAAGGAGGACGCGCGCTTGGGAGCGCGCAAGGAGGACGCGCGCTTGGGAGCGCGCAAGGAGGACGCGCGCTTGTGAGCGCGCAAGGAGGACGCGCGCTTGTGAGCGCGCAAGGAGGAGGCGCGCTTGTGAGCGCGCAAGGAGGAGGCGCGCTTGTGAGCGCGCAAGGAGGAGGCGCGCTTGTGAGCGCGCAAGGAGGAGGCGCGCTTGTGAGCGCGCACGCAGGAGGCGCGCTTGTGAGCGCGCACGCAGGACGCGCGCTTGTGAGCGCGCAAGGAGGACGCGCGCTTGGGAGCGCGCAAGGAGGACGCGCGCCTGTGAGCGCGCAAGGAGGACGCGCGCCTGTGAGCGCGCAAGGAGGACGCGCGCTTGTGAGCGCGCAAGGAGGAGGCGCGCTTGTGAGCGCGCAAGGAGGAGGCGCGCATGTGAGCGCGCACGCAGGACGCGCGCCTGTGAGCGCGCACGCAGGACGCGCGCTTGTGAGCGCGCAAGGAGGACGCGCGCTTGTGAGCGCGCAAGGAGGACGCGCGCTTGTGAGCGCGCAAGGAGGACGCGCGCTTGTGAGCGCGCAAGGAGGACGCGCGCTTGTGAGCGCGCAAGGAAGACGCGCGCTTGTGAGCGCGCAAGGAGGAGGCGCGCTTGTGAGGGCGCAAGGAGGAGGCGCGCTTGTGAGCGCGCAAGGAGGAGGAGCGCTTGTGGGCGCGCAAGGAGGACGCGCGCTTGTGAGCGCGCAAGGAGGACGCGCGCTTGTGCGCGCGCAAGGAGGACGCGCGCTTGTGAGCGCGCAAGGAGGACGCGCGCTTGTGCGCGCGCAAGGAGGACGCGCGCTTGTGAGCGCGCAAGGAGGAGGCGAAGAGAGAGAAAGTCTCAAAAGGGGGGAGAGATGGAGGAGGAGAAGATGGAAAAAAAGAGAAGCTTTGGGGTTCTATTTATAGTTTTTGAGGGTGACACTTTTGTAATTAAATGGGTGGTTATGGTGGTTATGCGGCTACCCGCACACCATAACCAATTTATGTGTTATACGCACACTTATCATGAATATAGCTACGCGCACACCATTTTGTATAGTTTTGCGGTGATATGTATTCATATGACGGATATAGTTATGTGCACACCATAACCATATTATTTGATATACGCAGATCGTATTGAAGGATTTTACTATTTGCATCCCCATGTTGGAGGATTTTACTATTTACACCCACATGTTGGAGGATTTTACTATTTGCACCCCATGATAGGGGATTTTACTATTTGCACCTCATGATGTGGGTTTTCACTATTTGCACCCCCATGTTAGAGGATTTTACTATTTACACTCCCATGTTGGAGGATTTTACTATTTGCACCCCATGATGGAGGATTTTACTATTTGCACCCCATGATAGGGGATTTTTACTATTTGTACCTCATGATGGGGGATTTTTACTATTTGCACCCCATGATGGGTGGTTACGGGGATAGTGGGGTTTATCTTGGTCAACCTCATTTCCTCCACCAAATGAGGCGAGTGATGTTCATTAGCGCACTGCCTGAATGCACTGTCTGAACGTTTTGTGGGACCACATCACGTATCATCTTTATAGGTGCACATAAATTTTTATTATTGGAATATAGTGTATTTACACAAATAGCCATCATATTTTATGAATTTCTATTTCTTCGTAATATATGTTAGGTCATTGGTGTAAAAGAATGAGACTGTATTTGACAATTTTGAATGTTGCACCAAAGGCAATTTCTTGTATATATATATATATACAGGTGACAGGCACAGGGCTCCGCCCCTACAGTCAAGCGCGACAGTACCTGACCAGCAACGGCGGGCTTCGCCCGCCCCCGACGGGCTTCGCCCGCCCCCGACGGGCTTCGTGCGGGCGGGCGGGCGGGCGGGCGGGCGGGCGGGCGGGCGGGCGGGCGGGCGGGCGGGCGGGCGGGCGGGCGGGCGGGCGGGCGGGCGAAACTTATATATATATATATATATATATATATATATATATATATATGGGTACTAAAAAAGACCGGGAGAGCATGGCGCCCTTTTGAGCTCTTGTTTGCCTCTTTTTTTCTTTTAATGTGAATGCAATATTTCAATGGTACTCAAAATGACCGTACAAAAATTTTAATTAATATTTTATAATTATTATTTTTTTCAAAAAAATTATATTTTAACATAAATCATTTTAAAGTAGTCTAGGAGGTCTAATGATAACCTACCATAGTAGGTCTACTAAATTTTTTTTAATTTTATGAATTTTCATCATTATTTTTAGTATATGGATATAGTGTAATTACACAAATAGTCATTATATTTTATGAATTTTCATTTTTTTTTCATAGTATATGTTGCATATAGTTGTTAAAGATATGTGTGTGTGTGTGTGTGTGTGTGTGTGTGGCGGCGATAGATTGATAAGGGACCTCTTCCGATCGAAAACAAAAACAAAAAACAAAAAATAGATAGTGCAAAAAAAACAATTCAAGGCCAATTGTATGATTTTTATTACAAATAACAAAGCATGTCCAAATGGAGGCGAATGCTTTAGATAATGTGATGTTTGCTTATTTGCATAAGAACACAAAAATCCTAAACGATGAGCGTCATGACAACCCCTGTTGGGACCGGGGAACTAGTCAGCATCAGTACAACACTCCTTTAAACACCACCCGAACCAACGTACTCCTTTCCATCCACGATTGTCATGAGCTTCGCAGGCCCAAGCAGCTTGCACCAAACAGGGGAAACTAGTCACAGTACTATGACTTTCATCGCGGATACAGCCACAATACTGAAGGATACAACCGATTGAAGGACGAGTATCGTGTAGAACCCAACCCCGAGCCAACTCACACCATAAAATGTCAATCCAGTAGAGGGCCATGCAGCAGCCTGGCACGAATATGCTGGAGACCCCGAGCAGTGAGGGGGGACTCTCCCCCTAGTACAACACAAAAAAAACATGTGCCTCATTTATCAGCAATTCCCCTTTCTCCGCTTTCCTACCTTTTGCTTTAGCATAATAAGCCGCAAGACTAAACTTGCACACACATGCATGCTTTTCTTTATACAACATTGCAACTATTTTTTAACTCTATTAACCATGCAGATATCTCGAGGCGAGACCCCAATGGTCAAGACTGCCACTCTGGTATTAACACAAAGTAGCAGGCTCCCCAACTACGGGGAGCGCGGTTCATCTACAAAGTAAAACAACGCTCTCCCGCACTGCAGTGCATCTCGCTCCCGCGGTGCAGGGCATATCGCTCCCGCGCTAAAGGGCATCTCACTCCCGCGTTATAGAGCATCTTATTCCCGCAGTGTAGGGCATCTTGCTCCCGCGCTGCATGCAATCTCGCTCCCGCGCTGCAGGGCACCTCGCTCCCACGCTACAGGGCATCTCGCTCATGCGTTGTAGGGCATCTCGCTCCCATGCTGCAGGGCATCTCTTTAGATGTAGGGAACCTCGCTCCAGCACTACATGGCATCTCGCTCCCGCAATGCATTGCATATCTCTTATGCGTTGTAAGGCACCTCGCTCCCGCGCTGCAGGCATCTCGCTCTTATACTGCAGGGCATCTCTCTCCCGCACTGCAGGGCAACTCTCTCCCGCACTGCAGGGCATCTAGATCACATGCATCTCGCTCCCGCAATGTAGGGCATCTCTCTCCTGCTATGCAGGGCATCTCGTTCCCACACTATATGGCATCTTCATCGAAGAGCAAACACGTCAACCCCTGAAGAATGGACCTCGTGTTCTTCTACTGTCAAGGCGAGATGGACAAAAATCTTTCTACACCTCCTGAGAGAACGAAACATGTGTCCTTCTATTTCGCAATAAGAATGGACCGCGAGTTCTTCTACTCCCTAGAACAAAGCAAGCTCAAAATCTTCCTACAGATTCCAATCAGGATAGACCTTAATTCCTTCTATAAACTCTGTGTCCTCTCATGCCACCGGGACAATGGGGTAAATATCCCTCCGCACTACGCTTAGGCACCAACCCCTGACACTAATGTTGAACGGCAGTCGCAAAAGTAATGCGCGAACTCACATGCACACATTCATGCAAAAGGAATGTAAAAAGTAAAATACTTCCTGACCATCACAGCATGCCAAGCTCAAACAGGAGAACATCTCTGTAATCCCAAAGAATGCTGCAAGGGATACATAACGAGCAAAGGCGATACACGAATAAATCACTCTCCGACGTCAACTACGACATATTCATCCCACGAGACCAACACTGAGTGGCGTGCAGATAGTTGCAGCAACTACCTTCAGAGCCCAATCTCCCAACATGTTCTTCAGAGGAAGGAGAAGAAGAAGAAGTTCTTCAGAGGAAAGGACAAGAAGAAAGCCAAGGGGTTCATTCCTGAAACATGGAGTGATTCTGAAGCAGAATTAAGCTCCTCGTCATCTGAAAGTGACGATGAAGCAACAGCAGAAGCAACCTGCATGATGGCACTAGGGATGCCATCAGATGATGAAGATGATCAGGTATCTATTTTTGATGAATTTGACTTCAGCTCTGATGATTTTAAATCATGTTTTAAAGATTTCTGCATTGATCATCTTAGGGTAGAAAAAGAATTAGACATAGCTAGAACTAAATTAGAGAACCTTAAGAAAGATGAAATGCACCTATATAATAAATCAAAACCTAACAAATGAAATTAATAATAAAGAGTTAGAATTGATTAAACTTAGAGAGGAAAACACAAATCTAAAATAAGAGCTAGCAAAGGCAAAGGCCTTTGAGGACACACTCAATGGGAGGAGTCAGAAGCTCAAAGATATCACAGAAAATCTCTCTATGAGATTTAATCACCTAGGGTTAGGAGCAGAGCCCTCCACTAGCACAGAATTACCTAGGAAACCAGCCTGGAAAAATCCAGTGTCATTTGTTAGACCCTGTGAGTACCAATCAAATGAGAAAAATAAATCATCTAAGGGTAAGACTGGTAGTTGTTCAGATAGGATAGATAAACATAATCAAGTAAATCTGAATAGGAAAGAAAGACCCCTGGGTAAGAACAATGTGTAGAGGTCAAATAACAACAACCAAAAGGCTAAAGCAAAACCTAGAATAATAAAACATTATGTTGATCTTCTTCACTTAGATACATTTTATACTCATTACAAGTATCAAAATAATAGGTTTGGGAAACCCATCCCTTATCATCCAGAAGGGTATCATGAAAGACCATTATATTCCTTCATTGAACCCTACAATGGTAAAAGCAAAGGGCCCAAGATAACCTGGGTTCCTTCTAATGTTTAAATTACTTGTGCATGGTTAGGTAGGGTCCCACTCAGGAGAAAATGGAGTGGGGAGAATGATGTAGGTCTTGAATAAGGAACAAAATTCATACAAGGGAGTAATTTCTGCCTTGAATCTTCCATAAATGTTTATTACATTATATTATAATCTATTTTCAATAAATATAATTGCTGGGAAAAACAGCAAGAATTTTATAAGGAAATGGATCTGTTCATTTAGAGGTACATCGAATAGAAGTCGACGTACCATCGACTTATACTCGACGCTAGCATCAAGAAACACTCAGAGTGGACAATTCGAATAGAATTCGACGCAACGTCAAGTTCATATCGACACATACATCGACTTATGGAATGCTGATTAAATTCGAAGTTACGTCGATTGAAAATCGACTGTTGAAACCAGAGAACCGGTCTTGACGTTCGAAAGAGGGATGCAGCTAACCCTTACTTGACCCGAGCTAGAACCCTTGACCAGTTGCTAAGAACCGAGAGACCTTGCCTTTAAAGAACACTTGAGTCCAAAAACGAACCCCTTAAGCTGCAGCGTGGAGGTCCCACCACACACCCGGAAGTTCAAAGAGAGCTTCCCCTCCCAAGCCAATGTTGAGCCTGGGCACCTTGGAGGGCACTAAAGCTCACCTCACCACCACCCTTCACTGACAAGCGGGGAGGGGGTAGTTCTTGCTCACAAGAAACAAGTGAGGGAGAGGGGGTAGAGCAACCCTTCCCAAGGTGCCCATGGTGGTCTATTTATAGACTTCCCAAAATTGGGCTGCGAATAGCCCAAAATCTACTATCCGCAGCTCAACCGCGAACCTGAACGGCCAACACAGGAGGGGGGGCAAGTGGAGGTTGAGACGTCCACTCTCCCCCTTGTCGGGGGTCGGGTGAGTGGACCAAGGTCCACCACCCGAACCGGGTGAGTGGACCTCATGGTCCACTCGGCTAACCGGGTGAGTGGACCATAGGTCTACTCGCCCAGTTGCCCGGGGTCCACTCGCCCACATGACTAGGGCGAGTGGACCATAGGTCCACTCGCCCCTACTTCGGGCGAGTGGGCCTATGGTCCACTTGCCCCTCCACTCGGGCGAGTGGACCTTAGGTCCACTCGCCCGGAGCCTTGGGCGAGTGGACTTAGGGTCCACTCGCCCAAGTAGGAAGTGTCAACCCGGCCCCCCAGGTCTTCACTTTCTCGGTCTTGGCTACCTTTGGCTAGTTAATCATCTGCGTCGCGGCCAATCTCTCTACCACAACCTTATCCGCATCGGGTCACACCAACTTGGCAAATATGAGGGTTATACACAATCCTCGGTCTTTTCGAGCTTTTCTCAAGCTCGGAAAGAAAGTCCAACCCACCTATTTGACGAGTAGGTGGGACTTTAGAATAATCCACGGAGGACCCTGCCAACGGGTTACTCTTGCCGATCTTTTTAGCGGAACTCAACTTGAGGCAGAAGGCGAACCTTTCTCCACTTAGCAACCCTCTGTGAACCGAGTTCAACTGGAGGTGGAGAAATCTCAACACCTATGGTCGAGCTAAACTCGACCTGAGGTGGAGGAAGCTCAACATCTCTAGTCGAGTCGAACTCGACCTAAGATGGAGGGAACTCAACATCTCTAGTCGAGTCGAACTCAACCTGAGATGGAGGGAACTCAACATCCCTTGTCTAGTCGAACTCGACCTGAGATGGAGGGAACTCAACATCTTTAGTCGAGTCAAACTCGACCTGAGATGGAGGGAACTCAACATCTCTAGTAGAGTCGCACTCGACCTGAGATGGAGGGAACTCAACATCTCTAGTCGAGCCAAACTCGACCTGAGATAGAGGGAACTCAACATCTCTAGTCGAGCCGAACTCGACCTGAGATGAGGAAACTCAACATCTCTAGTCGATTCGAACTCTACCTGAGATGGAGGGAACTTAACATCTCTAGTCGAGTCAAACTCCATCTGAGATGGAGGGAACTCAACATCCCTAGTCGAGCCGAACTCGGCCTGAGATGGAGGGTACTAAACATCTCTAGTCGAGTCGAACTCGACCTGAGATGGAGGGAACTCAACATCTCTCGTCGAGCCAAACTCGACCTGAGATGGAGGGAACTCAGCATCTCTCGTCGAGCCAAACTCGACCTGAGATGGAGGGAACTCCACATCTCTAGTCGAGCCGAACCCGACCTGAGATGGAGGGAACTCAACATCTTTAGTCGAGCCGAACTCGACCTGAGATGGAGGGAACTCAACATCTCTAGTCGAGCAAAACTCGACCTGAGATGGAGGAAACTCAACATCTCTAATCGAGTCGAACTCGAACTGGGATGGAGGGAACTCAACATCCCTAGTCGAGTCAAACTCGACCTGAGATGGAGGGAACTCAACAACTCTAGTCGAGCCGAACTCGACGTGAGATGGAGGAAACTCAACATCTCTAGTCGAGTCGAACTCGACCTGAGATGGAGGGAACTCAACATCTCTAGTCGAGTCAAACTCCACCTGAGATGTAGAGAACTCAACATCCCTAGTCGAGTCAAACTCGACCTGGGATGGAGGGAACTTAACATCTTTAGTCGAGTCGAACTCAACCTGAGATGGAGGGAACTCAACATCTTTTGTCGAGTCGAACTCGACCTGAGATGGAGGGAACTCAACATCTCTAGTCGAGTCGAACTCGACCTGAGATGGAGGGAACTCAACATCTCTAGTCGAGCCGAACTCAACCTGAGATGGAGGGAACTCAACATCTCTAGTCGAGCTGAACTCGACCTGAGATGGAGGGAACTCAACATCTCTAGTCGAGCCGAACTCGACCTGAGTGGAGGAAACTCAACATCTCTAGTCGAGTCGAACTCGACCTGAGATGGAGGAAACTCAACATCTCTAGTCGAGCCGAACTCGACCTGATATGAAGGGAACTCAACATCTCTAGTCGAGCCGAACTCGACCTGAGATGGAGGAAACTCAATATCTCTAGTCGAGTCAAACTCGGCCTGAGATGGAGGGAACTCAACATCTCTAGTCGAGTCGAACTCAACCTGAGATGGAGGGAACTCAACATCCCTAGTCGACTCGAACTTGACCTGAGATGGAGGGAACTGAACATCTCTAGTCGAGTCGAACTCGACCTGAGATAGAGGGAACTCAACATCTTTAGTCGAGTCGAACTCAACGTGAGATGGAGGGACCTTAACATCTCCCCAGATTAACTGGGGGCGGAGAACCAATCCAAGTTCTAGGTGCTTACCTCACCTGGAGGCAGAGGGACTCAATACCTTCCCAAATTGATTACCCATTCTAAGGTCTTACCTGCAGCGAGTCGACCCGGCGAGCCTCCCATCTGCCAGCATTACTGAGCCCGGTGAATGGTCTCTACTCGATGACTTGACCTAAAACGAATCTACCCGACGAGCCTCCCAGCGAGGCATCAACAAGCCCGGGCGAGTGGTCTTCAAACGAGGACTTGACCTAAAACAAATCTACCCGACAAGCCTCCCAGCGACCGGCATCAACAAGCTCGGGCGAGTGGTCTCCAGTCGAGGACTCGACCTAAAACAAATCTACCCGACGAAACTCCCAGCGACCAGCATCAACAAGCCCGGTCGAGTGGTCTCCAGTCAAGGACTTGACCTAAAATGAATCTACCCAACGAGCCTCCCAGCGACCGGCATTTACAAGCCCGGGCGAGTGGTCTCCAGTCGAGGACTCGGCCTAAAATGAATCTACCCGACGAGCCTCCCAGCGACCGGCATCAAAAAGCCCGGGCGAGTGGTCTCCAGTCGAGGACTTGACCTACAACTAATCTACCCAATGAGCCTCCCAGCGACCGGCCTCAACATGCCCGGGCGAGTGGTCTCCAGTCGACGACTCGACCTAAAACAAATCTACCCGACGTGCCTCCCAGCGACCGACATCAACAAGCCAGGGCGAGTGGTCTCCAGTCGAGGACTCGATCTAAAATGAATCTACCCGACGAGCCTCCCAGCGACTGACATCAATAAGCCCGGGCGAGTGGTCTCCAGTCGAGGACTCAACCTAAAACGAATCTACCCGACGAGCCTCCCAGCGACCGACATCAATAAGCCTGGGTGAGTGGTCACCAGTCGAGGACTCGACCTAAAATGAATCTACCCGACGAGCCTCCCAGCGACCAGCATCAACAAGCCCGGGCGAGTGGTCTCCAGTCGAGGACTCGACCTAAAACGAATCTACCCGACGAGCCTCCCAGCGACCGACATCAACAAGCTCGGGCGAGTGGTCTCTAGTCAAGCACTCGATCTAAAACAAATCTACCCGACGAGCCTCTCAGCGATCGGCATCAACAAGCCCGGGCGAGTGGTCTCCAGTCGAGGACTTGACCTAAAACGAATCTACCCGACGAACCTCCCAGTGACCGACATCAATATGCCTGGGCGAGTTGTCTCCAGTCGAGGACTCGACCTAAAACGAATCTACCCGACGATCCTCCCAGCGACCGACATCAACAAGCCCGGGCGAATGGTCTCTAGTCGAGGACTTGAACTAAAATGAATCTACCCGACGAGCCTCCCAGCGACTGGCATCAACAAGCCCGGGCGAGTGGTCTCCAGTCGAGGACTCGACCTAGATGCTATCTTTAACTACTTTTGATATATTATAAATAGATTACATACCATTACAATGCGCTTCCTTGCGCTTACTCGGCCACATGCACCTTGACCATCTCCTTCATCACATCCTCCATCTCCTCAGCTTCCACCTGGTCCTTCCGGGTAAAGCTATCTCCTCTATGCCAGGGATCTTCTTCCTTCCACTACCTCCAGAAACTCTGGGTATGTGGCTGCTGCGTTACCCTCCTGTTGATGGAAGTCACAGTACGACAATGCCATCGTCCTTGCTTCCTTCCCTGTGCGACCCCTCTTCTTATTTCCTCTTTTTCGGCCAATCGTCATGGTCTGTAGGGGTTGGGGTTGCAATGGTCTCGGGTTCGGCTGCCACCCTGCTGGGTTGAACCATCCCCACCCCCCCCCCCACCCCCTAAAAGTTTCCTCTCCCTTGGAAATGGCCTCTTCCTTGTCCTTGAGGGGGTCCTCCTGGAGGCCTCCAGGTCGGTCGGGCGACTGGTGGTTGAAACCCCCAGCCTTGCTCCTGCCCAGCGGGGGGTCCCTGGTCCACCTGACTTCTTGCTTCCTCCTTCTTCTTCCCTTCTTGCTCTTTCTTCTCCTCCTTCTCCTCTTTCTCACCCTTGGCCAACCTTGTCATGAACTCCTGGTTTGTGGCCTCACACTCAATTTTTCGAGCAGCGTGCTCCATCAGCTCTTCGAAAGACAGGGGTGGGTCCCGAGTTAAGCTCATCCTGAACAGCCCCTGCTGTAACCCGAGGGTGAAAGCCAGCTCCAGGGTATGCTCGGGCACCTCAATGACAAGGAGGACTTCCTCCTGGAATCTATCCACGTAACTCCCCAATGTCTCCCCGGCCTTTTCCGAACCAAGAACAGGGCATCCGCTACCTTCCTCCTCTTCTTTGAAGTGGAGAACCTTAGCAAGAAACTCCGGCGCAAGTCCTCGAAGTCGTAGATGGTTCCGACTGGGAGTTGGTGGAACCAGTCTCTCGCCTTCCCCCTGAACGTGATGGCAAAGAGTCTGCATTTGAAGGCATCCGACATCTGCCTGATCGAGGCCATGTCTTCGAACCACTGGAGGTGCTGAATAGGGTCGTCCTTCCCGGCATAGTAAGACATGTCAGGCTCGCTGAACGTCTCCCCTGGCCTTTGCCGAACCAAGAACAGGGCCTCCGCCGCCTTCCTCTTCTTCTTTGAAGTGGAGAACCTTAGCAAGAAACTCCGGTGCAAGTCCTCGAAGTCGTAGATGGTTCCGATTGGGAGTTGGTGGAACCAGTCTCTCGCCTTCCCCCTGAACATGACGGCAAAGAGTCTGCATTTGAAGGCATCCGACATCTGTCTGATTGAGGCCATATCTTCGAACCACTGGAGGTGTTGAATAGGGTCGTCCTTCCCTGCGTAGTAAGACATGTCAGGCTCACTAAACCCATCTAAAGCGGACCTGCAAGAGCTCCAGGATCGACTTCCTGAACTCGTCAAAATCACCCTTCTTCATGTACTCGCTGGTAGGGGGTGAGTCCCCCAGCTCATCGCTTCCATCCATAAGACTTGCTCGGAGCTTTCCGAACTAGCTGCTTTTGTAACATCCCCAATCCTACTAGACCCCATGATGATTGGAAGTGAGATATTAGATCTTAGATTTACTCTACAGGGGGGTGAATAGAGTATTAAAAGATTTTAACTTATTTTATAGCGAAATTAAAATAGTGATATATATATATGTGTAACAGAGTGAGTATAAAAGCTAAACAAATATAATAAGCACAGCACAGTACAGAAAGAAAAACGGCTACTTTCTCGAGAGAAGAGAATGGAAAGGAATAATAAAAGGAAAGATCAAATCTTGGCTTATCTGATAAATGAATAAGTATTGAATAGATCCGTTGCTGAATAGTCGATCTGAGTTCAGAGAAGATTGATAACTGATCCTTCAGAAATTTGTCAAGCTGGAGAAGAAAATTCGTCGAGCTGAGAGATGAGTTCGTCGAACTGAAAGCTGAGTTCGTCGAACTGAATTAATTCGTCGAACACAAAGCTGAGTTCGTCGAACTGAATCTGGAGTTCGTCGAACTGAATTAATTCGTCGAACACAAAGCTGAGTTCGTTGAACTGAAAGCTGGAGTTCGTCGAACTGAATTAATTCGTCGAACACAAAGCTGAGTTCGTCGAACTGAATCTGGAGTTCATCGAACTGAGAGAAAATCTGCTGATCTGGCTGGAAGACTGAATTCGTCGAGCTGAAGAGAAAGTTCGTTGAACTGAAGTATGATGTTCGTCGAACGCAGAACAGATTTCGTCGAACGCAAATTGAAGTTCATCGAACACAGAAACTTGAAATTTTTCCTAAGTTCTAGCTACTCAGACATACTTAGACCTTGACCCTTAGACTATACAGTGGGGTCAACTTGAGTCCTAGTCAACAGATATTGATCTTAGCCCAAATTAGTAATAGGGTTGTTCCAACAATGATGTTAGGGCATAACATGAGGAGAGAAAGGTGAGTTGAGACAAGGGGAGACCTTAGGACTCTTTGAGCTAGGCTGAACTCACACAGGGTCCCCTAGGGTACACAAGTCTACATTGGTCAAACTGCCCAAATTGCACTCACAAGTACAAGTTGAACTCACCATTATGTCCATAACCCTAAGGGATGTAACATCCCCAATCCTACTAGACCCCTAGTGTGTAATTGGTGAGCTCAAAGGGTGGGATGAGGGGCCTTAAGACCCTTAGGATGAAATTGTGCTATGTGCACACCTAAAGTTCCAATCAAGTGGGACCCAAGCTACTATAGAGGGCCAATTGGACACCAAGCCCCCCCCCCCCCCCCCCCCCCCCCACAATGAGACCACCCTTAGTTCCCTAAACCTTAAGGAAGGAGTAATGGGGTGATCACCCCCCTTGGTGAGGCTCAATTCCATAGGATTAACCCAAAATCACCTTAAGTAAGTCTGAACCAAACCAACCAATTGAGGGGCAATTGACCCCCAAGAGGCCAAATTGACTTTCCCTTAGGTTCCAAACCCTATTAGAGACCCTTTGGACCCAAAAGCCCCATCATAGGGTGGTCAACCCTCTCCAATTTGGTCAAACTCCAAATTAGGGCAAAAAGGTCAACTCAACCCAAATGTGGTCAATCTTCACCCAAATCCTAAAATTGACTCCACATATAGTCTCTAAGCATCATTAGTAACCTAAGAGGCCCAAAATCCCCATCTTGGAAGGGTCAAATCACCTCAATTTGGCCAAAATCCCAAAGAAGGGCAATTTGGGTATTTTCACACCTTTTGATCAAATTGGGCCAAATAGGGCCCCACCATGGGCCAAGCTCTATTGGGTGATGACATGGGACCCATGACCTACATGGGGGACTAGTCAACCCAATTGGTCAAAGTCAAAGTCAACTCAATTGGGCTTAATCCCAATTTGAGTGCCTAAACCTTTTTCCCCCTTTAATTAGAACCTAGGCCTAAGGTTTATAATTTAATTAAGCTCATGGGATCTGGTGGGGTGTGGCTAAGGGGTTGGGCTAACCCAAGCTAACCCAAGTGAGGGGTTGGGTTAAAGGAGGGGACAAAAAGTGACTTGATAAAGCAAAAGCAAAAAGAGCCCCCAATCCCCCCTCTCTCTCCTCTCAATCAGCCTTGGGCTCACCCCTGAAGGGAGTTGATTACTGTGGTGGAGCTGGATTGCAGGGCTGCAGCACATGGTGGTCGGCCAAGTCACCCCCGTGAGCCACCACCTCGAATCCCCCAGCACAGCCCTCCTCAGCCTATATAAGCCTCTCCAACAGCTCCAGAAGGTCTTTTGCAGTCGGGCTAGACCTTTGGATCAGAGGAATCGGTGGAGAATCGAGTTTTGTAGCAAGCTCGCCGGAGACGGAGACCGAGATGGCAAACCGCCGGAACACTCGCCGCCCAGCCCGTTTCCAGGTTCGCTTCTCCCCCCCCCCCCACCCCCCCCCCCCCCTCTGACTGTGCTAGCATCTAGGATCGTTAGGTGTCGGGTTCGAGCTCAATTGAGCTGAGCCCATTTCGTTTTTCTACTTCGATTAGCCATTTGGGCTTCTTGGTAGAACCGCCGGAAACGGCCCCCGCCGGCGACCAATCCACCGCCAATCGATCGGTACCACCTCAACGGAGGTGGTGGTGGCGGTGACTGGACAGGGAGATGGACGGGTGGCCGGAATTTCCCGTTTTGGGTGGCTCCAGGTCCGGCAAATCTGAGCCGTTGGCTCGAGCTAGACGATGACGGAGGGCGGCCCGATCTGCGTCAAGATTTGTGCGCAGTCAGCGCCTTAAGGCATGATGAAGTGGTGTGCCATTAGCCAGGATCTGTACTCTTTTTGTAACCCGATTTTAAGGCCCTTAGAAGCCATAACTCAAAAAGTTGCCAGAGACAACTTTTGTAGATGGTTGAGTCTACTTTCATTTAAAACTTAGATCAAGCCATTTGGTGTTGAGTTGACTTCTGTAGAGGCTTTTTGCTGAGACTGGTCCAAATAAATCCCTAGCACTAAAATATTTATAACTCCCATTTGGCTTGGAGTTTAGGGCTGAGATTTTAAACCCTAGTGTAATTATATCAGATCTATCTTGTGCCCAAAAATCAGGATTTTTGGAGAACATTTTTCTATAGTTTTTGTCCAATCATTAAATAATAAATTTCTGTTATTTAGGTGGCCAAATCCCCTTGTGGGGCCCCCATATTAGGGTGGGGTGAAGTTTAGGCTAATCCCACACACTGTAAAAAATATTGGGTCCATTGGACCACTCCTTGTGGGTGAACCCTCTTTGGAGTGAGGATGGCTTAAGGGTGGTGTGTGATTGGGCCAGGAACTTCACTCAGATTGGGGAGCCAAATTGAGGCCCTTAATGGCCAAGTCATGAAAATAATGTGAGACACACTTGTGTATCCCTGGATGTCTAGTTTCATTAGGAACTGAGATCTTGGCATTTGGACGTCAGTAGACCCCAGAGGAGCCTTTTTTCTAGGACTGGTCCTAGGTGGGGTTGGCCCACCAAAACCTTAATAACTTTTGATTGGGTGGGCCTATGGGGCTGAGATTTCGGCCACAAGAGTGTCCACCCTAGGCCCACCTTGTGCCAGAAATTGGTGTAGAATGGGCACCATTAAGTTATAGTTTTAGATCATCTTAGGATTTTGACCTAAGAGGAATCAGTGGGTGAAAACACCCCTAATGACCCTCATTTTTTGGTGGCATGTGGGTCTGGTTATGTATAGCCTCTGTTCCAAATTTGAGGCCAATTGGAGTTCATCTTAATGGTGAACCCCCAAAGGGCATATTTTTGCCCTAGGTTTGGAAGTCGCAACCTTGGTGGCTTGTGGATTTTGGAGCTTAGCCTTAGGGGCTTACCAAAATTCAGTGGTGCTGGGGCTTAGGGGTAGTGTAGGGTCTTGGTCATCACCAAGGTGGAGATTGGAGCATTGAAGACCAAAACCCTAGCCCAAACCTCAAAATTTACTTAACTGCCCTTTTGGGCCTTAATGAAGCAATTAGGACTTAAACACCTTTTTAGACAACCCATCTTCAACCCTAGGCATAGAATGAAGTTTTAGGACCAGAATAATTATCTTGGAATTTTTACTACTTAATTAGTATTTATTTGAATTTATGGAAAATTAGCTTAATGGAGGGTTTGTGCCAATTCAATAACTTAGGGTCATCTTATCCTTACCAAACTGAACATGGAGGTCAATGGATATGTTTATGCCCACTGGATCTAGTCTTGTGATCCTTGATAATCTTTTCATGCTTACTTGGTTGAATTTACCTTTATGCCCTTTTTGAAAATAAATTAGTAATAAATGGCATATGACCTTGCAAAATTCTGAGATTTTGGCCAGTCATAGATATTCATATTATAATACATTGGAATCATTTGGGGTGTCCTTTACTTAAGAATTTATCCACTTTGTGATTTTTGAGAAAAATCTAGGTTTTGGGGGTTTATTTTGTTGCATAAGCAAAACCATATCTAAGGCCCCCAAACTCAGGAGAATGCTTACTTATGATGATATGTGGTTCCTGAAATTTTAATTAGTGCACTTATGGAGAGAATTATTGTTCTCATAAGAAATTACCATATATGCCCTTTTGATGATTTATGCAAATACAGAGGCAAATCACCTTGTAACCATATGAAACCTTCTGATGATGAGTAAACCAATGTTTATAACATATGGGAATTTTTCTGGAATTTTAAATACAAATTTTGGTATTTACTTAATTAATTTAGTGGTTTTGTGCTAAACTTCAATCATTTAATTCAAGGGCAAAACAGTAATTATGATCCTTCATCTCTTGGGGTTATGCATTTGAATTCAGTGTACACTCTGGATAATTATTGGGTAAGCATTGGTCCAGATTTTAGGGTACTTCATGAACAAGTTAGTGTGGCCCTCACTATTCAAGAAAATTAATTAAATATTAAATTAAGTTGGAAAATTATGGGAATTGAACCATGTCCTATTTAGGTCAGTAGGATCCTTGGATAAAATCTGTGGAGTCATAGGACCCGTGGTTAGGGTTTTCCCTTTGGAAGGGTGCAATATCCTTAAGTGGTCTGCGTTTAGCAAATTTGGGTTTTTGTAATCTAACCATCTAGACCCATGGGACTTGGAAGAGTACATAAGTGTAGTATTAAGAAACTCATGATTAATAAGTCTTTCCTTGATGAGTCACCACCTTGAGGGATTCAGGTCAGGTCTAGGTCAGGAGAGAGAGAGAGAGAGAGAGAGTGCTGCACTTGGCCCAATAGGGCCAAGAGGGTCTAATGTCTAAACTCACTCCCTGTTTAAAGAACAAAACAAAGATAGAGCAATAAACCACCAACCAACTAAATGTCTTGTGCTGGGGAAACTTTGGGGTTTAGCCCATCATGTCCCCTAGTACCGATGAGAGCCCCTCACCGGGTGTAATTCGGGGTGTCCAAAGTAAATCTAATGTGCAATAACATTTAAGGTAGGCAAGAGGAACCATAATAGAATTAGTTTGGGATTTATGTGTCTCCTCCCAGTTTCGGGAGGGATAGGCTGTAGTACTTTGCTATACAAGTTGGGAACCTCGGGAGAGGGAGGGGGAGAATGATTATCCCAGTAACTCTCCCAGAAGTGTGGCAGGTCTTCGGTACTAGGCAGGTCATCACTCCGACCGCGGTACGTTGACTTAGCGGGTGTGTAGGGGTCTAAGGGGCCAGCTTGGCTGCGTGTCGGGACGACAGTTCCCCGAAGACACCTCTCACTTGGCTCACAGTCTGGTGGACTCCAGCAAAGAGTACGCATAGCTCCGCGGTTGTTTAGCGTCGAGGCGTACGTGCGGTCTAGGCCTGGTAGAGTGTATACCCGCCTAGGAGTGGACAGCCCGATCCGCTACCACTGTGTGTCACAGCGGTTGGTACCCGAGAGGTTGGCTTCCTCTCAAACAGAGGGAACTATAAAGGTCTGTGTGCACAGAGTCGCGTGTGTGAGTTCATTGCATAAACATTCATAGCATAAGCATAGCATACCCCCCCTGCAGATCCTCATCATATAAATCAGTGTGGGCTCCTTTATATGATGAGTTACGATTCCTGGATATCCTAACTTATAAGTTTGTATGAGCATTCATATAAGTTAGGGTACGAGAATGCTACTTATCGCTACTACTCTTACTGCTCTGCTTTACTTACTTTACTGCTTACTTACTGCTGCACCTTACTTTTTATGCTCCTGCCTTTACTTTCGCTTATATATGATAGTCTAGCCCCTTTTACACTTGTGTAGACTAGAATTATATACATATGCTAGTTTTACTTTCCCTGTCACCTGCTTGTTCCTTGCTCGTCCCCCGCTTCTTCCTCCCGCGTGGTACCTAGGAGTCGCAGGAGGAGGAGGGGACCTAGCGAGCTCGGTCATTCTTTGACTGACGGTTTGCATTGGGGCCGACAACAATCTAGGATTCCGAGGAGACGGAGCTGTCGCACGCACCGCAGGAGACGAGGGCAGGACCTGAGCAGTCAGCGACGCAGCGAGTAGCGGCCACGAGACTTCAGGTGGACTTCTTTTGAGTGTTAGTGTTGAGCGACGTTGAGATAGCTTCCGCATGTAGTGAGTTTTGAGAGATTTTATATTATGATGTACCGGGCTTAAGCCCTTTCATCTATGTACTTTTGTTTCATGCTCGGACATATATTTATCTTGTGGTTCAGCTTTTGATATATATAATGGAATGTGTTTTGTGGACTCTCTTTTATTCAGTTTGTACTTTCTCTCGTACTTACTTTTCTTATTGCTCGCACTATGATCATAGCCGGCAGGGTCGACGTTGCGTGGTGTAGCCCAACCCATGTGTTGGAAGTCACCGCAATGCGTCGGCTCTGGGCATAAGGTCCTCTTGGCCCCGGGAGCGGGAGAGGGATCTTACAAGGGAGACTCATTTGACCAAGAACCCCAACAATTGGTCACCCAAATAGGCTAAATTGACCAAAAGTCAACCATGGTCAACAAAAAGCTTTAAGGGAGGAATTGAAAGACCAAATGAAATCCAAGTGAACCAAGGCCCCACCTCATGCCTAATCAGCATGGCACAAGCCTATTGGCACCCCACATTTAAATTTGGAGAGAACACTACAGCAAATTAGGTCTGCGGCGGCGTTTTTTAAGGCCTTTGGCGGCGCTTTTAAAACGCCGCCGTATCTTCGGCGGCGCTTTTCAAAGCGCCGCGGAAGGTAGCGCCGTAGAAAACTCTGCGGTGTTTGTTTTGAAAAATGCCGCGAAAAGGTTTGCGGCGTTTATTCTAAAAGCGCAGCGTAATCGATTTGTTTTCGGCGGGGGGGGGGGGGGGGGGGGGCAAAAATGCCATTTTTCCCAAAAAACTTCAAGGGAAAAATGATGTGAAGTGAAGGAGCTTCCATGGCCCCCACCACCTCAGCCCAAGCCCCAGCCAAATTCCCCAGCCCATGAACAGTCTTTTCAGGCATGGGAGCCACTCAAATAGTAGCATAGGGGAGGTACAAGCCATTGCCGAACATCCCCCTTTCTATCCTCCCTATGCAGCCACTTTCCCCCTCATCTGGCCTTTCCATCATCTTCAGAAGGTCCTAGGAGTCGAGCTAGCATCCTGGAGCAGAGCTTTTGGTGGAGAATCGGCAGATCGGGCAAGCTCGCCGGATACAGAGAATTCCATGGCCGCACGCCGGAGCACACGCCGCCGAGCCACAATCGAGGTTCGTTTCTTCCCCTCTCCCTCTGTGCTAGCATCTAGAACCACCTAGGAGAGAAATCGGGTTCAATTGAGCCCGATCCCATGTGAGGAAGAGGAAGATTTTTTGAGCTTTTCTCCTAGCTCGGGATCACCGGAGGAGCTATCTCCGGCAGCCGTGACACCGCCTGGCGGTAGCCACCACCTCAATGAAGGTGGTGGAGGTGGTGGACGACAGTGGTAGCCCTCAGGTGGCAGGGAAATGAAGGTAGAAGTCAGCCCAGCTGGGAGTAATGATGGTCGTCGGCTGGAGGAAGGAGATGAAATCAAGACCCTTGATTTCAGGTGATGGCTATATGCAGACCAGTATTTATATATTTTAATTAAATCTGTCACACTTTATACATAAGATTAAACTCAATATTTGGGCTACTTAGAGGCTGTTTTTAGCAAAAGTGCCAGAGACAACTTTTGTAGGTCTTGCTCTCTACTTGCCATTGGGCTTTGAATCACCCCATTTGGTGACCTATAGTCCTTTGTAGGTCTATTCGACTGAGATATGTACAAAAGGGTGTTCAGACCTTATTTTGTAGATCCAGACTTCATACCTACATGGATGAGTCTAATATTTTAGCCATAGTTGTAAATAGTATAGACTCATCCCCTGCCCAAAAATCAAAATTTTAGGGCAACATTTTTCTATGATTTTATGTTAAATGTGATATTTCATATTAATGAAATATTTATGGTTAAATATATGCAAAGTGACCCAAATCTTGGGTGGTATAAGGGTTAGACCCTATTGAGTAACATGTCAAAATTTGGGACAATTTGGCTTACTTTAGATCATATTTTCTCAAATTCATTGACCCAAATCTTGGGTGGTATAAGGGTTAGACCCTATTGAGTAACATGTCAAAATTTGGGACAATTTGGCTTACTTTAGATCATATTTTCTCAAATTCATAGGAATGTGATGTATGGATGGGTAGTGTGCACATTGCACATTTCTGTATTTTTATAACCTCATCACTTATGGCTGGTAGTAGGCTCATGAAATTTTAGTAACACACCTATCAAAGAGGAGGGTATCATCCTTAGAAATATTAGGATTTTTGGAAAGAAAAATCCTAAATATTTGGACAATAATGAATTTGTCACATAAATATATTAATCAAATAAAAGTGATCAAACAACCTAGAAAAAATCTGATTTTCTGTCACATGATATTTTAGGATGTTATACATCTCTGTAAATTTTGTTGGAATTTTTGGAATTAATTTTCTTGGACATTTGTGAATAATTAATTTTGTCACAAAGTGTATTAATGGAATTAACATCATCTAAAACCTAGGGAAAAATCCAATACTCTCGCATATGATAGTTTATCTTGAAATACAACTCTGGAAATTTTGGTAGAATTTATAGAAGACATTTACACTGATAATTACCAAAAATACCCTTTGGCACACTTATGTATTAATGGAATTCACATGACTAATATTATCTGGAAAATTCTAAAATTCTGGCTGGACTCTATTTTGATCATCAACAGTATATGGTAATTTCTTTTAGAATTTTTGGAGCAATTATTTCAATACTTACTGTGTAATGTGCCCGATTGATTTAAAAGTTTGAATATTTAAATAGTGGTCTTAAACATTATGAAAAATTAGGAAATTCAGCCAGCCATGACATTTATACAATATATGTCACTAATAATTTATTGAGAGCATTTTGACTTCAGAACATTATACTTCATGTGTAAAGGGAGGTGTGCATGATCATTAAAGTATTTTTATAAATGGCCAAAATAGTTGGGAAAAATATGAATTTTTGACCATATTGTAATTAGGTCATTTTTAATCTATGTTAAAAATCTTAAGTCATTTGGTCATGTTTTGGTGATGTTCACATTAAGGAGATTAAATTAGCCCAATGTAGAATTGGTCTGCGTTTAGCAAAAACTTGGGGTAGTATCTAGGCTAGCCAAAACATGTAGGAATGGAAAGAAATTTGGAACATAACATTAGGGCATACATAACTACAGTCCACAAGAGTGGTAGACTAATTGGAGAAAGTCTTGCCTATAGAAAATAGTGAACAGAAGTACGTCACGGTGAACAATTGAAGTAAATTTGGGGGCTTTCTAATCATAGAACTTATAGTGACATTTAGACAGTTAAGGTGACAATGAAGCATTCAAGGCTAGATATGAGTGTTTAAATGAACACCTAAGGATTTACACCACGCATTAGTAAAAGGTCGTCAGTTACCTAAAAGAAACCTAAATCGTACTTAAATAGTATAGAGCAACCATGAAGGTAACTTTAACAAGGGTAGTTACCAATAAGAATAAATATTCTGAGAAAGGAAGGTCTGGGATATCACCCCAGAATACCATCTAGTACCGCTGCGAGCCCTTCACCGGGTAGACCTCAGAAAGTCCAGAATTCACCTTAAATTGATTTGGTCGCCTAGGTAACAACCAAGAGTAATTCCTAAATAAGTTAAATTGAGAAGAGTAAACCTCGTCCGATTAGGAGGGACGGAACGGTTCAAGATTGATTAGTCCTACGAGCTGGTGGCTCGGGAATTGTAACAAACCTTGTATGTGCATAAACTAGTGGCAAGTCTTCGGTACGAGTCCATTTGTCACACCAATGGCGGTACGTTGACCTTGGCGGGGTGTGGTGAGTTAGAGGGCCAGTAAGCTACTTTACTGCGGTCTAGCAAACAATCCCTAGTAACCCACTGATGAGTCCTGATCATATACACTTTTATGGACTCATCTAGGCCTTTATTCAGTCTTTTCACCGCACTTTAGCCTTGTTATAGTTTATGTTTGATATTTCATGCTAGGTGCACTTCTAGGCCCATTTTGGTGTGATTTCATGCTTTTCTTCATTAGTAGTTTTCATGCTCCGTTAGGTGCCACTTTCAGTGGCTAGATTCGTGGTTGTGCTGGAATAGGAGTCGTGCAGGTGTTCCCGGTGCAATTCTGCACAGGAACACTGCGCACGATCACCGGTTCTATTGCGCACGACCACTGGTCGTGCGCTACTGATCGTGTGCACTTAACCCTTTTTTCATGAGTTCTGTTTGGTGCAGTGCGCACGAGCATCTACGCTAGTGCGCACGACCACCGGTCGTGCGCCACTGTGCGTGCGCACTTAGCATTAATTTTCTGAGTTCTGTTTCGACCAGTGCGCACGACCACCGACGATAGTGCGCACGACCACCGGTCGTGCGCCACCGGTCGTGCGAACATTACATTTTATAAATTTCGTATCTTACAGGTTCTGCCCAGGCAGTGCGCACGATCGCAGAATTCCAGTGCGCACGACCACTGGTCGTGCGCCAATGACCGTGCGCACTGTTTAAATCAGCGCCTATATAAATGCCTGTTCCGATTTTAGGTCAGCATCCAGCCTCCGGGAGCGGATTTTCTGATCCGTACGCCGCCGACCACCATCTTGGGACGCCTCCACTTCATCTCCTACGCAAGGGGAACTCTTCTCCATCCATTTCAAGCCTTCCTCCATTGTCCGGGAGCGTTCTCCACCATCCGCAAGCCTCCAAGCAGCTAGGTTCCCACTCCGGCCCGGTGAGAAGAAGAGGAAATCTGAAGTCGAAGACGACGGAGCTACGTAGAGAAATCGTGACAGCTCTCTGCGCCGGAAGCATAGTCCGCCCGAGTCCGGAGGTAGCCCGACAACCTACCATTCCGGCCGTGAACGGCCGCTAGTCTTCACCCATCGGTTATCTTTTTCTTCTTTCCTTCATTGTACTCGTTGAATCGTGTAAACTTGAATATTGTGATGTTTGGTTTGATTGAAATGAATGTTTCTTTGCCCTTCTTCATAGTTTGTTTGTGAATCACTCCGTTTCCACTCACTCACTCACGCACTCAAGGTGTTTGATCCGCGTTGGCAAGAGCTAACGGCGGTTGTGAGGAGGTGTTTGCGACCCTCACCTTCTTGCACTAGAGCACACTCCATCCGCCTCACGAAGCACGGCATCGCGGCCGTTGCATCCATCTCGCCTCGCGAAGCGGTGCTTTCGACCCGCATTTCTTTTATTGTTGTTAAGATTAAGAACAACCAACCAAAAACCCCCTTTTTTTATGTGTGTTGTGCTTGTGTAACAAGAGTCACACAACGCGTTTCGTTCACCCAATCTGCATTCCTCAAGAGACCGACACTCGGGGATTCCACTCTCCACATTTATTACTTGACAGTGACCGGTGCACTTGCCGACACGCATCAAGTTTTTGGCGCCGTTGCCGGGGAATGCAGACGTGATGAATTCGTCTGCGTGAAGAATTGTTGCACGAGGATTTTCTTTTTCTTTTCTTTTACCTCTTTTGTTCACCTCTGGTATCTCTGTTTCTTTTCGATACGCACATCTGATTACTTTCGTCTTTTCCACCGTACGCTAATCGTTTGGGTTGCAAGTATTCGCAGCATGACCTCCATTCAGGAATGCATCTATCTAGGAAGCTTAAATGATTTAAGGGACCAAGCAGAAAGGAACAATCATGACTTCGGGATTTCCTCCGACGTCATTGAGTACATGGCTGGGAACTGCAAGTTCAGCGGGGACGAGCATGAAGACGCGGTGCAGCACATGCAGGACTTTTTAGAAATCTATTACACATGTGTTTTCAGTGGAGTTGAAAATGACCTGCAAAAGATTCTGGCATTTTCATTCTCCTTGCATAAAAAAGCCAAAAGTTGGTATTGGGATATCCGGAGAAGAGAGGTGATCACATGAAAACAACTCGAAGGGAGATTTTTGCAAGAGTTTCAACATCGTACCCAAGCTTTGGACAAGTACAGGGAACTCGTAACCTTTGGACAGGGGAAGGAGGAGACGTTAGTTGATGCTTGGGAGCGTTTTCAATCCCTGCATAGGGGATGCTACCGTGAAGATCTTTCAGAAGTTTTTTTAATTCAGATTTTTTATTTCGGCGTGCTGGACAAATTCCGTCTATTATTTGATATGGCAGCTGGAGGGGCCCTGTTTAATAAACCGGGGAAGGACGCGTGGGAAGTGGTCGTGAATATTGTTCACACCAGTCAGCACTGGAGTCATGTCATTCGCCCCCCAAGTACTGCTGCAGTTAATGCCGTGACATTCAAAGGAGCAGCGGATTTTATGCCGTCAGAGCAACCGGAACAGTTAGCAACTTTGGTGGTCGGGGTATTGAATAAAATGAATGACCAATCAGCCCCAATCCAACAGCTTCGCTCTGCTATAGGGACTCTGTCCGATGTTGTTTCTGGGCTTGCAAGTCAGCATCCTGAGTCAGTGAACACCATGCGATTGAGAAGTGGGAGAAGTGTTGACAACCCTCCTCGACAGGGACCACTTGCATGTTCCACTGACAAGCATAATGAAGACACGGCTGAGAAGCTGACTCAGATTCATATTGAGCCGCATCCCGTGAGCGAGGCACAGACCTCGAAAAGTGCTGTTCACCCCCCATTCCCCCACAGGTTGCGAAACGAGAAATCCGAGAGGCAATTCCTCAGATTCTTGGAAATAATGAAAGGAGTGCAAGTGAGCATACCACTGATTGAAGCTATTTCTCAAATGCCGGGCTACTCCATGTTTTTGAAAGATGTGATTTCGAAGCGGAAGCAGTTGGAGGGTCTCAAAATTATCGACCTCACCGAGGAGTGCTCCGCCATCATTTCCAATTTGCCCACAAAGTGCAAAGATCCGGGCAGCTTTACGATTCCGTGCAGGATCGGCCATCACCGTTTCAGCCAGGCACTCTGTGATTTGGGGGCATCAATCAACTTGATGCCGCTCTCTATCTTTCGTGAACTTGGTGCTGGGATCTTGAAGCCAACGCAGGTAATGCTACAGCTAGCTGATCGGTCGATCAAGAAGCCGTCAGGAATCGTCGAGGACCTCACAATAGTTGTAAACGGTCTCGCTTTTCCAGCCGATTTTATCATTCTAGACATGAAGGTTGATACAAGAGTACCCATTATCTTGGGGCGGCCCTTTCTCGCCACTGCTCGTGCTATTATTAATGTGGAACAGGGGGAGCTCACACTCAGACTGGGGGAGGATGCTATATCTTTCAACGTCTACAACCCGTCGCAACTCTTTGAAATTACGGAGTGCGAACCGGCAGAGGCGCTTGAAGAAGTTGATGGTGAGATCGATGTGGATTTGGATGACAGCGAGGTGTGTTGGCGGCGCGAAGACATGGGAGAAGGCGGTGCACACTCGAACCAGCCCAATTTGTCACATTCAATCGGAGAGCCTTCCGACGATTCTACTAATCCAAACCCTTGTCCGGCTCTCAAACAACTACCGGATTCTCTAAAGTACGTTTTCCTTGGAGAAAATACCACGCATCCTGTGATTATTTCTGCAGCCCTGTCCGCCGCCAACGAAACTGCCTTAGTGGGCGTGCTGAGAAGGTACCACAAGGTCTTCGGACGTTCTCTTGCAGACATTAAGGGAATCAGCCCCACGGTCTGCATGCACAAGATCCTCCTTGAAGATCAGTACAAACCGACAGCACAGCCCCAAAGGCGGCTGAACCCGAAAATGCAAGAGGTAGTGAAGGCTGAAGTGATAAAGCTTTTAGACGCTGGCATCATTTACCCAATCAGCGATAGCAAATGGGTCAGTCCAGTCCAGGTGGTACCAAAAAAAGGAGGGATCACTGTCGTTGCCAATGAAAAGAACGAGCTGCTACCGACCCGAATGATCACCGGGTGGAGAGTCTGCATCGACTACCGCAAGCTGAACGATGCAACGCGCAAGGACCATTTTCCGCTCCCCTTCATTGATCAGATGCTAGAAAAGTTAGCGGGGCAGGATTACTACTGTTTCTTGGATGGGTACTCAGGGTACAATCAAATTTTAATAGACCCATCTGATCAAGACAAGACAACATTCACATGTCCCTCTGGTACCTTCGCGTTCAAAAGAATGCCATTCGGACTGTGTAATGCCCCCGCAACCTTCCAACGCTGTATGCTCGCCATTTTTGCTGACATGGTGGGGGACTTCCTCGAAGTTTTCATGGATGATTTTACTCTATTTGGCAGCAGCTTTGACATTTGCCTCGCGAATTTGGCCAAGACCTTGAAGCGGTGTGAAGACACCAATCTTGTCTTGAACTGGGAGAAATGCCACCTTATGGTGCGCGAAGGAATTGTGTTGGGGCATAAAGTTTCCTGCAAAGGGCTCGAGGTGGATCAAGCGAAGGTAAGTGTTATCAGAAACCTCCCTCCACCCATGTCAGTGAAAGGCATCTGAAGTTTTCTTGGTCATGTGGGCTTCTATCGAAGGTTCATCAAGGACTTTTCCTCCATTTCAAAGCCTTTATCTCGCCTGCTTGTCAAGGACGTCCCCTTCCACTTCGACAAAGCATGCATGCAGGCCTTCGAAACTTTACGGGGACAACTCATCTCGGCTCCAATTTTGGTGGCACCCGACTGGACTTTACCTTTTATTATCATGTGCGACGCAAGTGATGTGGCCGTAGGTGCTGTACTCGGTCAGAAGAAAGACAAGACTTTTCACACTATTGCGTTTGCCAGTCGAACTCTCAACAGCGCGCAAGCAAACTATACCACCACGGAGAAGGAAATGGTAGTCGTGGTATTCGCTTTTGAAAAATTTCACTCGTACTTGGTACTTTCCGAAGTAATCGTATACACGGACCACGCCGCTCTCAGGTATCTTTTCATTAAAAAAGAATCCAAATCGCGTCTGATTCGTTGGATTTTACTTTTGCAGGAATACAATCTGGAAATCAAAGACAAGAAAGGGGTGGAGAACGTGATTGCTGATCATCTCTCGCGTTTGGAGTACGACACTCCCAACAGCTTTGTGGAGGAAACGGACGACTATTTCCCGGATGAAAAATTATTCGCAATTACTACGTTCCCCCCAACAGCACCATGGTACGCAGATATCGCTAACTACTTGGCTTGTAAAACCTTCTCCCCGAATCTGTCCCCTCAGCAAAGACGGAAGCTTTCCTCTGACTCAAAATACTATTTTTGGGAAGATCCGCTCTTATTTCACACATGCAGCGACGGGATTATCAGGCGTTGCATTCCGGAAGCCGAGTTTCAGTCTATATTGCAGCACTGCCATGACAGAGAAGTTGGCGGGCACTTGGGGCCATTCGAACAACACGAAAAATCCTGCAATGCGGATTGTTTTGGCCGACCCTCTTCCGGGATGCCCATGCCTATGTCACCAAGTGCGACGAATGCCAAAGGACCGGAAATATCTCCCGGCGTGATGAGATGCCCCTCAATAACATGCTGGTCTGCGAACCATTTGATGTCTGGGGGATAGATTTCATGGGTCCTTTCCCAATGTCTCATGGTAAGCATTATATCATTGTGGCAGTTGATTATGTTTCAAAATGGGTGGAAGCTGAGGCGGTTGCCACGAATGATGCCAACACAGTGCTACACTTTATCCACAAGAATATCTTCTCCAGGTTTGGGACACCGAGAACTATCATCAGCGATGGCGGTAGTCATTTTTGCAATAAGCAGTTTGTGCAGCTCATGAAAAAGTTTGGGGTCCATCATAAGATTTTTTTGGCATACCACCCCCAAACATGCGGGCAAGTCGAAGTTTCCAACCGCGAGCTCAAGCGAATACTTGAGAAATCAATACATTCAAATAGGAAGGAGTGGGCTAAAAAGGTCGACGACGCATTATGGGCTTACCGGACTGCGTTCAAAACACCCATCGGCATGACTCCGTTTCAATTAGTCTATGGCAAGGCATGCCACCTCCCTGTGGAGCTGGAGCATAAAGCATTATGGGCAACCAAACTGTTGAACTTGGACATTGGAGCCGCGACCGAGGTGCGTCGTTCCCAACTCAACGAGTTAGAGGAGCTCCATCATTTCGCTTATGAAAACGCTCGCATCTACAAGGAGAAAACAAAGAAATGGCACGATCGGCACATCATTCCTAAGGAGTTCAAAATTGGGGACCAAGTGCTGCTCTGCAACTCCCGTCTCCGCCTCTTCCCAGGGAAGTTAAAATCGAGGTGGAGTGGTCCTTTCTCAGTGACCGATGTCTCCCCCTTCGGTGCCATAGAAATATCTGGAGATAAGGGGGACAAATTTAAGGTCAATGGGCATCGGCTGAAGTTATACGATGGTGCCACTATAAACAAGGAGTGTCAGTTGTTGACATTGGGAGACGGACACCATTCAAGCGCCGGCAGCTGATTTTTCCTTCTTTTCTCTTATTTTTGTGAAACTCTTTTTTTTTTTCTTTCAAGAACTTCTCTTTTAATTCCTGCATCTTATAAACAATGTTAATACAGGTATTTGGTCCAGCTTAAGGACGTTAAATAAAAGCGCTACTGGGAGACAACCCAGATTTCCTGATTTTGTAGTTTTTATCTAACCTTTTTTTTTAGTTCAGCTTTTACATATGCTTTTGCTGTTTTTAGTTTTGTGCTTGCAGGTCTTGTTCTTTGGTGCGGATGCTGCGGGCTGCTCTTGATCGTAAACGCCAATCGTCTGGTATGCTCAATTCTGAGCATTGGGTAACACTTCCTCCCCTCTTTTAGCTTCCAATTTCTAGATGTATTGTTTAGACTAAGTCTGGGGGAGCGTATGTTGTCATTCACTGTGCACGAGTTGCACCGCATACCAGAAATTTGTTTCTTTGGTATCCTTGTCATTATCATTGTTTTCATGCTTCACACACCACTTCACCCACTTGAGTGCGCGCTTATCTTTTTGTTGTTGTTCCGGTTAAACTATTTTGGTTGGAATGTGAAATAGGTTGTTAACTTAGGAATTATTATTTGGAGTGCGATGTTGACTCGTGTAGTGTTCTAGTCACTTCGCATGATATGGTAGAACTTGAGTAGAACTAGATTGTCTCTATGCATCTAATTTATGTTTAGTATTTTTGCGTAAATTTAGATTTATTATACTCAAGTGGTGAATTTGAATGAAATTGACGATAACCTGGTGTTTTGTGTGTACGAGTGCTAGTCGTGTGTTGCTCGAGTCGGGAGGAAGGTTTACCTTTCTCGTGGGCTAAGAACTTGCCCCAAGCGACTCTTGAAGCATGGTTGAGAGCGACTCGTCGAGTTAAACATGATGTAGGCCATCCTTTGGCTAGTTTGAGCTTTGTTATTCCATGTCCTTTTCGCTCACCTTTGCAAGCCAAATTTGTGCCTACCATTCCTTTGTTCAGCTCCTCTTCATCCACCAAAGCCCGAAGCTTATCCTACACCCGCAACCAAATTGCTTTTTAACTGCGCTCATAATTCTCAATTTGTGTGATGTTTGGAATCGTTGTGTTATGAAGGGGAAATAAAGTCTATTTGCTGATTTTAAACCAACCGGAGGATACATAATAGAAGCAAAGTATGTTAAAAGAAAAAAAAATCTAGAAAAAAAGAGAGTATATTGCAAAGAAATCCTTCCGAGCTAAATAGAAAATCTGTTGGTATTTGTGAAGTAGGCTGTGTGCACACCTGGTTTTCATGATAAGTCTGGGGGTGTGTCACACGAGCATAGTTTGTTGGTCTTGTGTGGTGCAGCGTTCCGTTAGCTCACTTGGGTTGCGTAGCCATCGTGTTTAAATTTGAATACCATACCGTAACCTAAGCCCCAACTTAATCCTATAAGTCCTATTGATTTGACTTGCGATTTTGCTAGCGCCGTGGAGAGAGTGTGACCGGGCGAGCGTATGGTTCACGACGTTGATGGATTTCAGCGGAGTTATTCCTAAGACCCGATCTTGTGCAACGCCCGCCTCAGTGTCTCGTCACTTTCATACCGGGCATGATCGTTCAAATTCTTCATAATTCACCAACTGAGTATAACTAAATCTTTACTTACGCTTTAATACTTATGTAAATTAGTTAGCATTGTTAGAATCTCCTTCTACTAGAATCTCTACTCGCATGCGTATGTTGCTTCGCACCGTACCCCCTTGTGTAATTCTCTATGTTAACTCTCGTTTTCACACTCCGCCGGATTCGTTTGCTCGGGACGCGCAAACAGTTAAGTCTGGGGGTGTGATGAGTCCTGATCATATACACTTTTATGGACTCATCTAGGCCTTTATTCAGTCTTTTCACCGCACTTTAGCCTTGTTATAGTTTATGTTTGATATTCCATGCTAGGTGCACTTCTATGCCCATTTTGGTGTGATTTCATGCTTTTCTTCATTAGTAGTTTTCATGCTCCGTTAGGTGCCACTTTCAGTGGCTAGATTCGTGGTTGTGCTGGAATAGGAGTCGTGCAGGTGTTCCCGGTGCAATTCTGCACAGGAACATTGCGCACGATCACCGGTTCTATTGCGCACGACCACTGGTCGTGCGCCACTGATCGTGTGCACTTAACCCTTTTTTCATGAGTTCTGTTTGGTGCAGTGCGCACGAGCATCTACGCTAGTGCGCACGACCATCGGTCGTGCGCCACTGTGCGTGCGCACTTAGCATTAATTTTCTGAGTTCTGTTTCGACCAGTGCGCACGACCACCGACGATAGTGCGCACGACCACCGGTCGTGCGCCACCGGTCGTGCGAACATTACATTTTATAAATTTCGTATCTTACAGGTTCTGCCCAGGCAGTGCGCACGATCGCAGAATTCCAGTGCGCACGATCGCAGAATTCCAGTGCGCACGACCACTGGTCGTGCGCCAATGACCGTGCGCACTGTTTAAATCAGCGCCTATATAAATGCCTGTTCCGATTTTAGGTCAGCATCCAGCCTCCGGGAGCGGATTTTCTGATCCGTACGCCGCCGACCACCATCTTGGGACGCCTCCACTTCATCTCCTACGCAAGGGGAACTCTTCTCCATCCATTTCAAGCCTTCCTCCATTGTCCGGGAGCGTTCTCCACCATCCGCAAGCCTCCAAGCAGCTAGGTTCCCACTCCGGCCCGGTGAGAAGAAGAGGAAATCTGAAGTCGAAGACGACGGAGCTACGTAGAGAAATCGTGACAGCTCTCTGCGCCGGAAGCATAGTCCGCCCGAGTCCGGAGGTAGCCCGACAACCTACCATTCCGGCCGTGAACGGCCGCTAGTCTTCACTCATCGGTTATCTTTTTCTTCTTTCCTTCATTGTACTCGTTGAATCGTGTAAACTTGAATATTGTGATGTTTGGTTTGATTGAAATGAATGTTTCTTTGCCCTTCTTCATAGTTTGTTTGTGAATCACTCTGTTTCCACTCACGCACTCAAGGTGTTTGATCCGCGTTGGCAAGAGCTAACGGCGGTTGTGAGGAGGTGTTTGCGACCCTCACCTTCTTGCACTAGAGCACACTCCATCCGCCTCACGAAGCACGGCATCGCGGCCGTTGCATCCATCTCGCCTCGCGAAGCGGTGCTTTCGACCCGCATTTCTTTTATTGTTGTTAAGATTAAGAACAACCAACCAAAAACCCCCCTTTTTTATGTGTGTTGTGCTTGTGTAACAAGAGTCACACAACGCGTTTCGTTCACCCAATCTGCATTCCTCAAGAGACCGACACTCGGGGATTCCACTCTCCACATTTATTACTTGACAGCGACCGGTGCACTTGCCGACACGCATCACCCACCCCCGACCATAAAAGACTGGCGGGATGTCAGCAAGAGTACGCAAAAGCTCATGGAAGTGCACCTAGGACATGTACAACAGCGTACGAAAGGTCTATGTCTGGTAGTGTGTATACCCACCTAGAAGTGGAGTGCCCGATCCACTGATTCTGTTGCCACGGAGGAAGTACCTGAGAGGCTGGCTACCTCCGAAAAGCGGGAACTAAAGATCTGTGCGCGCAGAGTCGTGTGAGTGAGTTGCACTGTATGAACATAACATAACATATCATAACCTTCATAATATCATAATGACATACACATTTGCAGACTCTTATCATATAAATGAATATGGGCTCTTTTATATGATAAGTTATAATTCCGGAAATCTTAACTTATAAGTTTGTATGTGCATTCATATAAGTTAAGATACTCTAGATGATGGTGTGGTAGATTTACCCATTACTTCACTTGCGCCGCATTTATTTATTTACTGCTCATTACTTATCTGTTATTGTTGTCTTACTTACTGCATTTATTACATGTTGTTCTTGTTCTCACTACTCACTTGCCCTTTATACTATTAGTACTATCCATGTCACTTGTACTTCTTTTACCCCTTGATGCCCTCCGCTTCATCCTCCCGCTCGGTACCTAGGAGTCGTGGGGGGGAGGCGGGGACAAAATGACTTAGTCTTTTGACTAACGGTCGGATGTGGCCGTAACACCAGGAGATCGAGGAGCAGGAGCCGCATTACGTCAGGCAGAACGTGACGACAGGCCCTGAGGAGCAGATGTCGAGCATCACTACTACCGCACGGCGACATGTTGGAGAATATTTTGAGTTGCTTCCGCTTAGAGTAGTGTGAGAGAGTGTTATGTTATCAGTATTCCCTTTTGGATATGTATCGGGCTTATGCCCTGCACTCTTTTAGATTTGTACTCATCGTGGACTATTTGCACTTTCTTATATATATATATATATATATATATATATATATATATGTGTGTGTGTGCTGTGTTGTGGACTTGTCATATTTGTGATATTACTTCTTGCAAATTGGCATGTGTTATGATCAAACTAGCAGGCAGGAGCGGCGTCGAGCGGTGATTACTAACCCGTGAGTTGGTGTCACCGTAAGACGGCGGTCCTGGGCATAAGATCTGAAACTCTCCAGTAAGGAGGAGGGGGATCCTACAACTTTCATGCTCCCCGCACCAGAATGTTGAAACCAGAGAACCGGTCTCGACGTTCGAAAGGGGGATGCAGCTAAACCTTACTTGACCCGAGCTAGAACCCTTGACCAGTTGCTAAGAACCGAGAGACCTTGCCTTTGAAGAACACTTGAGTCCAAAAATGAACCCCTTAAGCTACAGCGTGGAGGTCCCACCACACACCCGGAAGTTCAAAGAGAGCTTCCCCTCCCAGGCCAATGCTGAGCATGGGCACCTTGGAGGGCACTAAAGCTCACCTCACCACCAACCTTCACTGACAAGGGGGGAGGCGGTAGTGCTTTCTCACAAGACACACGTGAGGGAGAGGGGTAGACCAACCCTTCCCAAGGTGCCCATGGGGGTCTATTTATAGACTTCCCAAGATTGGGCTGCGGATAGCCCAAAATCTACTATACGCAGCTCAACCGCGAACCTGAACGACCAACACAAGAGGGGGGCGAGCGGAGGTTGAGACGTCCACTCTCCCCCTTGTCGGGGGTCGGGTGAGTGGACCAAGGTCGACCACCCGAACTGGGCAAGTGGACCTCATGGTCCACTCAGCTAACCGGGCGAGTGAACCATAGGTCCACTCGCCCTGTTGCCCGGGGCGAGTGGACCATTGGTCCAATCGCCCCTACTTCGGGCGAGTGGGCCTATGGTCCACTCGCCCCTCCACTCGGGCGAGTGGACCTTAGTTCCACTCGCCCGGAGCCTTGGGCGAGTGGACTTAGGGTCCACTCGCCCAAGTAGGAAGTGTTCCCCCCGGGTCTTCTCTTTCTCGGTCTTGGCTACCTTCGGCTAGCCAATCTTCTGCGTCGCGGCCAATCTCTATACCACGACCTTATCTGCATCGGGTCACACTGACTCGGCAAATATGAGGGTTGTACATCGACGTAACGTTGACAGGACTACGTCGACTTAGGGTTTGCTGTACAGTCTCGAAGTTGCGTCGAGTACTAGTCGACGCAACGTTGATATATCAGCGCGCGCAGAATTGCTTCTAGAAGCAATCTCGACACAGTTTTGCGCGCCAAATAATAAGTTTTATTGACGGTGCGTCGACCTAAACCCTAAGTTATGGCGATTCATCTGCTTTTAAGCAATTACTGCGTCGAAACATTTACGCTTTCGGATTTCTGCCACTGGCTAACCGCCAGCCCACTGTGGGAAGACAACCCGCGCGGTCTTCATATCAGACTGCCCGACCTTCGTGGTTTTACCAGACCGCCCGGTCTGATGCCCAGACCGCGCGACCTCTACTTACACTTCAAAATTCAACATAGGATGTCAAGCTTCTAGATTAAATGAGATGACAAATGAACCAAATCTCACATCAGAATTTGAGGAAAAGTTGATGGACTTAAGTAATATCAGAGGCGCCTTTTAGGAGCAAGTGGTGGAGTTGTGTTGGGAACTCTAAGATTACGTGTGCTCTGGTGGGCGTAGTCATAAGATGGGTGACCTCTTGGGAAGTGCTCCTTAGCCACTTGTGGAAAAGGGCAAAATTGTGCGATTCAGCTCATTCTGGGCTGAGATGATCCAAAGAGAATAATACTTCTGATACTGTGAGTGTTGATTCATTATAAATGGTTTCATAGCCAGACCTCCAACAGTACGATGTGTAATTTGGGGACAATCCATGCGGAAATAGATGGTCCTATAACATTCTAAATCTGATGAGGGTGGGGAGTGCAATGGGGGTTGTGAAGCCTAGGTAAAGTAGCTCATGGCGGGATTTTAGGATGATAGGTTTTTATGTGAAAGGAGGTGCGAGAATGAACTAAAAATCTCACATCGGAATTGGAGTAAACGTTTATTGGCTTAGGTAATAGTTCAAATCATCAAATATCAAATGCGCCTTTTCAGAGTAAGTGATGGAGCTGTGTTAAAAACTCAAAGGTTAAGTGTGCTTCGGTGAGCGTAGTCCTGGGATGGGTGACCTCCTGGGAAGTGCTTGTAGGTCACCTGTGGGAAAGGGCAAAACGTGCAGTTCAGCTCAGTTTGTGCTGAGATGATCCAAAGAGAACAATACTTCTGATAATGTGAGGGTTGAGTCGTTATAGTGGTAATGTGCAGGAACATTTATATGTGTTCAATGGACATTTGAGGACGTTACCTCATCCTACTATCCAATGAAATATTGCACAACCATCCTTGTACAACCCTCATATTTTCCGAGTCGGTGTGACCCGACGCGGATGAGGTCGTAAAAGAAAGGGTGACCGTGACGCAGCGGATCGAACCATCAGAGGTCGTCAAAGACCAAAAAGAGAAGGCTCGGGGGGGGCAAATTTCCTTGGTCGAGTGGACCTTGGGTCCACTCGCCCAAGGAAGGTCCACTCGCCCAAGGCCCCGGGCGAGTGGACCCCCAAGGACCCGGGCGAGTGGACCATTGGTCCACTCGCCCGAGTGGGGGGGGGGGGCGAGTGGACCAAGGCTCCACTCGCCCCATGCAGTTGGGCGAGTGGACCAAGGGTCCACTCGCTCGAAGGGTGGAATGGACTGTGAGGTCCACTCGCCCAGCCAGGGCGGTGGACCTCGGTCCACTCGTTCGACCCCCGACAGGGGGGAGTGGACGTCTCGTCCTCCACTCCCCCCCCCCCCCCTCTTATTTTGATCGTCCAGGTTCGTGGTTGAGCTGCGGATATCAGAATTTTGGCTATCCGCAGCCCAATTTTGGGTAGTCTATAAATAGACCCCCATGGGCACCTTGGGAAGGGTTGGTCTACTCCCTCTCCCTCGTGTGTGTCTTGTGAGCAAGCACTACCCCTCCCCCCCCCCCCTTTCAGCGAAGGTTGGTAGTGTGGTGAGCTTTAGTGCCCTCCAAGGTGCCCAGGCTTAGCATTGGCTTGGGAGGGGAAGTTCCTTGTGAGCTTTCGGTTGTGTGGTGGGACCTCCACATTGTATCATAAGGGGTCCATTTCTGGACTCAGGTGTTCTTCAAGGGCAAGGTCTCTCGATTCTTAGCAACTGGTCAAGGGTTCTAGCTCGGTTCAAGTAAGGGTTAGCTGCATCCCCCTTTCGAACGTCGAGACCAATTCTCTGATTTCAACATTCTGGTGCGATGAGCGTGGAAGCAGCTAGTTCGGAAAGCTCTGAGCAAGTCTCATGGCTGGAGGCGATGAGCTGGGGGACACACCCCCACCAACGAGTACGCGAAGAAGGGTGACTTTGATGAGTTCAGGAAGTCAATCTTGGAACTCTTGCGGGTCGCACTCCCCCCTCACGACGAGTGCTCGACACCACCCGCACCCGTGCTCGCCTCGCCATCTCTGATGGAAGCGGAGCAGGCGCATCAGCAAGGGAAGGGGCTGGCCAGAGAGGAAGGCTTGGGTCTCCATGAGAGAGTGCTCTTCAGCAGCTCTCCTGGGACCGACTATCCTAGTGAGGAGGTAATGAGAACGCCTTCGATTCGCCAGGGAGGATGGGGGAGTCCCATCTGCGAGCTGATCACCTCGGCTCCCGTTCCAGACGGGTTCAGCGAACCGGACATGTCTTCCTACGCAGGGAAGGACTATCGCCAACGACAGTAAACAGAACTCCTTTTCCGCTTCTAACATCGGGTGCTTCCCGGGGCACACCCCCAGGCGTTGCTGCGCATGCAGTAGCACCCTCTAGTCCTACGAAACAGGATATCAACACGGAGTTTTCCCCCGGCACACACAATATCAAAAAGCATCACCAATCCGGACGAACCGTCTCGGATGGGCTTCACACAGCGCGCCTACGTCCATTTCACGCATGTCTTCATCGGGTCGACTAGCTACATGTTAAGTGGCTTGGGAAGGTGTTGAGTTCCTCTGCCTCCAGGTGAAGGTAAGCACCTAGGACGTGGATGGGTACTCCGCCCCCAGTTGGTAAGATCCCCGATTAGAGACCATTCACCGGGATTAGTCATGACGGCTGATGGGAGACTCATCAGGTTGACTGGCTACATGCTAACTGGATTGGGAGGCTGTTGAGTTCCACTGCCTCCAGGTAAGCTAAGCCCCTAGGAAGTGGATGGGTACTCTGCCCCAATTGGATTGGGAAGGTGTAGAGTTCCTCTGCCTCCAGGTATGCTAGGCACCTAGGACGCGGACGGGTACTTCCGCCTCCAATCGGTAAGATCCCAGACTAGAGACCATTCACCGGGTTCAGTAATGCCGGGAGATGGGAGGCTCATCGGGTCGACTCGCTACAGGCAAGACTTCAGGAAGGACGATCAGTTTGGTAAGATGGTTGAATCCCTCCGTCCCTCGGTGAGGGTAAGCACCTGGGACGTGGACTGGTTCTCCGCCCTCAGATAGTTCGGGAAAGTGTTGATTTCCTCCCCCTCCAGGTGAGCTCAGCTCCCTGATAGGTGTGGAGTTTCCTCCCCCTCCAGGTGAGCTCGGCTCCTGGTGGGTGTGGAGTTCCCTCCCCCTCCAGGTTAGCTCGGCTCCCTGGTAGGTGTGGAGTTCCCTCCCCCTCCAGGTGAGCTCGGCTCCCTGGTAGGTGTGAAGTTTCATCCCCCTCCAGGTGAGCTCGGCTCCCTGGTAGGTGTGGAGTTCCCTCCCCCTCTAGGTGAGTTCGGCTCCCTGGTTGGTGTGGAGTTCCATCCCCCTCCAGGTGAGCTCGGCTCCCTGGTAGGTGTGGAGTTCCCTCCCCCTCCAGGTGAGCTCGGCTCCCGGGTAGGTGTGGAGTTCTCTCCCCCTCTAGGTGAGCTCGACTCTCGGGTAGGTGTGGAGTTCCCTCCCCCTCCAGGAGAGCTCGTCTCCCTGGTAGGTGTGGAGTTCCCTCCCCCTCCAGGTGAGCTCGGCTCCCTGGTAGGTGTGGAGTTCCCTCCCCCTCCAGGTGAGCTCGGCTCCCTGGTAGGTGTGGAGTTCCCTCCCTCCCTTTAGGTGAGCTCGGCTCCCTGGTAGGTGTGGAGTTCCCTCCCCCCTCCAGGTGAGCTCGACTCCCTGGTAGGTGTGGAGTTCCCTCCCCCTCCAAGTGAGCTCGGCTCCCTGGTAGGTGTAGAGTTCCCTCCCCCTCCAGGTGAGCTCGACTCCCTGGTAGATGTGGAGTTTCTGCCTTCCACCTCAGGTCGAGTTCATCTCAACCAGAGGTGTTTAGTTTTCCTCCACCCCAGGTCAAGTCTGGCTTGACCGGATGTGTTAAGCTTTCTCCACCTCCAGTTGAGCTCGACTCACAGGAGGATTGTTAAGTAGAGAAAGGTTCGCCTTCCGCCTCAAGTTAAGTTCAGCTGAAAAGCTCGGCAAGAGTAACCAGTTGGCAGGGCCCTCCGTAGATTCCCCTAAGGCCCCACCTACTCGTCAAATAGGTGGGTTGGACTTTCTTTCCGAGCTTAAGACAAACTCCAAAAGAGCGGGGATTGTGTACAACCCTCATATTTTTCGAGTCGGTGTGACCCGATGCGGATGAGGTCGTAAAAGAGAGGGTGACCGTGACGCAGCGGACTGAACCATCGGAGGCCATCAAAGACCAAAAATAGAAGGCCGGAGGGGCAGATTTCCTTGGTCGAGTGGACCTTGGGTCCACTCGCCCAAGGCCCCGGGCGAGTGGACCAAACCCGGGCGAGTGTACCATTGGTTCACTCGCCCGAGTGGGGGTGGGGGGGGGGGGGAGTGGACCATGGGTCCACTCGTCCAAGGGTGTGGGCGAGTGGACACGTGGTCCACTCGCCCCATGCAGTTGGGCGAATGGACCAAGGGTCCACTCGCCCAGCCAGGGCGGTGGACCTCGGTCCACTCGCCCAGCCAGGGCGGTGGACCTCGGTCCACTCGTTCGACCCCCGGCAAGGGGGGGAGTAGACGTCTCGTCCTCCACTCGCCCCCCCCCCCCCCCCCCCCCATCTTGTTTTGATCGTCCAGGTTCGTGGTTGAGCTGCGTATAGCAGAATTTTGGCTATCCGCAGTCCTATTTTTTGTAGTCTATAAATTGACCCCCATAGGAAACTTGGGAAGGGTTGGTCTACCCCCTCTCCCTCGCGCGTGTCTTGTGAACAAGCACTGAAGTTCCTTGTGAGCTTCTGGGTGTGTGGTGGGACCTCCATGCTGCAGCTTAAGGGGTCCATTTCTGGACTCAGATGTACTTCAAGGGCAAGGTCTCTCGGTTCTTAACAACTAGTCAAGGGTTCTAGCTCGGGTCAAGTAAGGATTAGCTGCATCCCCCTTTCGAACATCGAGACCAGTTCTCTGGTTTCAACAATCCTCTTAAGGCCGAATATGTTTTGGCAGTAACACCCCACCTTTATTCATCACATAATTGAAGTTCGGTTGGGCCACCATGGCATATAATGCACACAAGAGGTGTATTAGAAATGATAAAAAAAAAACTCATAAACATCTCAATATCTATACATAATGCGGAAACTATCAAAACTATGTCAAGAACATGTCCATGAAAACATTATCACCAAATACAGTTACAATGTCCATATCTCAATTACATTCATTTGTGAATAATTCACAAAGTCTAGGACACACAGACTCGCATATCAAAAATGAAGTACTTGAGTATACAACAATATTAAACATTCTGTTTTAATTTCTTATCTGGCAGCAAAAAATCCCATGCACATGCAAGGCGCTGCAACCAAATATGAATAAGCAAAAAACGAGGGTCAACCGGATCTAAACAAAAATTGTGTAACGATTCCCCTCTCCACAGGCATCCTAGCGGATCTTATGGAGTACTAGCTCATGCAGTCAGCATATCGCAACAAAATTAATGTAAAGCAGTAAACAATCAATAAAGTGAGGTGTCATAACATTATACATGACTTTATATTGAGTAGAAAGTAAAGGAGACATATTATTTCATGTGATAGAGTGTGAATGTACTATACATGAAATCCTACTCCTAGTAATTCTACTCTTAGTAGCGAACTATCATGACCTAAGCTACCACATCAATATCAAGCTCATTATGCCAAACATATATCAAATCATCAAGTCTCATTCTAAATTGCCCAATCTAGTCAATAACGTAAACTTGCGTTCTATCGTTTTTCGTCAGACGCATGTTTTTCATCGGGCACAAGTATTTTGCCTGGGCGCATGTTTTCAGTCGAGAAAGTATTTTTGGTCGGACATGCGTTTTCGCCAGGGCGCGGATTTTTGCCCGAACTGGCGTTTTGGCCCGGGCGCGCGTTTTCGGTCGAGCGCGCATTTTCGCCCGGGCATGCATTTTTCGTCGGACTCGCATTTTTCGTTTGACGTGTTTTCCCCTGGGCGCGTGTTTTCTGTCGGACGCGCATTTTTTTGCCCGGAGAGCATTTTTGGTCGTGTGCGCGATTTTGGCCGGGCTCGCAATTTCTGTTGGGCGTGTGATTTCGGCTGGCGCACAATTTTGGAATAACGTAGTTCTGATAACACTTGTTGAATCTTTAGGCGCCCTTAGAGGGGGTGAATAAGGGTTTTATGGAATTTAAAACTTAAATCATAATATCATAAATGACACTTAATGATGTGACTTGTGAGCGAAGTTTTTGCCCGGGGTCCCCTCTTGCTCGATTACCGAACGAGTTCATCACTCCCCTCTGATTTCTTAGTTTTGATCTTAGTCGTTCCTTCCTCCACGCGATAGAAAGCGCGGCTCCTGGACATAGATTTCGGAACGAAGCCTGGTCACAGCTAGAAATCTCACGTTTTGCGCCGCGTCGCAGCGCGCCGAGAAATGCGCTGTTTCATCAAAGCTTTAGGTGTCAAATCTGTAATAAATAGAGAACAAAAAAACGTTGATAACAGAAATACAACTGAAAAGTGAAAAGAGCACAGTTCGGGCAATGAAACCCTCGTGTGCGCTAGAAATATAATTAAATCTAACCCAAATTATTTTGCAAGGCAGAACACGTGACAACTCCGAAGTTGCATGAAATCCTCGTCCACTCAAAAGAGTTAATAAATCGACCCGAAGGCCCGCTTCCGGTCCAGCCTGGAATCCGGCCTGAAATCCGGCCTGGCAACAACGCTGACGGATTCCGGTTCAGTCTCGATTCACACCGAATAGAGATACCTGCTGAAGCTCCAGTGCTTACCGCGTCCAAAAAACCGCACGTGGCAATCCCATGTCAATCACGTGCCGAGCCGTGGAATATTCCATTTCCTCCTCTCCCCGGGCCTCCGGCTTCTGCTGCATGAAAGCCGGGAAGCGAAAACCCGGAAACAACCGTCTTCTTCCTCACCCCAACTCTGAAATCAACGGAAAAAAAAAAAGCTTTTCTTCGAATCAAAAGCAAGCCGCTATCGCAAGAAAATCACATGAGTGGGTTATCTGGGTAGGCGTTGTGTGACTAATCTTGGCATGTCTTTTTTTGGTTCATGCTGGACGACGCGGGGCCTATTATAAGCATGAGTAGACTATTTGGGTAGGCGGCGTGAGACTAATCTTGACATGCCTTTTTTTTATTTATGCTTGACCGTCCAACAGAAACTGAAGTAATCAATACTCCGTATAAGAAACCTACTCCAAATCCTTGCTCCGTTGACGCCGCCGAGGAGCCGGCTGCACGCCAAACATGCTCATAATCCAATAATCAAATTCTGATATGCATACCCACGGAGATTATTAGATATGAAAGTGGCTTCCCGCGTGCAAGAGAATCGAAGAACAAGACAGCACTCAATTTGAGATGAGTGCGGGTGATGCACTTAACCTGTGTTCGCTTTGAGATGTGTGCGCGCACCGTTGAATGCCCAAGCAGACATTTTTTTTCTTTTTTTAAAAAAAATCTTCTGGATGAATTAGAAAATAGAAAATAGGAAGAATCATTGCAGCTGAAGTAAATATACATTGCATAGGTTAATTGTACAGCCAACGGTAAGGGCAAAAAAGTAAATATATATACACTTGTGCTCTAACACATTATTTCTATCCGGCAGGGGAGCAATTAATTAATACAGTAACATAAATCAGAAATATATAGTCTCTTTTTACAGTAGGATCAATTAACATCGCCTAAATTACAAATACAATTTAATTAATTCCATAAATAATCTCCATATAATTAACTATCCGCACCTCACATGCGGCGAAAGTCTAATAAATCCTGATCGTAGGAAGCGCAGCAGCTGACGCCGGTGTTGGAGATGACGGAGGAGATCTCCGTGTTCCGGTCGTTGCTGACGCCGGTGTCCTGACTCAGCATGGATGTGCTCGAAAACTGCTCCGCCTTGCAATGCCTCCGGATGGCGGCCGCAGGCGGCGGCAGCGCAGCCGGCACCTCTTCCGGCAAGTAGCAGCCGGGGTCGAAAAAAGGATTCTCATTTCTCGGATAAGCCCAGCCGTCGCCGGCGGCAGAGGAGCCGAAATTGTAATAAGGTATCGGCGGCATGGAGGTGTCTGCCGTCATGACCTCCCTGAATTCGAAGCTGTCGTCGAAGTCGCCGGAGTCGGCGAACTGCACCGTGTCTATAAGTGGCGGAAGCGTGGGGGAATCGAGTTGGGCATCCGTGAAAGAGTTAGCTCTGCCCACGCCATTGGCGTGCATTGGACTCCTCTTTGGAATTACAGCACTGTTTTTGAGAAGAACTCTGCAAACCACCCATTCATCCTGCGCGCAGTCGATCACGGATTAATATAAAAAAGCAGAGAAATTTAATTAATTAATTAATTAATCAAATATACCTTTGCAGATCTGGGAAGGTTGACGGAGAGAGGAAGTCTGCCTTCGAGCCTGAACTCGTGCATCACCCAGTTCGTCTTCTCCCCTTTGGGAGCTCTCCCTGTGTAGAAAACAAGCGTTTTTTTCATTCCGACGAGGACACCACTTCCCCTGTATATTTCCTTATCTTTTCCGGTGGCCTTCCAGTAGCCGGAGTCGGTTGCTCTGTTGGTTCTCATCCCCGTCGGATACTTCCTGTCTCTCTGACAGAAAAAATACCACTCGGCGGCGCCATCCCCCATCTTCGCCTTGCCTGCGCACGATTTCAACATTTCAAAAACAGAAAGGAGGCTGTTTTAATTAATGAGACGGGTATATATTTTCAAAATATAATCTTACTCGGCAGATCCCACGGCTCGCACTTATTCAAATCAACATCTCCCATGGCTCTGGCGCAGAAAGCGCCATGGCTGACGAGCTTCGGGTGCAGATAATAGGTAATGATTTCTTCATCGGTGGGGTGAAACCTGAAGCCTGGCGGCAACACCAAGCTCTCTTCTTCCTCGAACGAGCTCATGATGATGATAATCAAGCTAGCTAGGAGAGAATTTGATAAAGGAGGAGCGAGGGAGTTTGAGAGAAGGGGATTAAATAGATGGAGAGAGGGGGATTAATCTTATTTGTAATAATTGGACAGGTGATGATCCGTGCGTGTGAAGGCACTTGTTGAAGAAGCCAGGCTCAGTTTTCTCTCCATACATTGCTTTATTATCACAGTTATCATCGGTTTTAATTTTAGGGTTGTTATTATTTATTAAGAGACTTGATATTAGCAGTCCAATTCATTGTAATCGCACCCCATTGAATAACCTCCTGCTCTTCATCTCTCTCCTCTCATTTCCTAAACTATAGTCGTAGTTCTATCGGCCGCCGCGTTGTTTTCCCCCCTCTTAGATTCACTTTCTTCAAAAAATTAAAAAAAAATTATCGAGCGAAAATCCCAAAAAAGCAGTAACTTTTCTGGCTAGAGAAATGTTTGCATGCCATTTAACTTCCTCTATGCATGTCATTTAACTTACTTTCTTGCTAGATATTTAATTTTTTTAGAGTTTTTAAGATGTTTCTCTAGGCTTTTGGTGCTTAATAAATCAACAAAGTGTTTCTCTTATTTGATCAAGATGGGAGTGGGGTGCAAATAAAATTTTGGACTTCAAATAAAATTTATGGACTACGAATAGCGATGGACTGCGAATAGTCTGTTCGAGACCGCTAATATATATATATATATATATATATATATATATATATATATATATATATATATATATATATCAACTCTCTTTATTAATAGGTTTTTTTTGTCACTTTGAATTTTTAAAAAAATTAGCTCGTATGGACCGAAAATACCTCAGAAATTTAAGCTTGCGATGCAAAGTGTCAAAATATATGCAAATGAGAGAGGGTGAAAAATATCATATTTAAAATTTCGAAAGGCAAAATGTCAAACATGAGCGGGAGATGCGATGTGCGAAAAAGTTTAATCACACAAAGCAGCTTTTTAAGTATGGGATGCAAAGTTTGTGGTACGTTTTTTACACAAAGCAGCTTTTTAATTTGATTATTTACTCTCTATTCTTTTTTTTTGGCTAAAAGAAGTTAAAAATAAGAAAAAATAAAAAAAATTACAGTTTTTGAACTAAATGATTTCAGCGTGTGTTTTTTTTTTCAGTTGACACCGGCCAAACTCTTACAATTTAACTTCTAGATGATATTAATTAATTAGGACTTTTGCATAGAGCCCCCTAAACTTTCAGTTTTTTGAAAAATGCTGATAATTTCTATAGGAGGTAAAAAAAGAAATTAATCATTAAATATTGCAAACAACAATAGTTAGTATGTCTTGATAGTACTCTTTTAGTTGCGAAACTCAAATCTGTTTAAATCTTAAATACGTGTCCATTTTTGATAACTCGTTGCCGATTAACGAAGAATTTTTTTTTTCAAAAAAATCCAAGTCAATAGCAAGTTCACCTACTATATATATTAATTTGAACTTGTTGGATGATAAGGCAAGTTAATGCTCTATTTCTTCTTACATTTGTATCCCTTGGTATTATGGTGCACTTTGATTAGGATGAACTCCAACAAATTTAATACTAGAGGAGAACCTAGTAATTAAGTTTATTTGATATTATCTTTAAGTCATGTTAGATATTAATTCCTTAATTTTTCTATGTTTTTTTTTATCATGTGTTGCTTATGTTTTATTCAAAATCTAGCAAATTTGAAGGTTTTATTTGAGATTATAGCCTTTTTTGTGTGTTTTAAAGGAACTCAAGCAAATTTAATGAAATTCTAAAGAAACCCGAGCATGTATTAGGTTTCTTATAATATAAATTGTAAATGTTGCTAATTTTTCAAATAAATTTATGTAATTTTATCACATACTAATACAACTACTATTTAGGGCATGTTTTTGGTACAAATGTTTATTAGTTACTTGACAATCCCTAACCTCTAGAAGATGCCCAATAATTTTGTTGACTAATTTGGTGTCAATTTTTTACTTCACTTTTTATGCTACTTTTCAATTTCATTTAATACATACAAAATATTACACGAAAGTCTATCTTTTAAAAGATTTATGTAGAATGAAAAATAAATATTGATGACAATTAGTTTAATTATTTTTTCCATGATAAAATATGAGAGTTGATATTAGCAGTTCGGAACTGGCTATTCACAGTCCATCGCTATTCTTAGTCGATAAATTAACTCTAAACCAAGTTAAATGACATGCAAACCTTCCTCTAACCAAAAAACTGACTAGTTTCTTGAGATTTTCGCTGGAATCTAAGAGGGGGGGGGGGGGGGGGGGGGGGGAAATGACGCGGCTGATAGGACTACTGCTAGAGTTTATGCAACGGGAGAGAGATTAAGAAGAGGTTATTTGATGGGGTGCGATTGGCGAGAATTAGACTGCGAATATAATTATGATTTTTACAATGTTTGGGGTGCGAATAACGAATATTATCCAATAGTTCTATTAAATATATACTTTCAAATTTTGGGTATTCTCCCGTTATTTTTTCCCCCTCTTAGATTGAGAAAATGCGCTGAACATCTAAATCATTTTGAGTTTCTTGAAGATCAAGAAACCTTGCCACGTCACACACACACGCAAAAAACACGAACCGAGCCGGGTCCAGCTGGCTGCGCTCGACCGGTTCTCGGGAGTTAGAAGGGCGGCGGGGCCCACGTGGAAAGAGAGAAACCTTTCCGATGAGTTGTCCGTAGCGGGTCGCCGGGAAACCGGAGGAGTTGCGGCTGATATCCCGCCCGGGTCGCGTCTTCTGCTTCTAACTTAAGCCAAACGCGTTCGCTTTTAGCTTTGCGATTCTGCTTCCATTATCCGGCAGTTCAAAATAGCAGTTCTTATACTTAATATATATTTATATATATATATATACACACTTCTAATTTCCAAAAATAAAAATAGTTTTTCCACGAATCCGTCCGTAATTTGTGGTAAATGCATTGCAGCTTCGTCGCATCATGCATTCGAAAAACATTCCGAACATTGAATGCAGCGACGATATTAATAAAATTGCAAATTCCGGCCACCTGCTTCCGCCACAGTAAATGCGTGATTATTGAGCGAATTAGGGCGGAGGCGGCCGTCTGTTGGCGGAGAAAGGCGGACGACGGTGACCGGACCGCCGAGCAGATGTGCGCGTGGGTCCCGCCGGCAATTCGCACTTTCCGAAGACGATCTACGGAGGGAGAGGGAAGAGTACGAATCGCGCGAATTATCCAGCAGTCTTTGTCATCAGCAAATTCCTTTCGCACGATGACGTCACACTATTTCTATTTCCCGAGGCTTTGTGGTCAGAACAAATTTCCTATGCGGCTCAGCGCATACAGAGCGGTCTGCGGACAGTATTTTCAGTTGTATATACTCATCCTCAAATATACATGTATAAGTACACGGATTAATATTCCGTTAATTATTTTGTGAAAAACTAAAAAAAATGTAATAGATAAATGTATTTCCCCACACTCCTTTGTATGCGCTCAATGCACAGAAAATTCATAGTCCCGCTCATACGCACTTTGAATGTGGATTCAATTTTTGAAAGAAAATATATAAATTCTTTGATTCCTTACCGAAATTTTATGAGATTATTTTTCTTCGATATCGCGATAAATGTGAGGGTTGTGTTAGGTAGACGGCGGCGTAAGATTTAGTCATCTTTATGAATATTTAGCCGGCCCTACTATAGTGGGATAAAGGCTTGAGTGTTGTTGTTGTTATCACCACAGGTTCCATTTGGCAAGGATTATTTGCTCCGATGAATTTGGACAAAGTTGTCAGAGTCATAGAATGTATGTTGAGTGTTGTTGTTGTTGTTACGGCCGCTATCAAAAAAAGAAAACTAGTTTTGAGTATAAAAGTGGATACAGTTTCTTAGGTGAGGTCGTCGGACGTTCACGAACGATGGTTCATAATCATCGTGTTCGCGACAGCCACCGCAGCGCCAAAATAAAAAGCGGGATGAACTTTGTAAAGAACTTGTAATGTATTTCATTCCTAGTTGTAAAGTGGACAATGTATATAAACTGGTTTTATTTGAAATTAAATGCTTCCGTTGTGTGACTCTGTGTGCTGAGATAGTTATGTTAAAAACTGTTTAATGTTAATTAAGTAACGCGCTCTTCTGTTCGTTTCATATGGCGTGGGATCCCGGCCAGACCTACTGTTATATGCTATGTAACATGGAGGGTGTTACAGGATGTATATATGTTACAAGGATCATCATTTTGAGAGAGATCTCGAGTATAAGTTTTATGATGTTGCCCCACCTTTTGATGGTTCGTCGAGTTCCAAGTCTTTAAATTATTGGCTCATGAATATGGAATATTACTTCGATCATTTTGAGTTATTCAGTGAGGCGGCACATTAAATTTGCGATGTTTAGACTGATAGATCAGGTGAGATCATATTGGTCCGGCATTGAGAGGACTCGTAAGCGGGATTGTCTTCACCGTATCACTAGTTAGGTGGAGATGAAACGTAGGTTGTGTCAGAGGTATTTTCCTGCTTCGTATCGTAGTCGCTTGCTCGATCAATTCTCTACCATTCGACAATGGTCCTTATCCTTCAATGATTACATGTCACCTGCGCTCATAATGAGTTATTAAAATAATGAATATAATGAAACATATATAATTGGCAGGTGTGGTAAAGTGTCTAAATGGGAGGTGATATCTGGACTTCTATTTGGTTGTGGCAGTCTTCCCATGACCACCACCTACGTACTCCATATTAACCTACACACGGCCTTAGACCCACGCAAGATATGGTAAGCCAAAGTTCTTGTCTCAACTTGATAAGTGTCATGGCCACTTAGGTTGTCACTACTTAATAAATCTGTTGAGTATTGTAGTCACAATAGCCTTGATTTGAAGAAGCCCCCCTTGAACTAAAATGAATTGAAATTGTATTTGATATTGTATTTTAGTTATGTGTTTGTAGGATCTTAATTGCTAAGTACAAATCAATGTCATGTTTCAATGAGTCATAAAATACAAGGTTATGCAATGTAATTCCTCATTATGTAGATCAAGGTGTTGACTCATGTGAAATCTCTCTATTGTGGTGTACTTCATATTCAAGAGCTAAGGAAAAGTCAAGAAGGAGCTGATGTTGTGTTCTGGATTGGAAGAAAAATTTGTCAAGTATTTTTCGTCGAGTACTCTCGAGAAGTCTCGAGTAATTCGCAGAGACATCTCTTGAGTACTTGCTCAGTTCGTCGAGTTTACTCGAAAGGTTGCTGTTAAAAATGATTAAGTCTTTTCGTCGAGTAATCAATTGTTTACTCGAGAACACTCGACGAATTTGTCGAGTGGTCTGTTGATTTCTCGCGAACACTCGACGAATTCGTCGAGTGCTCTCGAGAAGTTCTCGAGTTGTCTAAGTTAAAGATTGATCCAGACTCAATTTTCAGTCAAGTACTTTTCGTCAAGTTATCAAGAAGAATTCGTCGAGATAACAAGAAGATTTCGCTGAGAGGTCCAGATACTTCACGAGTGCACTCGACGAATGAAGACAGAAGACTTTCATTTTCGAATTAGCTGCCGGCTTTCCTTTAGGGTCTCCACCATGTACAATACACGTGGAGGTCCTTCCTTAGATTTCGTTTCTAGCCGTTAGAGAAGGATTTCTATAAATAGTTAAGGATTATTTTCCTTTAACCCTAATCGTGCTCAAATCTAAAAATCATGAATCGTATGTCGGCTTCTTCTTTTTCGCAAAAGGTCTTTCTTGCCACGGACAACTCTCTTGCACGATCTTTCTCAAAGAAAAGATTCAACTAAATCTCTGATCTTTGATTTCCTTAAGTTCTTTTCAGATCTAGTTGACTCCTAAGTTTTCAGATCCAGTTCTAAAAAGATAAGATTTCTTTTTTCTTCCTCTTTCAAGTTCAAGGCTTTCATTTCAATCAAGGAAGAAGAAGATCTAATTTCAGATCTGAAGAAAAATCTCTTTGAGATTTCAGAAAATTGTTCTCAATCTAAAGTTTTGTAAAAACCCTTTTACAACTTTTGTAGGAAGTTTAACTTCCGAGTTTTTGTAGATCCTAATTTAGAGGATCGAGTGTAGGAGAGTTTGTTCTCCGAGATTTTTGTAAAATAGGTTGTTCTCCGAGATTGTAGGTGTACAACCCTGTATTCGCCGAGTGGGTTCCCGGGACCCAAGGGTTCTTTTAGAACATCTTCTTTTAGCATGCTCCAGAGCAGGGAGACATGGGGGCGAGACCCTAGGCGGGGGGCGAGCTCCTCTCGCCCCCGCCCCCCAGCAAAGGGTGGGCGAGACCCCAGGGTGGGGGCGAGCTCCTCTCGCCCCCCCCCCCCCCCCCAGCAAAGGGGGGCGAGACCCCAGGCGGGGGTGGCGAGCTCCTCTCGCCCCCGCCCCCCAGCAAAGGGGGGCGAGACTCGAGGCGGGGGGGGGGGGGGGGGGGGGGGGGGGAGCTCCTCTCGCCCCTGCTCCCCAGCAAAGGGGGCGAGCTCCTCTCACCCCTGCCACAAGCAGGGGGCGAGCTCAGGAGGGAGACACCCTCCCAGCTCGCCCCGCCCCAGCCCAGTGAGGGGGGGGGGGGGGGAGCAGGGGAGGAGGTCAGCCCCCTCTCGCCCGGCCCCGAGAGGGCGGTCTGAGATGCGTTTAACGCCTCTAAATAGCGGGACCTAGCTGTTCGCAGGCCAAATCTGGGGATATTTTCGTAATCTCGTAGGCCAGATTGTGGTTATTGGCAGACCAAGTTCAAAATCCTATAAATAAGACCAAGGGGGCACCATTTGGAGGGGATCTCTCTCTCTCTCTCTTTTGGCTATCTCTCTCCCCAAGTCTCTTTAGTGGGTGGGGAGAGCCTCCAAAGGTGCCCAAGCTTAGCATTGGATTGGGAGGGGAAGCGCTCTAAGATCTCCTCGATGTGTGGTGGGACCTCCTTGCTAAGCCCTTGGTCTCATTCGTAGTTCCTTAGCCTCTTAGCCTAGAACTCTCCCTTGGGAGAAGTAAGTGTGAGGTCACCCCCAACTTGTTGAGGGCCCGAACTCCATAGAGACTAAGTCTTGTTCTCAAGTCTTGGTTTCAACATTATGGTGCGGTGAGCGTGAAGAGTGACCAACTCAAGAAACTCTCAAGATGAGCTCCATGGCTGGAGGTGGAGGATCCGACCCAGGCCACTCGCCGCCCCCGGTGGTTGGAGTGACGTTTGAGATGTTTAAAAATTTCAGGCAAGAGGTCCTGCAGACCTTGCAGGTAGCTTTTGTCATAATAGGCGAAGGCATGGGAGGAAGTGGTCCGGGGGTCTCGCCTCAGCAGGTGGGCGAGAGCACTCTCGACCAATATCCCGAGAAGGAGGTGCCAGTGGGGGGGGAGTGGTGAGGTTTTCGGGCCCCACTCGCCCAGTCCCCTAGGAGGGGGCGAGTGGGGAGGTGCCAGACCCCCACTCGCACAGCCCCAAGGGGGCGAGTGGGGAGGTGCCAGACCCCCACTCGCCCATCCCCAAGGGGGCGACTGGGGAGGCGGCCAGCACCCACTCGCCCAGCTCCAAAGGGGGGCGAGCAAAGGAAGTCCTTTATGTGAGCTGATCCTCTCGGCCCCGGTTCCAGAGGGGTTTGGAGGGCTGGAGATGTCTCACTACTCCGACAAGGATGACCCCGTCCTGCACCTGCAATGGTTTGAGGGCATGGTCTCCATCAGGCCCATGTCGGACGCTTTCAAGTGTCGACTCCTCGCGACAACTCTGAAGGAGAAGGCTAGAGATTGGTTCCACCAGCTCCCTGTGAGATCCATCTATGCCTTCGAAGACTTGCGTCGAATTTACCTGCTACGCTTCTCGACATCAAGGAAGAGGAAGAAAGATGACGAAGCACTTTTCAAGATCAAGCAAGAGTCAGGGGAGTCACTGGCTCACTATGTTGATCGGTTCCAGGAGGTGGTTCTCCTCACCCAAGAGGTTCCATGCATCGACCGACGTTGCCATCATCTCAGCCAAGAAGCAATTGTCTTCGCCTTCACCACCCTGGTGACCTCCACCTCTTCTTCCACCTCTTTGATGGTCTCCACCTCTCTGATAGTCTCCACCTCTCTCAGCAACATGACCGACCTTGAGATTAGACCAACACTCCTTTACCATGTGCCCGTACTTCTTGCAGGCAAAGCAGAGGGGTCTCCCCCTCTGGTCATATGTGGGCAGGAAGTTCTCCCTAACTCCCTGAGAGGACGTTGAAGGTCCATCTCCGGAGTTCTTCTTCTTCTTGTCCCAAGGATTCCTCTTGCCTGAGAACAACACCTCACTATCTCCCCCTAAGATAGACACTCCTGCCATCTGCTTCGCCAAGCTCTCTTGTGACGACATCAGGTTCTCTAGCTCCAGTAAGGTGGGCTGAGTAGCCCATCCTTGCACAGACGTGATAAACGGAACATACTCCTTCCGCAGACCTCGGAGTATGTGCCTCTTCAGCTTCATTTCAGAGATCGGCTCGTCAGGATCCAAAGCCGAGATCTTTGTGTACAACCCATATTCTCCGAGGGTAGGACCCACTCAAAGCCACGTAGGCAGAAGTCAAGGTCAAAAGGTCAAGGCAGAGGTCAACAGTCCGAGATACCAAGAGTTCGTCGAACGCAACCTACCAAGAGTTCGTCGAACGCTGCCTACCAAGAGTTCGTCGAACGCAGCCTACCAAGAGTTCGTCGAACGCAACATACCAAGAGTTCGTCGAATGCATCCTACCAAGAGTTCGTCGAACGCAGCCTACCAAGAGTTCGTCGAACGCAGCCTTCCAAGAGTTCGTCGAAAGCAGCCTTCAAAGAGTTCGTCGAACGCAACCCTTCAGAGTTCGTCGAACGCAGCCCTCCAGAGTTCTTCGAACGTAGCCTCGGTCGTGCGAGAAGGAACCAGGCCAGCAAGAAGGAACCAGGCCAGCAAGAAGGAACTTGGCCGAGCGAGAAGGGCGTAGGCATGGACATTCTCACCTATGGGCGACTTACACCAACCAACTCGCCAGTTTAGGCCGAGGTCCTTACCTACTCGCCTGCCAATTTCTTTGCTAAAAACCCAACTCCAAGGGGTCAGGAATAGTCGCCTGCTTCCTCCCCTTTAGGATTATCCTATAAATAGACCCCCAGGGGTACCAGGAATGACACTTGTCAAAAATCAGAGCTGCACCCCCCTTACAGGCTAGAATCCTCCCTAGCCAGTGCCTTCCTAGTACCAATCTCGGCCATTCGTGGTTTTGGAGGAGAAGACTCTTTTGAGCTTCTGGGTACGTGGTGGGACCTCCCTGCCGCAACACCTGGGGTTGTGTTCTTTATCTCTCATTTTCGCTCGTTGTGGCTAACCAAATCTTCTCGTTGAACCGCTGGGCAAGTAGCCTCCAGCTGCATTGATCCGAATTTTGGAGCCGGGATTTTCCAGGCTTCAACACTTTGGTGCGGTGAGCGTGGATCGTAGTCAGAGGAAGAAAGTTTGGTTGAGAAGGCGAGATGGTTACAGTTAGCGACCACGAGGATGTGGCGGGAAACCCGGCCCGAGGTGGCGAGTTCGTATCCTTGGCTGTCTTCGAGGAATTCGCGCGGAGGATAGAAGGCTCCATGCGAGCAGCTCTTCTACCTCGCATGGAAGGAACGACAACCTCGCCTCATCGCCCGGGTTCGTCCGAGGAAGGTGCTCGCACTCAGCGAGCAGGGAAGGAGCATGTCGAGGAGTTCGAGCGACCAAGGAGGTCGCAGTTTAGTCTGCAGGCGTCGCAAGGAGCTGGCGGAACTCGGTTCCATGAGGAGGACGAGCAGGCAAGATACTACAATACTCGCCAGGCTAGCGAGTATGGAGGAGATACTCGCCAAAATGAAGGTCGTCGCCAGATTGGAGGGAGGGGCCCCTTTTGCGAGGAGATCGTTGCCGCACCAGTGCCGGAGGGGTTCAGAGATTCCGCGATGAATTACTACTCGGGGAGTGAGGACCCTATCCATCACATCCAGTGGTTCGAGGATGTCGCCTCCATCCGGACCATGTCTGACGCCTTCAAATGTAGGATGTTCGCGATTTCCCTCCGAGGGAAGGCAAGGGACTGGTTCTACCAGTTGACGGAAGGTTCCATCTACTGCTTCGAGGACTTGTGCCGGGGGCTGAACATGCGGTTTGCCATGACCAAAAAGCTAAAAAAGGAGGCAACGGCCCTCTTCCACATGACGCAAGGGGCCAAGGAGACGTTGGGGGACTGCATCGACCGCTTCCAGGAGGAGGTGCTGCACATCCAGGAGGTGGATGGTCGCACATTGCAGCTGGCCCTGACCTTCGGCCTTCGTGAAGGCTTCTTTAAGTTGGAGATCGGTAGGATCCCTCCATACTACTACGACAATCTCATCGAAAGGGCCAATCAATTCGTCCAGGGTGAGGCTTCCAACCGCGGCTTCCTAGCCAGGCTCACCCGAGTGACCAAGGAAGATGAGGAGGAGGAAGAGGAAAGGACCCCCGAGAAGAGGAAGGAGGAGCCCAGGAATGCAGAGAAGCGGAAGCCGGAAGGAAGAGGCAGGGAGGAAAGGAAGAAGGAGGAGCCAAGAAGGAACGATGAGAGGAGGCTCATCGAGACCCCAGAGCGTCGGGAAGAGAAAAGACGATACCAAGTCCCCGCTAATCGGCCACCTTGGAGGCCGACAGGGGGACCCCATCGTCAGGAAAGGGGATGGAGAGCCCCGGAAAGAAGGCACTACGATCAACCAGAAAGGAGTCAGGAAAGAAGGAGGGAAGAAGCGATGATGGTTGTCAGGCGTGGCAACCGGCATGGAAAGAAGAATCGGCGGAAGACGCGGTAGGAAGAGGAGATCCCCCTCTTTTGTGACCTGCATCAAGTGGCAGGTCACAGGACGATGGCTTGCCCTGACTTTTGGGAAGCCAGGAGAAGGCTGACAGCGGGGGAAGCAGGAGGGGAGCTTTAGAGGATTGAAGCCCCTGTCGAGCCGCCGACAGTTCAAGCCGTCGGTCGAAGGAGGAATGAGGATCGAGTCGACCAAGGAGGTCGAGGAGATGTGGCACAAGGAGGCAGAGGAGTGGGGGTGATCCACGGAGGTGTAGGGCTAGGAGCTTCCCGCAAGGGAAGTCTCCATCAGATCTATCGGAGGAGTGTCGCCTCAACCTCACCAGCACCGCCCCCATCAAAATAGATCACCTTCTCTGAAGAGGACATGTTGGGTAATGAGAACCCCTTCCATGATGCCCTCGTGATCCAAGCAGCAATGGAGGACTTCACCGTGGATCAAATCCTCATCGATAACGGTAGTTCTGTGAACGTCATCTTCAAGGAGACGTTTGACGGGCTTGGCATCGGCGCAGGAAGAGTCCGGGCGCCGGATGGTCCCCTCTTTGGCTTCTCCGGAGAGAAGAAGGAGGTGGAGGGAGGAGTAGATCTCCTTGTAACGCTCGGTGGCACTCCCCTTACCTGCCGCTTCGTCATCGTAGACGCCCCAAGCTGTTACAAGGCCATCTTCGGAAGGCCGCTTCTAAACACCTTCAAAGCCGTTCCATCCTCCTACCATCAGTGCTTGAAGTACTGTCAGGGGGACGTTCAGGTGAGGATCAGGAGCGATCCAAGAGCCTCCCGTGAGTGTTACCTCAGTGCCGTCAGCACTATCAGCTGGATGGCCGACGCGGAGGAGTTCGAGAGGATGCTGGGGAGCATGGCTATGCTGGAGGCGTCCGAGGAGGTAGAAGAAATCGAGGTACTCTCCGCAGCGGGAGTATCTGGGTTGCTGAAGATCGGAGGATCGTTGAAGGTCAGCGAGAAGGTGGAGATGGCGACGTGCCTACATGAGAACGTCGACATCTTCTCCTGGAGTGCAGCTGAGATGATCGGGATCGATCCAGAGGTTGCCTACCATCATCTCAACCTGGACCCGGCAGCTAAGCCCGTCCGCCAGAAGAAGAGGTCCAGTGCCACCATTTTGGCTGGACCTATCCGAGAGGAAGTGAAGAAACTGCTGGATGCAGGTTTTGTGTCCGAGATCCAGTATCCAGGCTGAGTCTCAAACGTTGTAATGGTTAAGAAGAGTGCAGGGGGATGGAGAATGTGTGTGGATTTTTCGTTAATGAATGAAAGCTGCCCGAAGAATTGTTAAACCTTGCCTCGGATCGACGCGCTGGTTGATTCAGCCGTCGGTTTTTCTGTAATGAGCTTCCTCAATGCATTTTCAGGATACCACCAAATCTGGATGCATCCCCCTGATTGTCGCGACGTGTCCTTCATCACGGGTGATGGCTGTTATAGCTATAAGATGATGCCTTTTGGCTTGAAGAACGCCGGAGCCACCTATCAGCGGATGATGGACCACGTGTTTAAGGGGCAAAAGGGGAGGAATCTGGATGTATATGTCGACGACCTCCTGGTAAAAAGTAAAAGTGTCCAAGAGCATGTGGCTAATCTGGTGGAAACCTTCGCGACGCTCAGGAAGTTCAAAATGAGGTTCAATCCAGCAAAGTGCGTGTTCGGAGCTGGAAGGGGAAAGTTCCTAGGCCATCTCATCACCCCAGGGTGAGTAGAGCCGAACCCTGACAAGGTTAAGGCAATCCTAGAGATGACCTCGCCAAAGACAATGAAAGAAGTTCAAAGGCTGACAGGAAGGTTGGCAGGCCTTAGCCGCTTTCTGTCCAAGGCAGGAGAAAAGTGCTCTCCCTTTTTCAAGACGCTCTGTAAGAGCGAGAACTTCGCATGGTACGACGAATGCGAGAAGGCGTTCAATAGGTTGAAGGAGCAGTTGACTCAGACACCTCTCCTTCAGAGCCCGAAAGAATGCGAAGGCCTACTCATCTACCTGGGAGTAGGGGTGGAAGCGGTAAGTTCCGTACTGGTCGGGGAAGAAGGAAGGAAGCAGCTCCCCATTTACTATGTCAGCCAGGTGCTCAAGAAGGCGGAGTTGAAGTATCCAATCTTGGAAAAACTCGCCTTCGCCTTGGTGGTATCGGCGCGGAAGCTCCGGCCTTATTTTCAAGCTCACTCCATCCAAGTCGTGACTGACCATCCTCTCCGAAATATCTTAGAAGGGGTGGAGCATTCAGGAAGGTTGGCAAAGTGGTCGGTAGAAATCAGCGAGTTTGATATCTCCTTCTCACCCCGGGTGGCGATCAAAGCACAGGCGGTAGCGGATTTCTTAGCTGACTTCTCGGTAGAGTCGGAGCCGGGAGAGGAGGCTTCTACTCCCATCCCTTGGAAGATGTTCGTGGACGGAGCCTAGGGCAAGAGCTCTGTGGGGGTGGGCATCGTTCTTGTCAGCCCACAGGGAACTAGGATCGAGCAAGCGGTCGAGATCCTCTTCCCCGTCACGAATAATCAGGCAGAATACGAGACCATCGTAGCGGGCTTGCGCCTCGCAAAGGAGCTAGGAGTCCAAGATGTCATGGCTTTCACTGATTCGATGGTGGCCGCGTCTCAGATTCGGGGAGAATTCAAAGTGCGCGACATCATCCTTCAAAAGTACCTCGTAAAGGTAAAAGGGTTGATTGGGAGCTTCCAATCCTTCTTCGTCGAGCACATACCGAGAGAGGAGAACTCGGCAGCGGATCGTCTAGCTAAATATGGGCCAAGAGCACGAGGGACCATCACGGAGCTATTTCGACCATCCATCGAAGAAGAGGAAATAATGGAGATCGATCAGCGCCCCTCGTGGAGGGATCCGTTCGTAACATTCCTGAACACCGGGCAGCTTCCGGCGGAGGAGGTAAACCAAAGAAAGTTTCGGTACAAGGCGGCATACTACTTATTGCAAGACGGGGAGCTGTATCGCAAGACCATCTCAGGCCCTCTAGCTAGATGTGTCTCTGAAGACGAAGTACCTCGAGTGTTGGAAGAGATCCACTCGGGAGAGTGCGGAAGCCATTCTGGGACTCGCACTTTGGAGCAAAGGATCTTGAGGCATGGCTATTTCTGGCCCACTATCCGCAAGGATGCAGAGGTCTTCTCAAAAAAGTGCCAGAAGTGTCAGCTGTTCGCCCCCCTTCAATTACGGCCGGCCCAACAACTTCGTTCGATCACCGCCCTGTGGCCATTTTCTATCTGGGGGATGGATTTAATAGGTCCTTTTCCCTCAGCTAGTGGTCAGAGGAAGTTCGTTCTCGTCATGATCGACTACTTCTATAAGTGGGTCGAGGCCAAAGCTCTGGCCAAGACCACCTCTCAAGTCGTGAAGAACTAAATCTGGGGAAAGATCGTCTGCAGGTTCGGAATCCCCCTCGCCATCATCACCGACAATGGTCCCCAATTCGCCAGCTTGGAGCTGGAAGATTTTTGCAGACAGCTCAGAACTGATCTCCGGTTCGCGTCAGTACATCATCCCAGGAGCAATGGACAGGTGGAGGCCGCCAACAAGTTAATCATCAACCTACTGAAAAAGAAAGTCGAGAACCTAAGAGGTAATTGGGCGGAGCAGCTCCCCTCGGTGTTGTGGGCTTTGAGAACCACTCCTAGCTCAGCCACAGGGGAAACCCCGTTCAAACTCTCTCACGGGTCCGAAGCTCTCATTCCAGTAGAGTTCGAGGTCAGAAGTCCTAGGGTGATTGCAGCAGAAGACGAAGACGAAGAATGGCGACTGGAGAATGAGGAAGCTCAGAAGTTGTCCCTCGACTACATCGAAGAGCTCTGAGATCTAGCCTCGGCTCGACAAGAGGAGATCAAGCGTCGCATGGCGAGACACTTCGACAAACACGTTTGCCTCAAGCACTTCCAAGTGGGTGATCTAGTCTTGAAAAAGGTGGATGCGGCCGGGAGATCGGCCACCGTTGGAAAGCTCAACCCTAATTGGGAGGGACCTTTCATCATCCACGAGTCACTTCCAATAGGAGGATATCGCCTACAGAACCAAGAAGGAGAGCTACTGGGGAATACCTGGAGCGGCGACGACCTGAAAAGGTTTTATCCATGAGCAGGGAAGATGTATTCTCCTCTTTTGTAACTCTCCACGATGAATATAAATACCTCGCCCCCAGAGGACGGGCTGCGAGAGCTCCCTTTTTTCTTAAAGAGCAATTGTCTAAAAACGGGTGAAGTCTATCTCCACGGAAGGTTAGGAAACTGGCCTCCGACTTAATCCTGATAAAACCCAGAACGGGTGATAGGACGGTGCCTCGGTGGTGAGTTCTCATAAGACCAAGCCTCTGCACTGACGGTCGAGATCATCTCCCCCATTGCACGTTGGCTGCAGGAACCCCCCGATCGCACCTCTTATCCGTCTGGTAAGATTATCAGGAAGAAGTCTGGACGCCGACCTCTCAATTCGACAAAGGGATGATCCACTTAACCGATTAGGAGATCCTTGAATAAAGGTATCGTGCGCCCTCGAAGGCTAAGAATCCGCTGCGAAGTTATTCAATTCCGATTATTTCTTCCAATCATGTGAGTTAATGTGCTTTAGTGTGCTTAACTCCCCATTAGATTATTGAGTAGCAGGAAACAGGTTGAGTCGGCATCCAACATCCAAGTAGGATAGAGACCTTGGGATGTTGTGTTCCCTTGGAAGGAGCTCCTTTGGAACCTCCCTGACAGTCATTCCCTACTATGTCGACCTTTTCAACGGCATCCAACATCTAAGTAGGATGGAGACCTTGGGATGTTGTGTTCCCTTGGAAGGAGCTCCTTTGGAACCTCCCCGACAGTCATTCTCTACTATGTCGACCTCTACAACAGCATCAACAAGAGCAGCAAAATGGAGACCTTGGGATGTTGTGTTCCCTTGGAAGGAGCTCCTTTGGAACCTCCTCGACAGTCATTCCCTACTGTGTCGACCCCTTCAACAGCAGATGGAGACCTTGGGATGTTGTGTTCCCTTGGAAGATGATCCTTTGGAACCTCCCCGACAGTCATTCTCTTCAATAACACCAACATCTCACTAGAATGGAGACTATCGGGATTGTATGGCCCCTTAGAACCCCCGACCGTCCTTCCCTATATAACTTCATTTCAGCAGTCAGGGTGCGAGCAAGAAACCAACTCGCATGGTTAAGTGCGAGTAATCCTATGGGCGAGGATCCATGATATGGACAAACAGGTCGAAGAAGCGAGTAAGGTGAGATAGTCGGCAGACCCCGATCTCATCCTAAGTCGCCCGGACGAGAAAGACATCTAAACATGCACGAGCGAGCCTATGAGCCTAGCGACATCACAACGGTACAAGAAAAAACCACAAAGGAAGTAAATATCACTATAAAAAAGAATGTTATCTACCAAAAAATATATATGCTCGCAGAGCCGCGAGAAGCATCAAAATTGTTCAATACAAAACTTCACTTAGACGATGGAGCATAGTCGGCTGAATCCGACTCATTCTCTTCCTCGTCATCCTCCTCCTCGCTCACATTCAGGATATCAGACAAAAGTCCCTCCGTCGTCAAGTTCTCCGCTCTCGGAACCAGCAAGCCAGCTACCGAAAGCTTCGCGAAGACCAAGTCACCGGCGGCGAGAGCTATCTCACGCCGAAGAGACGAGAGCTCCTGCGAAGTCATAAACGATCCTGTAGGCCGGCGAGAAGGTCCGGATTCCGAGGAGGTCTAGGTGGCCATCCTTAATTCCAACTCGGCATTACGAATCTGCGTCGCCTCCAGCAAGACCTGGCTCGCCCGCAGATCGCACTCGAGCTTAGAGATCGTCTCAGCCGTGACCAACTGTTCTTCCTACAGGCGCGAGAAGGATGGGTTATAAGGTTTAGAAGAAAAAGAATGAGTCTTAAGCCTAGTTCTGGCATGAAATACCAAGATCACCTCGAAACCTTGGCTGGATTCGGCCTTGTCCTCAGCAGCCTTGGCACGCTTTAAGGCCTCCTCCTCACACTTCTCGACATCCATTGTAAGCTTCCGATGAAGTGCGATTTCCTCTTCGGCGCCGAGAAGGTTCCGTGCGGTCTGATGGAACAGCTCCGAGGCGCGCAACATAACTCGCGATCCTTGGTCGACAAGAAAGCGAGGGGAAGCCTCCTGCAGCACCTTCGCATCATTGCGCCCGTAGAGTCCGAACAAAACGCTGAAAGCATCGTCGTTCGGGACCTCATCCTCGCTCCACGAAGGCAGGCGAGTACTCAGGGAGACCTCGCTACACTCCCTTCTCCAGGAGATCAGTGATTCGCCATCCAAGCCCCTATTCAGCGAACCCTGCCCAAAATCAGGTGGTTCTCGGGAACGCTGTCTTCTTCTTCGCGTGCCCGCTCCGCCGCAACACGCCGAGCGACCTCCTTTCTCTTCCTCTTCTTGGTCGCTGGTGGTTCGCCCTCGGCCGGCCATCCCGCAGCGCGAAGGATCTCGGTCGTGTCGCAACCCAGGAGGGATTCCAGACAGAGGAGAATCCTGCTCGCCTTCTTCCTCCTCGCCCTGCTGAATCATCGCCGAATCGACCATGGGAGATAGATGAGGCGGGGTCTGACCCCCCACAGGAAGAGGCGCGGAAGGTAGATGTCGGCAGCCTAGAAGAAATGCGTTAGACAAAGAAGCAAAGATGCAACCAACTTAAGCGACTAAGAAATGTTACCCTCGCCAGGCTGCACATAAGCGAGATGGTCGACGTTGTTTCACCAGAGCTTGATGTCGAGTTTTTTGTTCTTCAAGGCGAGGAAGAGTTCCTCGCGATGGCCTCGAAGCATGGGAGTGGAGAGTGTCGCGGGTGGTCGTTGCTGAGGGCGATTTGGTATATGGGAGAAGTCACCGATGACGAAGATGAACTTCTCGCTCCACCGATGGACCTTGTTCGATGTCCCTACCACCTTGCAGTGATGGCTGCCGAAGAAGATCACCCCGTCCTTGGTCGCTCCCATGTAGAAGATCTTCCGGAAGACGTCCAGGTCAAAGGCGATCTTCTCGCTGCGAAGGAAGCATAGGTAGCCGATCATGATCGCTACCCCATTCGTGTTAATCTGGGCGGGGACCCAGCCATAGTACCTCAAGATCTGTCAGAATTCTGGCCAGAGAGGAAGGCGCAGGACGACCTCGAAGTGCGAGAGGGAAAATGCGAGCTTTCCCTCCGAGAAGGTGTTGATCCGCTCGCCGGAAGCGGGAAGGCAAACGCAGAAGCCTGGCGCGAGATGCTGATCGATGGACGAACCTCTCCAGGTCGTCCGCGCGAGTGACAGATTTCTTGAACTTATGCGCGATGAAGTTTTCGGCATAAGCCAAGCGGCGAGCTTCAACATCTAACGAAGGCGTCATTGTAACGAGTAGGAAGCGAGCTAGTAATGCAATTAAAGTACTTCGAGAAAGTGCGCCGATTTTGGACCCCTACCCCCTATTTATAGAAATCGGGTGGGTGGGTGGGGGGGGGGGGTCGCGATGTGAGAGCATGCTAGGTGTCTACCTACTCGCCTATACCGAAGTCGCACCTAATACATTATATGAGATGTGTTAACCACCCTTCTCGTGTCTAGGCGACGGATTGCAAAAACACGAGGAAGCGCTGCAGAAGATACAAGCAACACGAATGCAATCAAGCAACATAGTTCGAAATTACAGCAAGCAAGCAAGCAATTCGAGATTATTACAAATATTCGCAGAATAATGTTCTTAAATATACAAGTTAGCAAGCGATGCTAATTAACCGGAGGATCTTCGCGCCTATCCGAGGTAGCACCAAACCGCCCGTTGAAACCCAGTTGACGCGCGAAGGCCATCTGCTCGTTCGCTCTCGCCAAATGTTCCTCGCTGAGCCGAATATGCTCCTCCATGCGATTCAACATCCCGAGGGACCCAATACTCGCCCGTAGGCCGTGCACGTCCATCCTCAGCGACTCGTAGCGCTGTTTTATGCCCGCCATCCGACACTCCATCTCGGTGATAAGATAATGTTTTCCTTCAGCCAGCTCAAGTCGATGCTCGAATCCTTCAATGTTCGAGACGCGCCCTTCAAGCGAAGTTATTCGCCGATGAACCTCGTAGGCCAGCAACCTTTCTACCTTTATCTCCAGATCGAGATAGGCCGAAGACATCTTTGTGCTATACTCGCGAGTAGGAAGACCGTGCGCCTCGATAAAAGCTGACCCCGGAGACGTGGCACGGGCTGGAAGATAGCGAGTTAGTAAAAAGAACCACGTAAAGACAGCGCGATGCAATGATCATACCTGCCCGCACAGGCGCCGCCCTCGGTTGACGAGGAGGGGAAGGTGATCGCCGAGGAACGTCACGGCGAGGAGGAGAGATAACCCGACGAGGAGACGGAGTTCGCCGAGGACTGAGCCTCCGCCGAGGAGATCTGCGAGGGGAAAGTGAGCGTTGATACGCGCAAAATAGAGCTTGAAAACGCAAGTATACGTGTCGTACAAGTAATACAGAGTAAGTGAGATCGTTCCCACGGAGAAGTGACTAGTTTAGTGCTTACAATTACTAGCTACACTGTTTCTATGAATCCAAGTAAAACGATTAATTGATTTTCTGAAATTAGATTAAAACTCTTAGATAAATATTAAAACTAACTTAACTAGATCTTAAAATACTTTTTAGCAATTAGAGAAAATAGTCTTGCATTTTCTGATTTCATATGTATACTATGATGATAATAAAATAAATATTTCATTCGATTGAGTTTTGAATTATCTTGTAAAGATTGTAAAAGAAGAGACTTTTATCTCTCGATACAAGGAATCTTAATATCTACGCAACCTTAGTTATCTCTAACTTAGGTGAAACGAAAATATTATGAAGTGCAAAAATCTAGTTCGCTAGCATGAAAAGGAAATCTCTTTCACTTTTCAAAACTAAAGAGATCTTGTGATACACGTACGTTTCTCCTCTCTCGATTCTCGTAACGTACGTGAAAATATAAAAATTTTGGTTAATGATTCACATTGCTCATCTCTCAATTCTCGCATTGCGATAAAATAGTCCTTAAATTAACATTACGACGCTCATCTCTCGATTCTCGCGGCGCAATATAATAAAGAGACATGATCCAACAATTTTACCATGAAATTCACAAGATCTATAAAGATAATCACAAAACAAATTCGAAATCAAAGATGTTCATCATCAACATACACATACTACTCTCATCATGCAAGACTAGAGAGTTTTAGTTCATGATTGAGGAAAAATAACACAAAACTGAAGAGATCTTACTAAACATTTCGAAAGAAATGTGAATCTTCCCTTCTCCAACGACGAAGAAATGTTTCCTTCAGCCCAAATGCCAGATCTGGACTGGTTCTTCCCTTGGCAGAATTTCTTCTCAGGTTTTCTCCTCTTCTCTAATGGCCGAAAATGATGAATCCCCCTTCAAATGGCCGAAAATTCGTCTTTTAAAACTCCCCTCTCTCTCCTGTCCGTGGGCCCCACTTGTTGGCATAATTAATTGCTGAACGGATGTCAAAAAACAGGCTGCAACTGTTGAAAATTTGGTAAATTCGGAATTGAATTTTCTGTAACCGTCAGATATGTTATGAATATGTTGCAACATTTTTCTGGCTCTGCAATTCTGCACAATTTGACCTGCCAGATTTGTTGAGAACATGTTGCAACATTTTTCCCAGATTTTTCACAATACTTAGCCTTCAATCCTTGACTTAAATTCTCTCCGAATTCTGTCATAAAAAGATATAGAAATGAGAGTAACAACCGTTTTGACTTCAAATCATGCGATAATTGGATTTTTATCTCCTTTTCATATATAAATATCATGTAACAAGGCTAAAATGATAAAAATAGGGATAAAGATAACTTCTTTTTGCGAAGTTATCAAGCGCCGAGGAGTATGTCGCCCCCCTGAGAGACCACCCCATCCATTATGAGACGAGGGCGCAGCATCAGGGCGCGGAGGAAGATGAGCCGTAGGCACGGCTGAGGAAGACCCTCCCCCTCCCCTTCCTCCAGAAAGGGTAACCCTGGAGTTCTTTAACAGTATCCGGTTCCCTCCTGTCACGCGCTCAGGAATGTGGAATGACGGGCGAAGAGGTTCCCGCTCGGGGACGACCCCTGCGGGAAGGACCGGTGGAGGCGGTAGGTGCTCGGAACCTACGCGCTCTACCACCGGGGACGTCTACGTATTCACCTCCGCGGGAGGTCCATCTACAAAAGAACGTCGGCATCAACGAAAAGTTAGCACAAGAGTCACAATATCCCGAGAAGACGATTACCTTCTCGGAGAGGGTCCAGGTGGACGTTCAGCGGTTCATCCTCGGCAGTTGACCGAGGAATCTCGTCCCCCAATCTCTCATCGGTCGGTGGCACGAGGGAGAGCTCGGGAGCAGAGGTCGCCAGATTGACAGGAGGCATCTCCTCGCCTGACGGGTCAGGACGACGATCGGAGGACCCCCTCTTCCTCTTGCGAGTATCAGAGCCTTTTGTTTTCTTCATCAATTTCATCAGCAGCTCGGCCTTCGCAATTACCTCCTCGGTAGACAATATCTCGTCGAATGTGAAAAAGTGGCGTGCCAGGGAAGGACCATCCCCCTCTATTTATAGATTTCGGGGGATCCCATGCCTGCCGAGTAAGCTAGTTTCCCGCCAGGAGCAACTCGTCGAATAAGGGTTGGATGATTCTTTCCGACCAACTATGTTGCTCGCAAAGAGCGGAGATTGTGTACAACCCATATTCTCCGAGGGTAGGACCCACTCAAAGCCACGTAGGCAAAAGTCAAGGTCAAAAGGTCAAGACAGAGGTCAACAGTCCGATGTACCAAGAGTTCGTGGAACGCAACCTACCAAGAGTTAGTCGAACGCAACCTACCAAGAGTTCGTCGAACGCAGCCTACCAAGAGTTCGTCGAACGCAACATACCAAGAGTTCGTCGAACGCAGCCTACCAAGAGTTCGTCGAACGCAGCCTACCAAGAGTTCGTCGAACGCAGCATACCAAGAGTTCGTCGAACGCACCCTACCAAGAGTTCGTCGAACGCAGCCTACCAAGAGTTTGTCGAACGCAGCCGTCCAAGAGTTCATCGAACGCAGCCCTCCAGAGTTCGTCGAACGCAGCCTCGGTCGTGCGAGAAGGTACCAGGCCAGCGAGAAGGAACCAGGCCAGCGAGAAGGAACCTGGCCGAGCGAGAAAGGCGTAGGCATGGACATTCTCGCCTATGGGCGACTTACACCAACCAACTCGCCAGTTTAGGCCGAGGTCCTTACCTACTCGCTTGCCTATTTCTTTGCTAAAAACCCAACTCCAAGGGGTCAGGAATAGTCGCCTGCTCCCCCCTTAGGATTTGCCTATAAATAGACCCCCACGGGTACCAGGAATGACACTTGTCAAAAATCAGAGATGCACCCCCCTTACAGGCTAGAATCCTCCCTAGCCAGTGCCTTCCTAGTACCAAGCTCGACCATTCGTGGTTTTGGAGGAGAAGACTCTTTTGAGCTTCTGGGTACGTGGTGGGACCTCCCAACTGCAGTACTTGGGGTTGTGTTCTTTATCTCTCCTTTTCGCTCGTCGTGGATAACCAAATCTTCTCGTTGAACCGCTGGGCAAGTAGCCTCCAGCTGCATTGATCTGAATTTTGGAGCCGGGATTTTTCAGGCTTCAACACTCTGCACACAGGTTCTTCACCTTCAAGAAGATGGTGGATATCGACAACTCTCCCTGAGTGGACCGCGCCAACTCATTCTCTAGGAACTGTAGTCGCGCTACGTTCTTCTTGTTGAATAGCCCATCAAGGGCACTCCAGATCTCTAACGCTGACTTGCACCCCATGATGTGATCGAACAAGTCAGGAGAGATAGCTCTCTTCAAGGTGAACTCCGCCTTGGCGTTGGTCTTCATCCAATTTCTCACAGCTGGACCATTGTCATCGATTGGAAAAACTTCTGCCTGCTCTTCTCCTCCAACGACTTCCCATAGGTCCTCTCCAAGCAGGTAGCTCTCCATGCATGACTTCCACTTCTTGTAGTTGGTCTGGGTGAGCAGCTCAATGCCTAGTCCTCTCGCATAACCTCCTCCGCCGTCCATCTTGGTTGTCAACCTTGAACCTTGATAGCACACTTCGCTTCACCAACCTACCTCTGATACCATGTTAAATTTTCGTATGCTACCATGTACAAGGAACCAACGATGAACAGAGATGAAATAAATTCTTTATACTAGGCAAACAGTTGATTACAAAGAGACAAGCTGAATACAAGGTGCATACACCTTGATTCACAACAACTGAGATATATATAAAAAACTTTGATCGCGGACAGGGTCCGCTTCTCCACTCAGTGCAGTTGAGCTTGTCAACGCACTCTCCACTTCACAACACACTCAACCCTGCACTCTCCACCTCACAGTGCACTCTTACTGGGGTGGGGGGGGGGGGGGAGGGGGGGGGGGGGAGGGGGGGGGGGGGGGGGTACACTTACTCACCACATGCACATGCTAACAACCTTGCATGCACACGTACACTTCCACTCGACAAGCACACATCCACTCCTTAGTCCACTCGCCAACTTCACCCAGCACCCCCTCTCCACTCTTCCACTCGCCAACTCCACATGGCAGCCCCCCCCCCCCCCCCCCCCCCCCCCCTCCATGGTGCACTCGCCAACAACACATGGCAGCCCCCCTTCATGCACTCGCCAGCCACCCCACAAAGCAGCCCCCTCACACTTCCACTCGCCAGGATGGGCTCCCCCCATGCATAGGTGCACTCGCCCCACTCCAACACTCGCCCCACTTGCCCCACTCGCAAGCTCACCTCCCTGCTCCTCTCACTTCAAACTTCAACACATTACACCTCATTTATGAGATTAAGATGTTTCCCCGCGACGTCCGATTTATTCAAGTCGTTTCGGAAGGACGAGTTATTGCCGCCTCGAGTTCAAGTTTTGCAAACGGATCAGGCCGATATTTTTCTAATAATTTATAAAAATTCGTGAAGAAATTTTAATCATTTTCTTCCTTGAGAGCCAAGGGCTAAATAATACACCAAATAATTTTTATAATTATTTGAACCTGAAAACCTATTTTATATGACCCAAAACCACCTATTTTGCTCATATTAATTAGCAAATATTTTTTTCATAAAAAATATATTTGAGTTCTTTGTAAAATTGTAAACAAAATTCATATATAGATAATCTTTGGCAGAGGTCAATAGAGCCCTATAATTAATTCTTAAAGTTTCTAGTTCAAATCACATCGTCCTAGATCTCAGGGCATTCATGCGGCAGAGATTGAGCCAGATGGGAAGGAAGCAGCGGCTCAACAACGGATCAGGCGTGGATCCACTGTGGGGCTAATCAATAATTCAATAAAATTAATAAAAATCAGGGCCGCCCGATCTCATGTCGGTGAGTGGGGGAAAGCTGAGGAAGTCTGTGGCGACCGGAATGTTGGATCCGGGCGTCTCTCCGAGTGAGGAAATCGCTCGAACTCGACTCGATATCAGTCTTACATATACACGTACAATGACTAATAAAATGAGCAAGTAGACCTGTATGATTGTAACTTGGAAAGTGAAGGGATATAGTTGTTAATGATTAGAATTTTTGATGATTGGATTCATACAAATAATAATTAAAATATGAGAAGATGTGATGAGTACGAATAAAGAGTGGGATATGGAGTCTTTCAGAATGACAGTTGGAGTCGTGCTGCATCCGCAAATGACAGCAAAACATCTGTCAGCTACGTATTTATAAAATATTCTTATATTATCTATTGTTATTTTCAAGCTTTTTAAAACTGGACCGGACCGGCCGGTTCAACCGGTCGGATCGGACTACCGGCCGACCGGTCCGGTCATGGGTAGAGGCCCGGTAGCACAGCGGACCGGCCAAGAACCGAAAAACCGGGCGGGCGGACCAGGGAGCCGGGAACCGGGCGTGGATTTGCTTAACCGGGCGGGCCAATGAACCCATAATTTAATAGACAAAAATATGAAAATGCTGGGATTCGAACTCAAACCATTTCCAGAATAGACAAAGGGATAAACCACCAAGCCATTTGGTTCTTACTGTCCATAGCTATAATATATTTTATACATATTAATATTAACGCCCATAATTTTTATTATAATATTAATTATTTTTATTTTCTAATATATACATACACATATATATACACATATATGATATACGCATATATATATACATATACCCATATATATACATATACTCATATATATATACATATACTCATATATATACACATATATATACACACAAACATATATATATACACACACATATCTATATATATACAACACATATATATACACACACATATATATATATATATATATATATATATATATATGTATATATATAACGGTTCGACCCCGGTTGGACCGGTTCAACCTTGAACCTTTCCCTCCGCCGGTTCGATGTCCGGTTATTAGCACCGCACTTTTGGCTATCCGCAAACAAAATTATTATCCGCAAATCATTTTGTATGAAAAATAAAAAATTCAGGTATTGTAAACAATATCACTACTAATACATTGATGTAAATAAACTCCACAAAACACCATTAAAATATAATTAATTGTCATTGTTTTAGAGTCCATAAGAATAAAGTTAACATTATTCAAAACAAGTCATGATTGCATTCAAAATTGTTATTGCTTCAAGCCATTCTTTTACCCTGCAAAGATGAAGAAAATAATAATATTAATAGTTTTGACATTACAATTTGAAATAAACTTTAAGTAAAATTTTTAGTATGAAAATATTTTACATTCCTTTTTTCATTATCAATTAACCACTGTTAGTAATATGTTTGGTCACATTGCCGGTGGTGGTCCTTGCAACCATTGGTTGTAATGTAGTCCCCAATTTTCTGCCACTTGTTCACGATATCTCATCCATGAAAGAACAATGTGTGGCATCGGAGAGCAAACATTCAAGACTAGCCGAATGAAGTGATTATTATTTAAGAAACCAATGCATGTACGTGTTGGTACATCCAACATTGATGAATTAAATGGAAAATATGTCAAACTTTGCACCTTTGATAGTTGAACCACTGTTATGTTGTAGCATGAACTGATAACTAGTCTCATATCCGGTAGTGTGATCCATTTATCAAATGGCGCTGGAGTTTCTATGCACTGTAGAAAGTCCAACAAATCTAATCTCTGCTTGCTATCGTATATATCATCGTACAGAATACGTCGAGTTTCAAGCTCCCAATATAAATCTTTTCGTACTTGTTGCCAACCACCCATTACATTCAATGCCTCACTAATAACTCTGTATTCACAATGACCATCACCAGAAACGTCGTAGGCATCAACAATATGTGTAGACCAAAATGTTATAAAATGATGATGAATCTTTACAACAAAATTTATATTTTTGCGAACCGGCAACTTTATTCTTTGTTTTTTTTTTATTTCCGCGACTTTCTCCTCCAATAAGAGAGTGTGTCTCTGACTCTGTGACCCTGTGGTGACGGCGAGGCTCAGGCGACGGTGAGGCTCCTGCGACGACGAGGCGAGACAGAGTGAATCGCGAAATGCCGGAGTGCGAGTGCGGCGAGACGACGATTCACAAAAAAGAAAGAGTGTTTTACGGAACCCTACAAAACAATTAAAATTGGGTGTGAATAGTCATTTTAGTAGTGCGGTTAACAATTGCCTTTTTTAAGTGAATTGTTGTTAGTCAAATCAAAATTGGATATCCACACACTAAGTAATAAAAAAATCAAATCGAGATTGCTAACGAATATTGTTAACAACAAATCAAATCTAAAAAAAAAATATGTGTCATTTTAGATTACAGCACTCTGAACCAATTTAGAGTAAGATTTCAAAAAATAAAATAAAATAAAGTTAATCAATATAAAATAAGTGAAGCTTTTTTATTAGTTAGATTCTCCTAATAACAATGAATTTTGCTTGAGTATTCACCATAGAGATGGTTTTGGGGATTGTTGCTAATCAAAGTCACCCAAAGATGAAAATGAAGTATATGGTGAGTTCTAGCATATTTAAATTATGTTATATGTGCGTTATAGTTTTGATTTATATGTAAAGTTGCAATAACTTGTTATGTTTAAAAAAATCCTACAAATGATATGCTCAAATTTATTTTATAAAGACAAAGGGTTTTGATGTGTTGGTTCAGTAAGTTTAGCTTTTAAATAACCAAGGTCTGATTTATGAATGAAAATTATGATCTCAACATTCATAATTTCAGTTTAACCACAAGTTAATTGATAATCTCAGTTTATGCATGAGTAAAATATGATCACTAAATTTTATGCACAGTTATTATTTTTATTTTCTGACTTTGTAATCTCAAAAGCCTTTTGTTATGTTATATTACCCTTTGAAAATTTTTGAAGAAAAGAAGATGATTATATACATCTTATTACACTCCTTTGTGGATTAACATTTATTGTGCATGCACATACTGCTTAAACAAATTAATCATTATAAAATGCAAGAAGGTTTCGGCCGAGCGCGAGAGGAAATCAGGAAGGGTTTTTGGCGCTGGTGTGTGATTTATTGTTTGCCGGTAGAAAAATTCGGAAGTAATTTTTGATGAGGATTTTAAGTTATGTTGGTGTGCCAATAACCACTTTTGGTTTGCCCGTAAAAAAATTGAAACTAATTTTAGATGAGAATTTTAAGTTATGTTGGTATGCGTATAGTCATTTTTGGTTTGTGTTTAACAATCCTCTCTTCTCCCACGAAGAATTTATTGAGAGAGCCAATAAGTTCGTTCAAGGGGAGCCGACGAAGCGAGGATTCCTGGCAAGGCTCATCAGGCTAACTCGGGAAGAAGGCAAAGAAGAGGAGAAAGTCCATGTGCGAGGAAAAAAGGTGGATCCCAAGGAGCAGGAGAGGAGGCAGCTAGTTGGGAGGAAGGAGGAACCGAGGAGAAGAGAAGAGCCAAGAAGGCCGGAGGGGCCGAGGAGGCAGGAAGTGAGGAGGCCCTTTGTGGCTCCGGAGTGACGAGAGGAGGAAAGAAGGTACCAGTTACCGGAGCAGCGATCGCCGTGGAGACCGGCGGAAAGTCCACAACAATTGGGTCAGGGAAGGAGGTTCTCCCCGGAGGGGAGGAACCGTGTTTGGCAGGAAAGACGTCAGGAGGAAGGACGCAGGGAAACGATGGTTGTTGCCCGCCATAGCAACATACATAACTAGAGGAACAACCGATGAGGCACCAGGTGGAGGAGATCCCTCTATACTACGATCTACATTAGGTGTAAGGGCACGAAACAATGGCTTGCCCCCAATTTTTGGGAGGCCACGAGAAGCCTCGGTGCAAGAGCACGAGGAGAGAAGCAAAGACAAGAGATCCCAATAGAGCCAGTGGTGGGCCCGACACCCGTCCGGAGCAGGAATGAGGATCAGGTCGACCAAGGAGGTTGAGGAGCCCAAGGAGGAGGGTGGAGTAGGAGTAATCCACGAAGGAGCAGGGCTCGGAGCTTCCCGCAAGGCAAGTATCCACCAAATCTATCGCAACGACGTCGCTTTGACCTCCCAAGCGCCGCCCCGCTGAATGAGATCACCTTCTCCGAAGAGGACATGCTGGGTAATGAGAACCCTTTTCATGACGCCCTCGTGATTCAGGCTGCCGTCGAAGACTTCACCGTCACTCGAATCCTGGTAGACAACGGAAGTTTGGTAGATGTCATTTTCAATAAGACGTTTGGCGGGATGGAGGTGGAGGCAAGCAGGGTGATAGCCTCAGATGGGCCTCTCTTCGGTTTCTCGGGTGAACAAAAAGAGGTGGAAGGAGGAGTGGAGCTGCTGGTGACCCTCAGTGGTAATTCGACCAAATGCTGATTCGTCATCATTGACGCATCGAGCTGTTACAACACGATCTTTGGCAGACCACTCATCAACACCTTCAAGACCGTTCCGTCCTCCTACTATTGTGATTAAAGTATTGCCAAGGGGACGTCCAGATAAGGATCCATAGTGACCCTAAGGCTGCCCAGGAGTGCTATCTGAACGCGGTAAGCACTATCAGCTGGATGGAGGAGGCATGGAGGCTGATCGGGTCCTGAAAGGAATGGCTCGGTTGGAGGTTGCGGAGGAAGTGGAGGAAGTGGAAATATCCTCAGAAGGCGGAGAGCCCGTGTAACATCCCCAAACAACTAGACCCCTAGAGTGGTTTTGTCAAGACTAGGTCATGACAAAACCCTAGGAAGCACAAAAGACCATGTGAACATAGGCAAGAAGGAAGAAAACCACAGTTTCCAGTTACCAAGCCTAGGGTTGGACTTTAGGGCCTCACCTTGACCCTTGACCCCACCATAGCATACCTAACCCTTTAGGGGTTCCCTTAGAGCACCAAGGACCCATTGGGGTCAACCAAAGAGGCCAAATTGACCAAAGTCAACCCTAACCCCAAATTGGTCAAAGTAGCCTATTTAGGGTCAATTGGCCTCCTTCATGACAAATTGACCCTACCTAGACCTTCCTAACCCTTAAGGGAGGCCAATTGGTCACTAGCCGCCCATTGGGGTCAACCCAAATGGTCAAATTGACCAAAGTCAACTCCACCCCAAACTTTGGTTAAAATGACCTATTTGACCTAATCAAGCCCAATCCACTTAGGCTAGGCCTAATTGGAGTAGCCCATTAGCTTCGGAGGCTAATAATTACCAGGAGTTGCCACTCAATTTCTGTAAATGATGACTAGGAGAGAGAAATCTCATTTTCCCCAAACATGGAGGAGAGAGAAAGAGAAGGAGAAATGACATTCATGGCTTAGGGAGAGCAATAGCCACCAATTCCTTCTCTAATGTCTCCATTCATTTTCCCCAATTAATTTGGAGGAGTTTAATGGCCATTCCCGGCCACATGGAGCGAGAATTTGAGGAGTTTCACCATGGCCATCAATGGCCATTCATGGCAATTGGGAGTTACACACTTCCCCTCCCCGAATTGATTCATTAAAAAGCTTCAAGGGGCAGAGAGGGTTGTTTTCCCTCATCTACTTGAAGGAATCGGGCAGGATTGTTCAGAGGATGTTATGGCACCAAAAGGCAAGGATCGACCATGGCCAATCAGAAAACGACAAGGCAAACCCCCTCCGTTCAGGTCCTCCCCTCCTCCTCTCTCTTCTATGGGTAGATCCCCTCAATCGGCGGCAAGATTCGAGTCCAAATGGCTTGGATCAGGTTGGCCGAAGCTTGGATTTTCCAAGCTTTTAATTCTGACCTAAAACCCCTGTTTCGGCCACCTCCGGCCAACCAACCACCGCAAATCGCCGGCCATGCACCTCAACAAAGGTGGTGGTGGCATTGGCCGGCCGGGGCGGCGCTTAGATGGCCGGGAAAATAGGGATCAAGTTGGCCCAGGCATGGCTAATCCCAGCCGTCGGCTGGAGGAAGAAGACGGCCCGATGTCGTCCGTTCCTGCTTCAAGATCTGTGCAAGTCCTTTTATTTAATGATATGTTTTATATTATTTGGTCACATAATAAGAAGTGTTTTATTTTAATTATTAAAAATCGTAGATCCCCTCAAATGAAAAAGTGCCCAACATCAATATTGTAGCCCTTGATGTGTAGATTAAAGGAAAATTTGTTTCAGGTCAATAGGGGCAATGTAGCCCCCTGTAGAGCCATTTTGGTAGGACTGGTCCCTAGGGTAGGGCAGTCACCTTTTCTTGAATAACTCTTGATAGAGAAATGCTATAGGCATTAAAATTGAAACCTAGGATATTTATACCAACCCTTTAACATACCCAAAGATGGGAATTTTAGGAGAACATTTTTCTAAGGTTTTTGTATTAATTTCATATTTCATATGTTAATTAATCAATGGGTCTAATTACCTCCAACCCCCTCCAAATTTTGGTGGGTGCTCCTTAGGGTTATTATATGGCCTTGGTAAAAATTTCAGCCCAATTGGGACTAATTTTGTTGGGTAATTTGTTAACCCAAGTTGGGTCAAACTAGGTCAAAATTAGGGTATGGTGTTCATCTTGGGGTATTATGGTCAAAACTCATCAACATGATGTGAAACCTTGGCCACTGGTTTAGGATCACCTAAAACACCTCCATGAGTGAGTTGGGGTGATGTGGGGTGGATTTGCCCTAGGACCCTAGTTTTAACCTTAGGGTTGGTCTTTAGGCCTTGTGAAGGACATGAGGTCAAATGTTATTGAATGGTCATGAAATTTGGTGTACAAGTTAAAAGGGTGTAATAATACCCTAGGAAATTTTAGGAGGATTTTAAGAACCCATATTCCCCCTAAATTAGGTTATAACCCCTTTAGGGCATTTCATTATAAAAGAAATTTACATGCTCAAATGGTATTGGATGGTGATGAAACCTTGGTAGTGCCTTTATAATCGTATGATGGATCTCTGGTGTAATTAATTAAATGATTTAACCAGTACTTCATTCTCAAGACACTTATTTTGTCTTAGTCTTAAGAAAAATAATTGAGAGTCCAAAACTCTATGGAAAAATTGGCAACTTGGTGATAAGACATTTCAGGGCACTAAGAAGCTCTGTGAATTTTTGTGGAATTTTTGGAGATTGTTATCAGTAGGCTACTTCACAACATGTTCATATTATGAGTTATTTGGAATATTTATTTAGGAGAGAAAATGATTTTTATAAATTGTGAAACTCAGTCAGTAAACCTTAATGAATTCTATAGATGTCTAGTAATTTTTCCATAATTTTTAAATAATTATTTTTGATGGTTCCTTCATTAACCTTCAGCTTTAGATAAATGCTAAATATTATAAATAGAGGACAATTCCTGATTGTAAAATGGTGACATTCTGTACTTACTGTTATTTTGGCATGATAGATTTGTCGTAATTTTATGGGATCCATATCATAAGAATACCTTACACTTCATGTTCATTTTCATACTTGGCAAATATTGGAGAAATTAAAATAAAGGTTAAATAATTAAGGAAAAATATGATCCTTTGGACTTAGTCTTAGGATATAATTATAAACTCTCAATAATGATCTTGAGTCAGTTGGATGAATATTTGGGGTACCTCCTCGTATACAACTCATATAACACCGTTGGTCTGCGTATAGTGAAACTGTAAGACTTGAGTAAATTGTGGATCATTAGGTGGGAATGGGAGGTAGAGGATGTACCTAGACTGGTTGAAGAGTTTGAAGGTCACCAAAAAGAAGTTTATGAGATGAGAGTGTGCTTGGAGAGTTAAGGGTAAGGTGGTGTCCGAGACCGATGAAAGATCGCCTTTTCCCTTAGAAGGTCATAAAATACGTAGGGTTAATTCAAGTGAAATGATAAGGGGGCTATGCTTATGGGTAGTTACCAACCATATTAAATGCCTTGGAAAGGCAGCTTTGGGGTGTCATCCCATTATAGTTACTAGTACCGTAGCGAGCCCCTTACAACGTAATCCTCGGGAAGTCCAAGATAAACCATAAATTGTAGGGATAAGTTGATATACAAGATTAACTTAATAATACACACACCCACACCCCGTAGTTGCGGGAGGTTAGTTGGTTTGGTTGTACGAGTGGTAAGCTGTGGTTGCAGCGGCTGACTAATTAGTCTGGTGAGCTTGTGACTCAGTAATGCTTGTTGGGGACGGGCGGGTTCGCCCGGGGAGCTTATGGCTCAGAGATAGTGTTGAGTTTTCTTCAACCATACATCATATGTAGGAGCAGCAGAAATAAAGAGAACAACCCAAAAGAGTTTGGATCGGGCCATGAATATTGAATCAAGAAGCTAATCAAAAATACTAGACATAAATTACCTTAGTGGAGTTGGATCGAATCCAACCTAGGTGCTCCAAGAAGAAGAGTCCTGTTGTCGGCTGTGCGAGAGTCCTTACGTAGAATAATGTCTACGTCTCTACGGCAGTCCACACGAGCCGGGAGAAATACGACTGCACCTTGCACTTCCACGAACTGCTAGGTTCGCTCCAGGAAGAACAATCACGGCGACGATCGCCGGCGATGCGATCTGCGTAGGCGAGCGAAGCGGAACTTCTTCCGTCGACTAGGGTTCGGGAGGCGGAACACTTCCGTCGGGCGAACTTCCTATTTGCGTAACCGTTCCTTGAACCCTTATAACAAGTTCTATTTATACCCAAGCATAAACAGACCTAAAAGAATCGATATCCGCAGACCACAGAAAAATAGGGTTTCTGGAACAATTCGTCGGGTATCAGCATTCGTCGACTAATGATACTCGACGAATCATATCCGACGAATCATATCCGATGAATCATATCCGACGAATCATATCCGACGAATCATATCCGACGAATCATATCCGATGAATTCCCTTAGTCAACGAATCCCTCGGCAACATTTGCCGGACCCCATTCTGTATGGTGATTGGTAACCTTTACCAACACAGTCAATCTTTCAACTTCCCCATATGCTCTTATGTGCGACCCTGCATGCTCATATCACGTTGGCAGTGAGACTACATGTTTGACCACTTCTAGATCATAATGGTAACTCCAACAGATAGATGGTAAACATGTTTGCATGTGCATAAAGGTGGTGGGTATTCGGTATTATACTGTCGTTCACACCGACGTCAATACGTTGACTCAGCAAGTATGGAATTTGCACTTAGCCATGAAAGTCTGGCGGTCCAGCCAGTACGAGTACGCAGATGCTCCGCAGTTTTGCGTTGAGGCGTACGATAGGTCTAGGTTAGGTAGTGTGAATACCAACCTAGAGGTGGGCGAGGCCCAACCCACCGCTTCCGTTTGCTACTATGGGAGTATCATGGGGGTCTTGCTAGCTCAAAAAGGGGGGAACTAAAGGTCTGTGCGCATAGAGTCGAAGTGTGTGAGTTGCACTTGTATGAACATAGCATAAACTGCATAACTCTGCATGTCATGGCATAAACATTGCATTTTAACCCCTACCCCTATCGTATAGATTGGTTATGAGACTATTTATATGATAGGTCTTGCTAAACGACCCATTGGTCTATAGGTTTGTATGGGCGTTCCTATAAATCAATGGTTACTTTTATATTATATACTTGTCTTTACTTACTGTTCTTTACTTGCCCTTTACCATGCTTTATTTAGTGCTTCAAATGTATATATACACTGGAGTAGTGGTAGACATTTCCTATAGACTAGATCCGTCGTCATCTGCTTTGTTTTATATCCCTTGCTGTCCTCCGCTTCATCCCTCCCACATGGTGCCTAGGAGCCACTGGGGGATGGGTGGTGGGAAACGAGGCTTAGTCTTTTTGACTAACGGTCGGTGGACCATATCATTTTAGGGGATCGAGGAGACGCAGCAGCACAAGAGGCCGGTGCAGACGGAGGCAGGCCAGTCTAGTACAGGAGCACCAGCTCCAGGATTAGTGAGTGATTAGTAGTTTGCTTCCGTAAGTGATCTTGTAGTGAGGATATGATACAGGGCAAGTGCCCTTTTATTATTGTAACCTTTATTATTTCAGTTATATCATGTGGACATTTATTATATATAGCATGTGATTGTGGACTTGAACTTCTATTTGTTCGTTTATACTTTCCTTCTTCTGTGATCGATATGGCCGGCAGGATCGGCATTTTGTATTGGCAAAGCGGCGGTTCTAAGCATAAGACCCGATTTTGTAGCGAAAAGGGGGTCTTACAAAGTGGTATTAGAGCAAACCTCGATCCGAAGAAAAGAAGTCCACAAACCCTGGGACACCCCGTGCGAGTTTAGTTTGAGGACAAACTAAGCAGCGGAAGCAATGGTGTGCCCATATGGGGAAATCACATGAAAAAGTCCACTTTTTACTGAATCCTTTGACAAGCTTTCTTTTGTAGCCTGCGGTGAACCCTGCCCCCGATAGGGAATACCTCCGGATGCAAAGATCTCCTTAGATAGTCCTTTAGTCAATGAGTTAGACTCAACTCCACTAAGACACATGCCTCACCATGATAATTTATACCATGCCCTAGCCTGAAATAGACCGTAGGTATAAATTTGATTAAGGTATGAGGATACTGTTGGAGCATGCGTTTCGCACTCCTCCGGTTTGATAATAACAAAGTCCCGTTTGTATTTGATCCTATTTTTGTTAATGGTGTGCAGATAACAGGTATGCAATGTTCACAATTCTCTTGGAGCAAAAATTGATTGTGGGAAATTTTCACTGTCGGAAAATTCCGACACCCACTGTCGCCCAGGCGACAGCTCAGCGGTTAGAACAGCAATCGGCAGTATTGAGCTGTCGGAAATCCGACAGCGATGTCGCCCAGGCGACAGCTCAGCGGTTACATCAACTGCCCACGACTTCACCCACGACCGACGGTTTTGCGCTATCGGAATTCCGACATCGATGTCGCCCCAGCGACAGCTCCACGATTCCAGCAACTGCCCACACGACGGCTCGACGGCACGACCGAGGCAGTTTGGCGCTGTCGGAAATTTCCGACAGTGACTGTCGCCCAGGCGACAGTGAAAGTCTATAAAATGGTGCCTTTGGTTCGTGCATTCCAAGCTTTTGAGATTTCCAGTCCCTACCTGAGTGCATACGAACCAGAGAGCTCCAGAACCTCCTCAACTCCTAATTGTGCAAAGAAGGATTGAAGATTGAAGAAGAGATCGGGCGCGCTACTCCATCAACGATCATCTCGAGGCTTCAACAATCCATTCAGAGATCTGAATTTCTAGGGAGTTGACTTTTTCATATTGTATTTCATTTACTCATATTTCATTTTGTATTGGGGAAGAAATCGTCGTCTTGCGTGCGGCGTCTAAGTCCTTGCGCGGCTTAGGGGAAAAGCGCTTCCTTGTGCGGAGCGTCCAAGTCCTTGCGTGGCTTGGTGGGAAATCGTGGCCTTGTGTGCTACGTCTAGATCTTGGGAAGATCTAGAGGATAGGCTTGGGCTTTGTCTTGGGAAAGACAAGCGATAGCCTTCCGATCCTTGTGAGAAGGATTGGTAAATCAAAAATATTGTATTTACATATTATCATTGTGCCTTGATCTTAAGCATTGTTAAGATCATTTTTATTTGTATGCAAATTTCATGATAAATAAAATGATGATCTTTTCACTAATCGCAAATTGGTTTGCTTAAATTTTTATCTTAGAAATTTGTGCTTGGTGTTATACAAAAATTGCTTTGTTTTTAAAATTAATTTTTAAGAAACTTTTTATCAAAGTAAAATTGTCTTAAAATTATTAAGTAAAAATTACAAATTTAAACACACCCTTATTCACCCCCCCCTCTAAGGGCGCCACAGGATCCAACAAGTGGTATCAGAGCGAGGTTACTCCAAAACGGTCTTACCACCGGGAGTAATGGCGCACAACGATCACGCGTTCGTTGAGGGGCAAGGAATTAGTAGGCCACCACTTTTCACGGGCACAGACTACAATTATTGGAAACCACGTATGCGCTGTTTTCTAATTGCTTTAGATATAGAAGTCTGGAATATGGTAGAAACTAGTTACACTTCTCCAACATTTGTTGTAGGAGATGTAACTATGGAAAAACCCAAAGACAAGTGGGATGAAAATGATAAATTAAAATGCAAAAACAATGCAAAGGCCATGAATGCCTTATTTTGCGCACTAGATCGCACCGAGTTTAATAGAGTCCGTGCTTGCGATACTGCTTTTGATATTTGGAATCTTTTGGAAATTACTCATGAAGGTACTTCGCAGGTAAAGGATTCAAAGCTATTTCAATTGGAGTCAGAGTTCGAAAGATTCAAAATGGAGGTGGATGAAGAAATTGACACAATGTACACACGATTCACTAAAATCGTGAACGATTCAAAGGTGTTGGGTAAGGTCTTTTCAAATGGAGATTTAGTTAGAAAAATCTTAAGATCACTTCCCCCGAAGTTCAATCCAAAAGTGACTGCAATTTCTGAGTCACATGATCTTAAGACATTAAAATTGGAGAGTCTCATTGGGAATCTAAAAACCCATGAAGTGGAGTTGAAGATTCAAAGCCAAGAATATAATTTGGAGCCCAAAAAGAAGAGCTTGGCGTTGAAATCTAAAAAGGAATTTGAGAGTGAGACTGAAGAAAGTGATGAAGATGAAGAAGGATTGTTTGTAAGAAATTTTAAGAAGTTTATGAGAAATCCAGAGAGGAGAAACTCATTTAAAAAGTTTTTCAAAAAGAAGGATTTTGCCTACCAAAAAGGCAAAGGAAAAATGGAGAATGAAGAGGAGCGTCCGCCACCGGAGTGTTACCATTGCAAGAAGATTGGTCATATCAGAAGCAAGTGCCCAAAGTATCTGAAAGAGCAAAAAGCAAAGAGGCACGATAAAAAGAAGAAAGTGTTAAAGGCAGAGACTTGGGATGATTCTTCGTCTGGTGAAGAAAGTGATCCCTCAACACAGGAAGAAGAGGAGGCTAATCTATGCTTGATGGCAAAAGACAGCATTACATCTGAAGACGACTGCAGTGTCCAAAGCGACACTGAGGTAACGCCTCCATCTTTTGATGAGTTATATTCTGAATTTATGAAAACATGCAAAGTTTTAGATAAAAGCTTAAAGGAAATTGATTTTCTAAAATCTGAAAATAAAGGTCTTTCAAAAGCAAATAAAAAACTATCAAAAGAGTTGGAATCTATTAGGAAAGAGAAGATATTTTGTCAAGAGTGTGATCATTCTTCGACAAGGATAAAAGAACTTGAAACTACTATTTCTAAGTCCGATCAAAAATTTGATCTACTTGTAAAAGAAAAAAGGGACTTAGAAAAAGTTGTTAAAACTTCTCATTCTCAATTAGATAATTATAAGAAATTTTTTGCAAATAGATGTGGCATGATAGTAAAAGAAAATTCAATTCTAAAATCCAAAGTAAATGAGTTGAACATGGCAATTGGAAAATTTGGTGTTGGAAAAAAATCACTGGATATGCTATTAGCCAACCAATGCCATGGTACAGCAAAATATGGACTAGGATACATTTCTGGAAGCTCTGGAGGCTGTCGGAAATTTCCGACAGCTACTGTCGGAACCGGCGACAGCTCCAGGTTCAGAAATCTTATTTCTAAAAATACAATCTTTTCTAAGTCCATACATAAAGATGCTTCCACCAGCAAGAGTCCAGAGAAACCATTGAAAAATGGTTCCTCACCATTCATTGTGTGTGCCAAATGTCATCGATTTGGTCACATCTCGAGCTCATGTTGGAAGAAGGGAAAAGCTATTGTTAAACAAATCTGGGTACCTAAGGCGTCCACCTATACAATGGGATCGACCACTTGGGTAACCAGATCTTTACTCTCATCATCTTTTTAGGTATGCGTGCAGGCTAGGAACAAAGAAGACGTGTGGTATTTGGACTCTGGATGTTCAAAACACATGACGGGCGATAAATCAAAGTTCCTTAGCCTGGAGATGAAGAAAGGTGGAACAGTGACATTTGGAGATAATGGAAAGGGTAAAGTCAAAGGCATTGGAGTAGTAGGTAACGAAGAATTTAAAATTTCAAATGTTTTATATGTTAAAGGTTTGAAACATAATTTAATTTCTATTAGTCAACTATGTGATAAAAATCTAAATGTTTTATTTGACTCTAGCTCAAACCTTTGCAAAATTATTGATTCTAAAACAAACGAAATCGTACTTACTGCACCAAGAATAAACAATGTCTATACAATCACTTTTCATGATTTATCTCATTCTACACTTAAATGTTTCATTTCAAAGAATGATGAACTTGAATTATGGCATAGGAGACTAGGACATTCTAGTGCTAAACGCATAGTAAAGCTTTCTAAAAATAAAATAATAAAAGGATTACCAAATTTGAATGGAAAGCTATCCTCATTATGTTCACCATGCCAAAAGGGAAAATTTACAAAATCATCTTTTAAAAGCAAAAATGTCATTTCTACCACTAGACCTTTGAATTTATTACATATGGACTTGTTTGGTCCAATTTCTACACAAAGTCTAGGAGGTAGAAAATATACGTTTGTTATTATTGATGATTATTCTAGATTTTGTTGGACTTTGTTTTTATATTCAAAATCTGATGCTTTTGATGAATTTGTAAAACTAATTTCACGTATTCAAAATGAAGTTGATCTAAAGGTAAAATGCATTAGATCAGATCATGGAGGAGAGTTCGATAATGAAAAATTTATTTCATATTGTAATGATTTTGGGATAAAACATGAATTTTCCGCTCCACGCACACCACAGCAAAATGGTGTAGTGGAGAGGAAAAATAGAACACTCCAAGAATTAGGACGTACTATGCTTTGTGAATTTAAATTGCCAAAATATTTTTGGGCCGAAGCAGTTAGTACGGCATGTTATATTATTAATCGTGTCATGATTCGTCGCACATTACAATTAACTCCTTATGAAATTTATTTTCAAAGAAAACCAAATGTATCTTACTTTAAAGTGTTTGGTTGTAAATGCTTTATTTTGAATACAAAAGATAACTTAGGCAAATTTGATGAAAAATGTGATGAAGGAATTTTCATTGGTTATTCTTCAACTAGCAAGGCCTATAGAGTTTATAATAAGAGAACAAAAATAGTTGAAGAATCTATTCATGTTAGGTTTGATGAGTTTGCTTCATGTGTAGAAAGGAAAATTACAGGAAAAGAAGATGAACTCCTTCCCACGGTGGAGAATGATGAAGAAGAACTTGGAGAAAATGAAGAAGAAAAAGGAGAAGAAAGAGAAGAAGAAAGAGGAGAAGAAGATAGAGAAGAAGAAGAAAGAGAAGGGTATGTACCTCCAACCGAACTACAATTCTCAAAAGATCATCCGCAAGAACTTGTTATTGGAGAACCATTATGTGGGGTACGTACGCGTTCTAGTTTACATGAAACCTTTTCAAATTTATGTTTTGTCTCAAATATCGAACCAAAAGATGTTGCCACCGCTTTAAATGATGAATCTTGGTTTCTAGCTATGAATGAAGAACTTAATCAATTTGAAAGAAATAAAGTTTGGATTCTTGTTGATAGACCTAGTGATCATCCAGTGGTAGGAGTCAAATGGATTTTCAAAAACAAATTAGATAGTGACTCTAGGGTCACTAGAAACAAAGCTAGGCTTGTAGCGAAAGGATATAATCAAATTGAAGGGGTAGATTTTGATGAAACTTTTGCACCCGTAGCACGATTGGAAGCAGTTAGAATTTTTGTTGCATTTGCTAGCCATAAAAGATTTAAATTATTGCAAATGGATATTAAAACTGCATTTTTAAACGGGTTGATTAAAGAAGAAGTTTATGTTGAACAACCCCCAGGATTTATAAATGAAAAATTTCCTAATCGCGTATATAGATTGCTAAAAGCTTTGTATGGTTTAAAACAAGCACCACGAGCATGGTATGATAGATTGACTATATATTTATTACAAAATGGTTTTAAAATGGGTGGTGTTGATTGTACACTCTTCATTAAGCAAGTAAATGATGATTTAATTGTTTTACAAATTTATGTTGATGATATTATTTTTGGAGCCACTAATGAAGAGTTGTGTAACTATGTTGTAAAAATGATGGAAAGTGAATTTGAGATGAGTATGGTAGGGGAATTAAAATATTTCTTAGGATTTCAAATTGTTCAAAATCATGATGGAGTTTTTATTAACCAATCAAAATATATTCATGATGTCTTAAAACGATTTGGATTTGAAAATCTCAAACAAGCAAATACTCCTATGAGTGTATCTTTAAAATTAGGAAAAGATGAAACTGGAATATCAATAGATCAAACTTTATATAGAGGCATGATAGGTTCACTTTTATATTTGACTGCTTCTAGACCGGATATTATGTTTTTAGTTTGTTTATGTGCTAGATTTCAAGCCGATCCCAAAGAATCACATTTAAAAGCGGTAAAAAGAATTTTTAGATATTTAATTGGCACATCTAAACTTGGTTTGTGGTATCCTCATAGCGATGATTTTACACTTTTTGGTTATTCTGATTCTGATTACGCCGGTTGTTCACTAGATAGGAAAAGCACTAGTGGCACTTGTCACTTTTTAGGCCCTTCACTCATTTCATGGTCGAGTAGGAAACAGAATTCTGTTGCCCTTTCAACCACCGAAGCCGAATACATCGCACTAGGTAGTTGTTGTGCACAAGCCCTTTGGATGAAACAAACCTTAGAAGACTTTAATATTAAACAACAAACTATTGAATTATGGTGTGATAATAAAAGTGCAATTGATTTAACACACAACCCGGTCCATCATTCAAGGTCTAAGCATATTGATGTGAGACATCATTTTATTAGAGATCATATTAAAAATAACCACATAAAAATTTCATTTATAGGCACGGATAATCAACTAGCGGATATATTCACTAAACCTTTACCGGAATCCCGTTTTTCTATGCTTAGGCTAGAATTGGGAATTCTAGACATTTCACAATGAATATATCACTTTTAAAGCCTATAACAAAAAATTTATTATCACAAAACATAAACAATGTAAATACAAAAATGCCACAATTATAAAAAAAAAAAAAAACCAAAACATCAAATTTCAAAAACCTTAACAAAATTCAACATCACTAACATTACATCAATAGTGTTCACATCAAAACAGTAGCACAAACTTAAGGATCAAGTTCTTTAAACAAAAAAAAATTAAAAACCACAGAAATTTAAAGAAGTTCACTGTCGCCCAGGCGACAGTGGATGTCGGAATTTTCCGACATCTCCCAGCAGCAGCAGCAACACAAACCTACTCTGAGTCTTCATAACCAGCCCCGCTGCTCTCTGGACAATCTTCTGGAGGTCCTCGTCTCACGGCTTTGCCATGGCGAGTCTGCCTCACCGATTGGCGTGGCGGCTCCTCGTCCGAAACTTGCCATTCTGCCTCCTCTTCCGGCGTTGGCTTCAACTTCAGACCTTTGACAAGAAACTTCATAAATTTCTGCATTCGACTACGATCCTTTTTCACTTCCTTTTTGTGATCCTCTAACGAATCACGCAAATCATCAATGGATTCCCTTAGTGATCCTGCCCTAGAAATGCTCGGCTCTCTAATCTCGATTCCCGGTTGAGCTTTTCTAAGCGGCTTCTTCCCTTTCATTGAACCCGTGAAATAAATTTCCGGATAACAATCATCAAAATACGAGTCTTGCACAATCCATCCATACTTCTTATAAAGTACACGCTGAATTACCAACCCCATTGGCAGCGTATGCACCTTCACCCATCTTGGATGTTTCAATCTGTACGTATACCTAATCTGGGATAGTATGAAGTCTGCCATATCAAAAGGCTCATCCTCCATAATATAGTACGTAAAGAGGGTCAACTGCGCAGTAATGCTTCTTGTGTCTCCACTCTTCAACATCACCGAATTCCTTAATATGTCTTGGACTAAGTAAGCATCCGGTGTAAGTGAGGTAACTTCAGTGGTAAGAGTTTTCTTCTGATTCCCATGTAAACTCATGTTTACTAGGGTCCAATCTCTATCCTTCCGATAATTCTCCACTATATCAGGCATATTCTCACTCATCACTAGTCCAAATTCCTCTCGTAGATCAACATGTGTTATTTCCACATGTTGACCTTGGATCTTTGATCTCACACCTCCATCCAATTCCGTAACATTTGGGTCTTCCAAATGGTTATAAAATTCACGAATTAAAAAGGATGAAAACCCCTCTGGTGAGATTATTGAGAGAATACCTGCCTTCGCAAGACGATCATAAATATGATCATGTTTTGGCAAATCAAATTCGATGTATTTGGCCACCCCAACAATAGCCTTCTCCACTCCAGAATAAACTTGATATGAAGTATGTGCGTCCTCCGACGTACTCTTTCGGGCTTTAGAGCTGGAAGCCATTCTGCAAATAAAATACAAAAATTTTTGATTAAAACAGATTTTCTCATTGTGCACTGGAACACTGTCGCCCAGGCGACAGTGGCTGTCGGAAATTTCCGACAGCCCTCCAAGTGAATTTTTCTCGAAAATTTTTACTTTCACTTCCAGATCTACTCAAAATAACTATTATTTCAACATCAAGTTTATACAAAAAAAAAATTTAACATATTTTTCAAATCACAATATTCTCAAAATCCTTTACTATTCATCATCTTCAACCCTCTTCCCTAACCTAAATCTACAAAAATACTTAAGAAAATGAACAAATGAAACCTTCATCACCAAATCACAAAGAAATATATTTTTGGCAAAGATCCACCAAGATCATCTTGTTTTCAAACTAGATCTACATTTTTTCAAATCAAAACTTTCAAAACCTACACCATTCATCTACAATCAACATGCAAACTTCATTTTCCTTCTTCTCTACTATCAAAATAACAAAGCCCTAAAAAATTTGGAGTTAAAAACATCAAAATCAAAAACCCATACCTTGGATCTAGGGTTGTCGCCGACTTCCGACAGCCTTCCTCTTGTTTTTCACTCCAGGAAATGATGCACAATATGTTTTGACTCGGTCCTGAGCCCTATTTAAATTTTTCACTGTCGCCCAGGCGACAGTGGCTGTCGGAAATTTCCGACAGCTACAATTTTCACAAAACTCCAATTTTAGGCCTTCTTTTATGATCTACAATAGTTATATGTCATTATTAATGCTTCATCTCATGACTTGATGACAAACCATGTGATATTTATTTTAAATAAAATGACTTACATGTTTATATGATTTCATTTTCAAGCTATCATCGTAATGACATTTCTACTAAGTTGTTTAGACCATTGGAAATTGTTTTCGCATGCCTCTAAGTATGAGAAATTGTTTATCTATCATAATGAGCCATCACGTTCACCTCTTTTGATCAATACACTGATTTTATTTAATATATACATGGATCATATTTGCTTTAACATAATCAAATAGCACTTCTTAAAAACAACTTTCACCCTTGATTTGTTAGCACAACAAAATATACACCATCTTTTGCGATTCAAGTGAATTCGGAGATCCTCAAAAAAAAAAAAATTATCAATATATCAAAATTACGATATCACATCTGTGATCTCAAAAAAAAATTATAAAATAAAGACAAGGATACTCCACCAAGCACTACTTACCCTCCTGATAAGTCTTAATGAGCATTGTGAGGTTAAGCACCTTGGAAAGAATTGTAAAGTGACTTGAGCAAAAGAAAATGGTTTTTCTATTCAGCTTGTGCTATATCTTCAAAGTCGAAGTTGCCTTTATAAGCTTTTATTATGTTCAACATTTTAATGATCATGTAAATTAAATGACTTCATATGTTTGATCTAAGTATCACATGTACACATCATTATGTTATATAAACATTCCTCTCATGAGAATTGGACCGAAAATATTCCATATATCTATACACTATTGTGTCTTTCTATGATACTTTCTAATGATCTTACTCATGTTCAAGTTATTTTCTTTCATTACTTCATATGGCTATACCGTCCCTTCATGAGCTTGTTCATACTATGACATATTCCTATTATTTAAAGGACTTCTATCCTTCCCAAAAATTGCTTCCGCTTACTCTATCTTTCTATAACCTATGTATCTTCCCTTTCGAACTATTATCTACTCTAATATTCACTTTTGCTAATACCAAAAGGGGGAGAATTCACAAGTATAAAAAGAAAAATCAACCATCTATTCCACCTACACAATACATCATATACTTAGGGGGAGCATATCTTTAGGGGGAGCATATATGTAGGGGGAGCATTCAATTAGAAGGAGCTTTCATCTCGAGATAGATTATTTATTTTTCAAGGAATATATATAATGTTAATTTTGTGTACACACCAAAGGTTAAAATCAACAATCTAAATAGACATGATTTACTTTTTATACGGATTTGTTATTATCAAAAGGGGGAGATTGTTGGAGCATGCGTTTCGCACTCCTCCGGTTTGATAATAACAAAGTCCCGTTTGTATTTGATCCTATTTTTGTTAATGGTGTGCAGATAACAGGTATGCAATGTTCACAATTCTCTTGGAGCAAAAATTGATTGTGGGAAATTTTCACTGTCGGAAAATTCCGACACCCACTGTCGCCCAGGCGACAGCTCAGCGGTTAGAACAGCAATCGGCAGTATTGAGCTGTCGGAAATCCGACAGCGATGTCGCCCAGGCGACAGCTCAGCGGTTACATCAACTGCCCACGACTTCACCCACGACCGACGGTTTTGCGCTATCGGAATTCCGACATCGATGTCGCCCCAGCGACAGCTCCACGATTCCAGCAACTGCCCACACGACGGCTCGACGGCACGACCGAGGCAGTTTGGCGCTGTCGGAAATTTCCGACAGTGACTGTCGCCCAGGCGACAGTGAAAGTCTATAAAATGGTGCCTTTGGTTCGTGCATTCCAAGCTTTTGAGATATCCAGTCCCTACCTGAGTGCATACGAACCAGAGAGCTCCAGAACCTCCTCAACTCCTAATTGTGCAAAGAAGGATTGAAGATTGAAGAAGAGATCGGGCACGCTACTCCATCAACGATCATCTCGAGGCTTCAACAATCCATTCAGAGATCTGAATTTCTAGGGAGTTGACTTTTTCATATTGTATTTCATTTACTCATATTTCATTTTGTATTGGGGAAGAAATCGTCGTCTTGCGTGCGGCGTCTAAGTCCTTGCGCGGCTTAGGGGAAAAGCGCTTCCTTGTGCGGAGCGTCCAAGTCCTTGCGTGGCTTGGTGGGAAATCGTGGCCTTGTGTGCTACGTCTAGATCTTGGGAAGATCTAGAGGATAGGCTTGGGCTTTGTCTTGGGAAAGACAAGCGATAGCCTTCCGATCCTTGTGAGAAGGATTGGTAAATCAAAAATATTGTATTTACATATTATCATTGTGCCTTGATCTTAAGCATTGTTAAGATCATTTTTATTTGTATGCAAATTTCATGATAAATAAAATGATGATCTTTTCACTAATCGCAAATTGGTTTGCTTAAATTTTTATCTTAGAAATTTGTGCTTGGTGTTATACAAAAATTGCTTTGTTTTTAAAATTAATTTTTAAGAAACTTTTTATCAAAGTAAAATTGTCTTAAAATTATTAAGTAAAAATTACAAATTTAAACACACCCTTATTCACCCCCCCCTCTAAGGGCGCCACAGGATCCAACAGATACCCCAAAGAGGTTAAAGGAGGAGCTTAATGCGGGAACGACCACCTAAGCCATAAACTATGATGTCCCTACTTCACATACCAAGTTTTTTCCAAACTAATAGGACCGCCTTAAGGGATTGACACATAAGCAGAATGGTATGGGACTCGTAGATCCAACCCTCGTACCGGTGACATGTTTATATAGAGACAATCACCATCAGATAAGAATTTAAAGTTCAGAAGATACCCATTTGGGATTATGTCAAATGTTGACCCTGATAAGGTTGTCGTAGAAGGTACCTGGAAGAGTCTAAGGTGTGGAGTATACCAATAAGCCTCAAGATAGAACCCCAAGTCTAAGGGTGTGTGCCCTAAGAATTAATTGCATACTTGGGATGAATATAACGTGGTGATATCGAAGATACTTAGCCCAAAATGGATAATGGCTTATCTTTTGTTTATTGTGGCTTACCTTTTGTTTATTGGACAAATTAATGACTGACTTGGGTTTCCTTTGGATCTAATTTAGAAGGTGTTGCGTCGTGAACATGGTGATTTTGAAGTCGATCTTATTCGATGTTACTTGGACGAAGATGAGACGGTGTAACAGTATGTTTGGAATCATGATCTGTAGTATTACCAGGACAATGAATAGATATCATTGATCGAACAACGACTTGACCTTAGTTGAAGCATTAGAAATGTTAAGTTGCTAGGTCTGGTCATTTAGGGATGCAGATGTCTCTTCCTAGAAATTATGGACGGAAACTAGGTCATACAAGTTGTAGTTATATTTGAGGTTCTTGTGACTTGGGGCATTCAGAAGTGATTAACTTATGAATTGTTAAGAATCACACCCTATCATGGTAGAAATTTTTAACTACAATAATAGCCCCTTATGTAACATCCCAACTTTGAAAAGTGGTCTAGCCGGTTCAGTGGAACCCTTGGAGGATCTTAGGCCGGGTCAGAGGAAAACCACGACCCGACCTTCGCCACTTAATGGTGGTCATTTAGAGAAATGACTATTTTGGGTAGCATTGTGCTTCACCACAACGTCAAAGTTGTTCATTGAGCATACGTGCTCCGAATCGACTTCTGTCAGTTGTGTTAGACTCGTATGGTCTATACGAGTGCAACGGAATTCGTTTCGTTCCAATCTGAGGTCATTTGGTGAAATTGACCGTTTTGAGTACCGTAGCGCGTCACGGCGACACAATTTTAGAATAGTGAGCATACGTGCTCCGAATCGACTTCCGTCAGTTGTGTTAGACTCGTATAGGTGATACGAGTGCAACGGAACTCGTTTCGTTTTGGTCTGAGGTCATATGTAGAATACAACTATTTTGAGTATCGTAGCGCGTCACGACGACGCGGTTTTAGAATATGGAGCATATGTGCTTCAAATCGACTTCCGTCAGTTGCGTTAGACTCGTATGGTCGATACGAGTGCAACATAATTCGTTTCAATTCGAGGCCATTTGGGGAAACGACTATTTTAAGTAATATCGAGCGTCGCAACAACGTCATTTTAGATTAACAAGCAAACGAGCTCCGAATTGAATTTTGTCAGTTGCGTTCAACTTGTATGATCGATACGAGTGCAACGAAATTCGTTTCGCTCAATTCCGACGTCGTTTAGTCAAGTAAATAAAATAAACGCCCGTAAAATTATACGAAGATTTGAGATACGTAAACGCTGGATTTCAACTCGGTCACATCAATGTTGACCCGACACTCGACGACTCCGACGTATTATAACTTTGACTCACATGGGGGATCCATTTAGGTTGACTTCGGTCAAATCCCTCTAAAATCATTTTGTTTGGATTTTTGTTCTTAAAACCCTTTTACATCCACACTTACCTCCAAGCAAACCTCCACTTAAACCATCACCAAAGGCCCACTGGGCTTTAATTTTTTATAAAAAATCTCACTGCTAGGAAGAAGGAGAGCCCAATCCAAGACATTCTCTCCCCCTCTCTCTCACTCTCATTCTATGGGTTAAAACCAATCCCTCCACATGGCTAATGGCATATCTAGGCTTATAGGTTGTACAGCCCCCCAATGGATGGCTGCCACCTGTCTTAACCAAATGGCTGGAGGATTTGCTTCTTCTTCCATGGAAGATTAGTCCCACATCGAAGATGAGAGGGAGGGAGGTGCTTCCTCTCCCTATATAAAGGCCCCCACTCCCTCCAGAGAAGACACACCTCTCTCCCCCATCTCAGTCGAGCCCATCGACACCTCTGCCGGAGCCCCACCTCGCTGGAAAACGCGAGCCGAGCCTCCGCCACCTCCGCCACCCTTCCATGGAAACATCGCCGGAGCGCTCCAGGAGGACCCCAAACGGGGTGGGATCCTCTCCTCTCCTCCCTCCCTAACATTCTGACGTCTCGCATGCGAGCTCCGGCGGCCGGAGCGCCGCCGCCGCCTCCCCCTCTCCTCCGTCCGAAACAGAATAATGAACAACTCCGGCGGTGGCCGGCGGCGTCAGACCACCGGACCACCGCCGGAGGGAGCGCCCGCCCCCTCGGAGTCGTCCGGGGGCAGAGCCATGGCCGGACGGCGGCCGGCCGCCGGCAGCGGAGACCCGTAAGGGGGGAGGGGGGGCTGTTAGTTCAGGCGGCGGAGAGAAAGTTAACAAAAATTATAAAGTTTTATAATTTTTATATTAATATAATCTAATTCTTGGTATTTAATTTTCTGGAGAGTGATACATGACCCTAATGGAAAAGTGGTGAACATGAAAGTTGTCCATATTTGTGAGGAGTATCCCCAGAAAAAAATTCAGATTTTTATCTCATGGTTTAGTATTTTTAATAATTAAAATACTGTGATTTGTTGGGTTTTTGAATTATCAGAGGGTTGTAACAGTAATGGAAAATTTTGAAAAATATTTAAGAAGCTTCCTACTACCAAAATACATTTGCTGTAATTATTTTGGAATTTTTGAGATAGGTTTACTATTTTTAGATGCTTAAAACCTATGTTATAAATTAATAATGAATCACGCTCTCCTCCAGCACGTCCCCAAAAATTATGGGAAGCTTGGGAGGTTGGATCACACCATCTGAAAAAGTTTGATTAATTTTAAAGTACTCTTGCTATATTTGAGAATTTATTTGGCGGTTATAAGAGCCTAAATAAATTAGCAAGGACCACTTATATCTCAAAAAGCCTTGCAAATTTTCACCAGCCTAGGATAAAAGTGAGATGATTTTCAGATATGGGCTTCTAGTCTAACGATCTAAAAAGGGAATAATAACTCAACGAGCTGCAATTAGAATAATGCTCGGACATTGAGAATCACCTCTTCTGAGGTTTTAAGAAACTCATAATATTGTTCCTCAGTCCGCTTAAGCCATGCCTAAAGGTTGCAATAAAAACTCAAGGTCGGACTATAACAAAAGGCCGAATTTGGAAGAAGCTCCTATGAACGGAGATAGAACAGAAGTTTCCTCCTAAGAACGGAGATGGAACTGAAGCTTCCTGATTATGGAGTGATTAGACTACTAACCTGTTCATTTGTTTATTTCCTCCAGTCCCGTACTGGTCCTGCATTTACTGCTTTCAGTTAGTACTTTCTTTTACTCCAGTCTCGTACTGGTCCAGTTCAGTTACTGCACTTTATTTCAGTATTTCAGTTACTGTACTGTATTTCAGTTTTGTCTATAATTTAGAGTTGACGTGAAGACATGACCTACCTTCAGAGTCAACTCTAAATAGTGCCGAACTGGCCGCCGCTTGTAGAGCAGAGCGGATAGATCGATGTTTTGGCTTTTCCTTCTTTATTGCCTATAAATTTAGAGTTGACATGAAGACGTGACATACCTTCAGAGTCAACTCTAAATAGTGCCGAACTGGCCTCCTCTTGTAGAGAAGAGCGGACAGATCGATGTTTTGGCTTTTCTTTCTTTATTGCCTATAAATTTAGAGTTGACGTGAAGACGCGGCATACCTTCAGAGTCAACTCTAAATAGTGCTGAACTGGCCACCGCTTGTAGAGCAGAGCAGACAGATCGATGTTTTGGCTTTTCTTTCTTTATTGCCTATAAATTTAGAGTTGACGTGAAGACGCGTCATACCTTCAGAGTCAACTCTAAATAGTGCCGAACTGGCTGCCGCTTGTAGAGCAGAGCGGACAGATCGATGTTTTGGCTTTTCTTTCTGTATTGCCTATAAATTTAGAGTTGACGTGAAGACGTGACATGCCTTTAGAGTCAACTCTAAATAGTGCCGAACTGGCCGCCGCTTGTAGAGCAGAGCGGACAGATCGATGTTTTTGCTTTTCCTTCTTTGTTCCCTATGATTTAGAGTTGACGTGAAGACCTGGCATACCTTCGGAGTCAACTCTAAATAGTGCCGAACTGGCCGCCGCTTGTAGAGCAGAGCAGACAGATCGATGTTTTGGCTTTTCCTTCTGTATTGCCTATAAATTTAGAGTTGACGTGAAGACGTGACATACCTTCAGAGTCAACTCTAAATAGTGCCGAACTGGCCGCCGCTTGTAGAGCAGAGCAGACAGATCGATGTTTTGGCTTTTCCTTCAGTATTGCCTATAAATTTATAGTTGACGTGAAGATGTGGCATACCTTCAGAGTCAACTCTAAATAGTGTCGAACTGACCGCTGCTTGTAGAGCAGAGCGGACAAATCGATGTTTTGGCTTTTCCTTCTATATTGCCTTCGAGAAGTAATTCCTACGGTAATGAAATATTGCCTTCGAAAAGTACTTCCTACGGGAATGAAAGGTTGCCTTCGAGAAGTAATTCCTACGGGAATGAAATATTGCCTTTGAAAAGTAATTCCTACGGGAATGAAAGGTTGCCTTCGAGAAGTAATTCCTACGGGAATGAAATGCTGCCTTCGGGAAGCAATTCCTACGAGAATGAAACTCAGCTTTCGAGAAGTAATTCCTACGGGAATATATTGTGCCTTCGGGAAATATTCCTACGGGAATATATGGTGTCTTTGGGAAATATTCCTACGGGAATATATGGTGTCTTCGGGAAATATTCCTACGGGAATAAATTGTGCCTTCGGGGAATATTCCTACGGGAATATATTGGGCCTTTGAGAAAATATTCCTACGGGAATATATTGTGCCCTCGAGAAATATTCCTACGGGAATATATGATGCTTTTTGGGAAATATTCATACGGGAATATATGGTGCCTTCGGGAAATATTCCTACGGGAATATATTGTGCCTTCGGGGAATATTCTTACGGGAATATATTGAGCCTTTGAGAAAATATTCCTACGGGAATATATTGTGCCTTCGGGAAATATTCCTACGGGAATATATGGTGTCTTTAGGAAATATTCCTACGGGAATATATGGTGCCTTCTGGAAATATTCCTACGAGAATATATTGTGCTTTCGAGAATTATTCCTCGAGGAATATAAAATGTGCCTTGGGAGAATGTCGGATGGCCTATGAGTTTTACTCTAAGGCAACCCGCATGATGGACGGTCTGGGAGGGCAACCCGTACGAAACGTATAGAACTACGTGGGTCTGAGACTGTATGCAGGAAGATACGGAGTACGTAGGCGGTGGTCGTGGGAAGACTGCCTCGGCCCAATAAGAGTCCAGATATCCCCTCCCTTATAAATGTTATATTATGTTTGCTTGCTAGTAGGGGTTGGATTCTGTTCGTGGTTCTAATAACTTGTCTTTAGCACAGGTGACGGGTGCGGATGAGAAACAACACCCATGTGTGGATGATGCGACGGAGCAGGCTACGTCAGGAACAAGTTGTTAAGCCGCATCCCTTTTGTTGTGCCCCACCTCACGACATCTATATATTAGCAATGAATCCTTGATGGACAGGATTTAATGCGGTGAAGGTATGGAAATTATTCATACAGGTCTGGAGTTTAAGGTTTCTGTGATAGCTAATCTTCCGCTATAATACTACGTCTTCCGCTAAGTGCTATAAAGTGCACTCTGGATGATGTCTTCCGCTAGAATACTATTTCCCTACTCTGTTGGTGTGTGGTGACTTTCGCTTAACACCACCCCTAGGCGTGACAACAGAGTGTTCAAGGAAGGGGGTTGCAGAAGCTAGTACCTCCACCCTTCGGGATCGCTTTGGCGTCGTGCTAAAAGAGTGGTGTGCGATAAGATCCCCCGGTCGGACCGCCGATTTGGGAGGGGGGGGGGGGGGGGGGGTCTTACAAATGTATCAGAGCGTAACCGATCTTTCGACCAAAAGTGTTCACAGAAACAACTCTTTCTGCACCGGTCGTTATTGCGTGGTTCGGGACGAACCACTGCAGCAGAAGTGGTGGTGGACCTTAAAGGTAAAAGTTGACAACAAACTTGGCATATATTTATGAATCGACACTTAAATGTCATTTACCACATCTGATCTTAAACGATGATTTATATTGTCCCCATAAAACACTTCCGTTAAAACCTACAAACGTCCACTTCAAATTTTGAACCCCGGATTTAAGCCTCTTTGTTTTATTGGGGTTAAATTTTCGTTTTCAAAATTCCATTCGAGGTAAACTAATCAAATGGAATTTTGTGTACAATATAAGGTTTCTATTACTAATTTCAATCCCGGGTCTAAGCCTCTTTGTTTTATTGGGATTAAAATTCTCGTTTTTCAAAATTTCATTTGAGGTAAGCTAATCAAATGAAATTTTGTGTGTTGCTCTGACGATTGCAAATATGAAATATGCTTTGACTTGATATAACATTTATCAATTTGACGACCTGTTTAAAATAAAGTTGTGCAATCGTAGAAGAGCTATGATAAAATGTTAGTCTTTTCAATAACGTCAATATTTCAGGAAATAATTACTAAAGACAATGTGCTGGATTGAAGTGAAATGGTGGCAAATTTAGAAAATCTTGTATGCACCCCATCCCAGAAGTACATTGTTAGCATTCACGGGACTTGCGATATTGCATACTCGGCCAGCCGGAAAGCCTCGCTAAAAAGGGTAAGTCACTGCGGACCCGAATATGCTGGTTGCCTGTTTTATTCATTGCTTTTACTGTAAATTGCTTGCGGTGGAAAAGTGGCGGGTCGGTCATGCCCGTAGACCGTACGTACCGGTGCGGGAGGGTTGACGACTCTAGGCGACAGGGAGATGTGCACACTGGGAGCTCGGTTGTATCTTATATGCCCCGCTGGGTTCCTCCGCTTGTTGGCCAAATTCAGTTATTGTCGGACGTCTTCTACGTCTGAGAGTACACGGGGTTGTATGTTAGGGCCCGGGTAGTGCGGTACATCCACACCCAGAAGTGGCAGGACCGGCCACTGTCACCGACGGCCACATCGGTGAGGCCCGCGGGGTTCGCTACCCTGCTGGAAGAAAAGCGGTCAAAATATGGCAACATAAGGTGCAAATAATTGTATGTGATTATCGTGGCGGGTCAGTCATGCCCAAGGACCATTCGTACAGGAATGAGAAGGTTGACGACTCACGAGGCACTAGGGAGTGTGCGAACCCCGGGAGGTTATTTATTATTTCCCCGGGAGGTCCCTCCGCTGGATAGCCGAATCTCGGAATCGCCGGATGTCGCTCACATCCAAGAGTACACGGAGTTGTACGGTGGGGCCTGGGTAGTGCGGTACGTCCACACCCAGAAGTGGCAGGACCGGCCACTGTCACCGACGGCCACATCGGTGAGGCCCGCGGGGGTCGCTACCCTGCTGGAAGAAAAGCAGTCAGACTATGTCGATGTATGGATATGTGATTGAGTCATGAGTACTCGTTATGCATGACTTGCATATGCATCATTTGTATTAAAACATACATATCTGCATATGCCATTAACATATAACCTTCGTATGGGAGTTGGTTATATGTTCATAGATTTTTCACTGCTTATTTGCTATTTTTACATGTACCATCAACATATAACCTTCGTATGGGAGTTGGTTATATGTTTGTACAACCCCGATATTCGCCTAGTGGACGGTCAAACAAAAGTAATGCGAGCCGGGTTCTTGGGAGGGATATACGTTAATAGGCAGAAAATAAGAGAAAGAGCAAAACTGACATGTGCACGACTCGTCCGACGAACGACGCTCTACACTCGACGAAAAGGCTCAAAGCTGCACTCGGCGAAATCCGAGCAGCGCTCGACGATCCCGTCTCAGCGGATCCGCTGGGACGAGCACTTAGCCGGCTGCTCGCGAGAGGGAGAGCGAGTCAAGAGTGCGAGCGGGGCAGGAGTGCGAACGAGGTCTTCACAGGCCATTCACCCAAAGGGGGCGAGCCAGATCCATCAAAGGTCACCCACGGGAAGAGGCGCAAGTCAAGTTTCCGCGAGCCAGAGCCCCAAGGTCGACCAGCAAGAAGGCGAGCGAGCCAGGTGCTCGCCGAATGCTTGCAAGGAAGCGAGCGAGCTAGAAACTCGCCGAAGGATCGCGAGAAGTCAGGCGAGCTAGATTTCTTCCAAAGTCTCCGTGATCGACGAATCTCAGTCGGGGTCGACGAGCTCAGCCCGACGCCCATTGAAGTGCGGGCCGCGTTCGACGAATTCGCCAAAACTCTGCGTTCGACGAACTCTCCAAGCTATCGCGCTCGACGAATCCGCTGATCATCTCTGATCGACGAAATCATCCGTTGGCCTGCCATTAGCCTGTCCAAACATCGGAGTTCAGCTGTTAGCAGACCCATTTGGGGTGCGGATAGTAAAATCAAAGGGCAGAATCCTGCTATTTGCAGGCCAGACCAAGAAACCTATAAATAGACCTCAAAGGGCACCTTGGGAGAGGATTCCATTCTCAGATCTCTGAGCTGTTTCTCCCCTTGGTTACTTTGGTTTAACTCTCTAGCTCTCCAAGGTGCCCGAGTCTCAGCTTTGGCTTGGGAGGGGAAGCGCTCAACGATCTTCCGAGTTAGTGGAGGGACCTCCTCGCTGTGACTAAGGTCTTAGTCATCTTCCTAGCCTTCGATCTACCTTCTCCGAGGGATCAGTAAGGGCTAGCTGCCCCTCATTTCGGTGAGTGCCCCGCGCTCCACAAGAGGCCGAGAAATCGGTTTCAACATTTTGGTGCGGTGAGCGTGGAGCGTGGCTGGTCCAAGAAAGTTCCAAGGAGCGGGCATGACAGGAGGCGAGGATCAAGGCGAGGGTTTCAGCGAGTCACCGCAGGCGGTGACGCCGAGGATGTTCGCGGACTTCAGGAGGGAGGTGCTTGACACCTTCGGGCTCGCGGTCGCGGCACTGCGAAGCGAGTTTGCGACCCCGACACCCCAGGCGACCCTTCCCCCAGCAGCGATTGGCGAGAACTCCCCAAGGGGGGGGGGGGGGGGGGAGGTCTGGAAAGGAAGTCGCAGGAAGTTCGGTTCAGGACATGGAAGGGTGAATGCTGTTCGCCAGCCCGACGGGTTTCGTGTAGGCGAGCTCCGTGCCAGCGAGCTCTGTGCCGGCGAGCGCGGCGCAGGCGAGAGCGCGCCCGGAAGACACGACGACTGTGGGAGTGGTCCAGGCGAATACCGTTCTCGCGAGCGCAGCCCTCGCGAGCCCGAGTCTGGCGAGAGAGCTCGGGGGTCGCGTGGAGCGAGAAAAGGTAGCAGAAGGGGGAAGTCCCTTCTGCGAGTTGGTACTTTCTGCACCTGTCCCGGCAGGGTTCGGAGAGTGGGACAGGGTGTACTACAACGGCAGGGATGACCTTGTCCAACATCTCCAGTCTTTTGAGGACTCGGTCTCCATCTGGCCGATGTCGGATGCTTTCAAGTGTCGGCTCTTCGCCGTCACTCTTAAAGAAAAGGCCAGGGACTGGTTCCATCAACTCCTTATAGGGTCGATCTACGCCTTCGAGGATCTGCGCCGGAGTTTCTTGTTGCGATTCTCCACTTCGAAGAAGAGGAAGAAGGACGCCGAGTCCCTCTTCAAAGTGAAGCAGGAGCCAAAGTAGTCGTTGGCTCGCTACGCAGATCGGTTTCAAGAGGAAATGCAGCTCACTCAGGAGATGCCAGGGTTTGCACTCCAGCTCACTTTCACCGTCGGGCTAAAGGAGAGTTTTTTTCAAAATGGCTTTGAAGAGGAAAGCCCCCGTCTCCTACGAGGGGCTGATGGAGAGGGTGGCAGAAGAGATTGAAAATGAGGAGGCCAACCCGGAGCTTACTAAGAGGCTAGCAAAGCTCAGTGAGCCGGAGGCCAGGTAGCAGGAAGTAAGGAGAAGGGAAGAGCCCAGGGCCCCGGAGGGGGAGTGGAGGCAGCGTGCCGAAGGAATGCAAGGTCAGGGAAGGGGCTACGGCCCGGGAAGGGGCAACTTCTATGGAGGGCTAGGAAGACCCCACCAGTTGGGATGGAGGCAGGGTCCGAGGCAGCTGCCTCCCCCACCTCAGCAAGCCATGGCAATCAGGCGAGGAAGAGGAAGAATAGAAGAGGCTAGAGAAGAAGCAGGGGCAGGGAGAAGGAGGAGGAATAGGGTGGCAGAAGTTGAAGCAGGAGAGGTGACGTTGCCGTATTGTGACTTCCACGATGAGGAGGGTCACGCGACGGCCACCTTCCCGGAGTTCCTAGAAACAAAAAGGGGCTGAGTGCCCGCGCCGAGGCAACAACAACAGGTGAGAATTGAGGAGGTCGAGCCTCGGGGGGAGGAGGAAGAAAGGTGTGAAGACAGAGTCGATGTGGGGAGTAGAGGAGGGATCAGGGTGATCCATGCGGGGGTAGGGGTGGAGGCCACCCGCAAGGCTAGCCTCCATACCATCTATCGGCGGAGCGTGGCCTAAACATCCACTGCTCCATCCCCAGCGGAGAGAATCACTTTCTCCCAGAAGGACATGCCAAGATATGAAGACCCGTTCTGCAATGCGCTGGTCATCCAGACCACCATCGAGAACTTCACCATCTCGCGGATTCTAGTCGATAATGGGAGCTCGATCAATGTCGTCTTCAAGAAGGCGTTTGACAAGATGAAGGTAGATGCCAAGAGGGTGTTGGCCTCGGATGGTCCCCTATTTGGCTTTTCGGGAGAAAGGAAGGAGGTAGAAGGTGGAGTGGGGCTCCGTGTGACCCTCAGAGGGCAGTCGCGGAACTGCCGCTTCGTGATAGTAGACTCCCCAAGCAGCTACAACGCCATCTTCGGACGGCCTCTCATCAGCGCGTTTAGATGCGTCCCTTCCACCTTCCACCAGTGTCTCAAGTTCAACGCGGGCGGAGTCCAGGTCCGGATCCGAGGAGACCCCAAGATGGCGAGACAGTGCTATGTGACGGCTGTCAACACCATCACCTAGATGGGAGAAGCGTAGGAGTTCGATAAAATGATGGAGGAGGCGTCGGAGGCCGGAGGCTATAATGGAGTTGAGGAGAGGATGGAGGAAGAGGAAGTCCATGCCCAAGAAGGGGTTGCTGAGAGGCCCATGGCGGAGAGAGGAGAAGAAGAGGGGAAAGGAAAGGGTGCCCGAGAAGGAGGGGCGGAAGAATTGATGATGGTAGGAGAGGCAGAGACGGAAGAAGGAGCCCAAGCGCTCGCTTGCGGTGGAGAGAAGGAAAATGCTTGGGGAGAGCAATCTAGGCTGGAGGCCGTAGAATAGATCGTGGAGCTTGAAGTCACCACTCGGCTTGGGGTGGTGGAAAAGGTCTGAGTCAGCGGAGAGCTCAATTCGGAGGAGCAGACCGAGATCCTGGCCTGCTGCAAAAGAATGTGCATGTCTTCGCTTAGAGCGCCGCGGAGATGCCCGGGATCGACGCGGATGTGGCTTGCCACCGCCTCAACCTCGACCCCGGCACCCGCCCCATCCGTCAAAAGAGGAGGGCCATAGCGGACAAGCTTGAAGAACCCATCTGAGAGGAGGTGGGTAAACTCCTACAGGCAGGTTTTGTATCGGAGATCTAGTATCCAGGCTGGGTCTCCAACGTGGTCATGGTAAAGAAGGGAGGAGGTAAGTGGAGAATGTGTATCGATTTTTCACTACTTAATAAATCATGCCCAAAAGATTGCTACCCCCTGCCCAGAATCGACGCGCTGGTTGACTCAGCCGTCGGTTTTCCTGTAATGTCTTTCTTAGATGCTTTTTCAGGTTACCACCAAATTCGCATGCACCCCCCGGGCATCAAAGACGTCTCCTTCATCACGGGGGATGGATGTTACTGTTATAAGATGATGCCCTTCGGGCTTAAGAACGCAGGTGCCACGTACCAAAGGATGATGGATAGGGTCTTCCGCGAACAGAAAGGAAGAAATTTAGAGGTCTATGTTGATGATCTCATGGTGAAGAGTCGGGACCTTGGGTCCCACCTCCGAGACCCCGAGGAGACGTTCGGAACTCTACGAAAGTACAAGATGAAACTCAACCCCCTGAAGTGTGTCTTCGGGGCTAGCCGAGGGAAATTTCTAGGTCACTTGCTCACCCCAGCGGGGGTGGAGCCCAACCCGGACAAGGTTGAGGCAATATTGGAGTTGGGGTCGCCAAGAAACCCGAAGGAGGTTCAGAGCCTCACAGGGAAGCTGGCCGGACTCAGCAGGTTCCTCTCTAAGGCGGGAGAGAAGTGTGTGCCCTTCTTTAAGGCGCTAAGGGGCAACAAAAAATTTGAATGGACTTCGGAGTGCGAGGGAGCCTTCCAAGCCTTGAAAGAGCAACTCACCCAAACCCCGCTACTCCAAGGGCCGAGACCGGGAGAAGACCTATCCCTATACCTGGGAGTAGGGTCTGAGGCAGTGAGTGCAGTGCTGGTCCGGGAGGAGGGGAGAAAACAATTCCATGTCTACTATGTCAGCCGAGTGCTGAAGAAGGAGGAGCTCCGATATCCAATATTGGAGAAGTTTGCTTTCGCATTAGTGGTGGCGGAGCGGAGGCTCCGACCCTACTTTCAGGCACACTCCATCAGAGTAGTGACGGACCACCCTCTTCGCAAAATCATGGAAGGGGTGGAACACTCGGGAAGATTGGCAAAATGGTCCGTGGAGCTGAGCGAGTTCGATATTACGTTCGTACCCAGGACATCAATCAAGGCCTAAGCGGTGGCGGATTTCATGGCCGACTACACGATCGAGGTGGGGGAACATGAGCCGCCTCCCCCAGTGGCCTGGAGGATGTTGGTGGATGGTGCCTCAGGAAAGCACTCCTATGGGGGGGGGGGAATCATCCTAGTGAGTCCCCAAGGGACAAAGATCGAGCAAGGCCTGAGCATCCATTTTCCAATCACCAACAACCAAGCGGAGTACGAGACAGTGATAGCGGGCCTGCGGTTAGGTCGAGAATTGGGAGTGCAAGATGTGGAGGTCTCGACGGACTCCATGGTGGTAGCATGCCAAGTCAAGGGAGAGTTTGAGGCAAAGGACCCGACTCCTCTGCGATACTTAGAAAAGGTCAAGGGAGTCATCGGGCAATTTCACACTTTATCCATCAAACACGTGTCGAGGGAAGAGAGCACCCCCGCGGACCTCGTGGCCAGGTTCGGTCCTCGAACAGGAGGGACGGTTTCAGAACTCTTCCGACCCTCCATCGAGGAAGGAGAACTGATGGAGGTAGATCAGCGGGTCTCGTGGATGTATCCCTTCATCTCCTTCCTAGCATTGGGGAAGTTTCCTGAAGGAGACATAGACAGGCGATGCTTCAGGTACAAATCGGCTTATTACTCTTTGCATGCAGAAGGGCTGTACAGGAAGACTCTTTCGGGACTCCTGGCTCGTTGTGTTTCAGAGGAGGAGGCTCCGAGAGTCCTAGAAGAAATTCACTCCGGGGAGTGTGGGAGTCACTCCGGGAGCCGAACTCTGGAAGGAAGGGTGTTGAGACAAGGCTACTTCTGGCCCACCCTCGGCAAGGATGCAGCGGAGTTCGCGAGGAGGTGTTCAAAGTGCCAGCTCTATGCTCCACTCAAACTCCTCCCAGCTCAGAGCCTCCGAACCATCACCGCTCCCTGGCCTTTCGCCATATGGGGGTTAGACCTAGTTGGCCCTTTCCCTTAAGCTAGCGGCCAAAGAAGGTTCTTACTGGTCATGATCGATTATTTCTCCAAATGGGTAGAAGTGAAGGCGCTCGCCAAGGTAACATCTCAAGTTGTGAGGAATTTTGTATGGGGAGAAATAATTTGCAGGCACGGCCTCCCCCTGGCTATAGTGACGGACAATGGGCCGTAATTTGCTAGCGAAGAATTCGTTAGCTTCTGCACCCAGCTTGACATCGACCTCAGATTCGCATCGGTTCACCACCCAAGAAGCAACGGCCAGGTGGAAGCAGCCAACAAAATAATCGTCAACCTACTGAAGAAGAAGGTGGAGAACCTCCGAGGAAACTGGGTAGAGCAACTACCATCCGTCCTCTGGGCCCTGAGGACTACCCCTAACACTGCCACAGGGGAGACCCCATTCAAACTCTCTCACGGGTCCGAAGCAGTCCTTCCCATAGAGTTCGAAGTAAAGACCCCCAGGGTGATCGCTGCGGGTGAGGTAAATGAGGAGTGGCTAGTGGCTAATGAGGAGGAATAGAGGCTATCCTTGGACCTGGTGGAAGAACTCCGGGACCAGGCCACCATCAGGCAGGAGGAAATCAAGCGACGAATGGCCCGATACTTTGACAAACACATCCGAATAAAACACTTTCAGAAAGGAGACCTGGTGCTAAAGAAGGTTGACGCGGCCGTGAGAGGAGCCGCGGTTGGCAAGCTAGAGCCCAATTGGGAAAGACCTTACATTGTAAGTGAAGTGCTCAGGTCAGGAGGATACCACCTCCAGGATGTGGAAGGGGTACCTCTTGACCGAGCCAGGAGTGGGGATGATTTAAAAAGGTTTTATCCTTAGCCATTTGTTGTAGATGACTTTTCATATTTCCTACTCAACATATGCATTTTGGAGCAATCCTTTGGCAGGTCTCAAATAGTTTTTATGCTGGAATGCCCCAGATCGATTCCGCTCCCGGGCTCTCACTAGACGGGGCGTTCAGGTTGATCTCTGGAGAGGCTGGCAAGGTAAATAGTTTGTATGCTGGAATGCCTCAGATCGATTCCGCTCCCGGGCTCTCACTACACGGGGGGTTCAGGTTGATCTCTAGAGAGGCTGGCAAGGTAACAAGTCTTTATGCTGGAATGCCCCAGATCGATTCCGCTCCTGGGCTCTCACTAGACGGGGGGTTCAGGTTGATCTCTGGAGAGGCTGGCAAGGTAACAAGCTTTTATACTGGAATGCCCCAGGTCGATTCCGCTCCCGGGCTCTCACTAGACGGGGGGTTCAGGTTGATCTATGGAGAGGCTGACAAGGTAACAAGTGTTGGTGCTGGAATGCCCCAGATCGATTCCGCTCCCGGGCTCTCACTAGACGGGGGGTTCAGGTTGATCTATGGAGAGGCTGGCAAGGTAACAAGCTTTTATGCTGGAATGCCCCAGATCGATTCCGCTCCCGGGCTCTCACTAGACGGGGGTTCAGGTTGATCTCTGGAGAGGCTGGCAATGTAACAAGTTTTTATTCTGGAATGCCCCAAATCGATTCCGCTCCCGGGATCTCACTAGACGGGGGGTTCAGGTTGATCTCTGGAGAGGCTGGCAAGGTAACAAGTGTCGGTGCTGGAATGCCCCAGATCGATTCCGCTCCCGGGCTCTCACTAGACGGGAGGTTCAAGTTGATCTCTGGAGAGGCTGGCAAGGTAACAGGTTTTTATGCTGGAATGCCCCAGATCGATTCCGCTCCCGGGCTCTCACTAGACGAGGGGTTCAGGTTGATCTCTGGAGAGGCTGGCAAGGTAACAAGTGTTGGTGCTGGAATGCCCCAGATCGATTCCGCTCCCGGGCTCTCACTAGACGGGGGGTTCAGGTTGATCTCTGGAGAGGCTGACAAGGTAACAAGTGTTGGTGTTGGAATGCCCCAGATCGATTCCGCTCCCGGGCTCTCACTAGACGGGGGGTTCAGGTTGATCTCCGGGGTGGGGGGGGGGGGGATAACAAAGTCACGAGTGGTTTGGGCTGGTATATAAGTTACACATAACAGGAGGTTTGGCTCGCAAGTGACCTCAAGACCCGGGTGAGGCGAGACCAAGGGTCCGCTCGCATGCGAGAATCAATCGCGGCAGGGCAATAGAGCTGGCGGCTCACAAATCACTCACGAATTTTAGCGGAGCAAATGAAGACGGCGAGCTGGGGAGGGCCCCCTTTTCGCGGTGATCCGTGGATAACGGTAAGACCTCGCAAAAGGCGAGTGCGAACGAGGCAGGCTAATATAGATCCCTCCCGCAAGACTCCCCAACGAGGTGCGTCCCGAACAGGGATAGGGTCCTACAACCTGAGCCCCGACGTCACCGCAGAAGAAAGGTAGGCGAGAGCGACCGGGATATAACATAACGAGGAAAAAGCTGTCAATAAAAGAGATGCGGGCGAGAGTATCAGAACGAAAGTCCTAAAAGCGCGAGCACAGGAAAATCGAGATCGCACGAGCGCGAATGAAAAAGTGCATGCGAACGAAAAGTAAGGAATTCACACTGAAAATATGGACAAAATATCTCTTCTTTCATTTCTCACAAAAGATTACAGTCCAACGGCGGGCTCGCTGACAAAAAGGAAAAACCTTTTACATTATAAACAACAACCATTCTTAAGGCGATTCGCCAGATTGCATTTCAATCACTCTCTCGACCCTCCGCCTCGGAGATGGGCGCGAACAAGTCTGGGACGACTTCCTCCGCAGTGAACTCCATAGCGTCGGGAACGATCATGCCCGCTCCTTTGAGAATGTCGAGGACGAGCTCCGCGATCTCCATCGACCTCTTGCGGTCGGCTTCTTTCTCTTCCCGCGACTGACCACGAGTACCAGCTCGTGGAGGAGGGGAAGGAAGCACCGCCGAGGTCAGGTCGTGGACCTGGGCCTTGAGGCAGGTGTTCTCTAGCTCCAAGTCAGCGATCCGCGCGTGAAGCTGGCTGACGGACTCGGCATCCTGCAAAAAGCGGGTTAGCGAGAGAAAAACGAAGCCGAACTAAAAAGGATTTTCGCAAAGAACTACTTACCAGTCCGCCTTGAAGACTGGCGAGGAAGCCCTCCGATAAAGCCTCCTTCCCCTTGAGCCCCGCGATCTCGTCCGCAGACCTCTGGAGCTCAACGTTCAACTCCTTGATCTACCTATCCGCCGTGAGGTACCGGCGACCCACCATGTGGGTTAGCTCCATCGCCCGGAATTGGGCTCGCATTGCCTCATATACGACCCCCCTCGGCATGAAGGACCGAAAGAGGGAGGCATCCTCGCGACCGTAGAGGCCGAAGGCGAGGGCAAACGCCTCACCCCCGGCCTTGCCGTCCTCTACCCAGGAAGGAAGTAGAGAGGAGCAGGCGACCTTGTTCTGGTCGGGGTCCCACGCGAGCAATGGTTCGCCGACCGCGTCCACCAGCTTTATGCCGAGCCCGAAGTTAGTATGGCTCGACGGCTTGGGCTTGGCGGCCGTCTCCCCTGGCTCGCCCCCCTCTTTGGCGAGCTCCTGATCCGCAGCGGAAGGAGAGGGGAGATCGGACTCAGACAGGTCCACGACCTCCTTCGCCTTGGCAGCAGAGGGAGCCATCTTGGTCTTCTTCGCCGCCCCCTGCGAGGCAGGCCGGCGTGGGGGAGGAGGGCGCTTCTTTCCCGACGAAGAGCTCGGGACGTCGCGGCAGGCCTCGGCGGCCGCACACGCGAGCGAGCTGGAGGTGAGGGAAGAAGGAGGCGCATGAGGTGGGTTGAGGGGGAGTTCACGCTCTCCTGCGAAGATGATGGGGAACGTTAGAAAATCGAAAGTAAAGAGAGCAAGAAAGTTAACGAGTGCGAGTCAAACCTTCTCCTGGGAGGACGGGTGGCAGGAGGTCCACTCGCTCTCGAAGGAAGGCGACCTCGAAGTTTTTTCCCTTGAGGTACTGGTACAGGGCCGCATCACAACCCCCTAGCGAGGTCGGAAGGCGGTAGGCAGCCTCGTCTCGCTGGGTGGGAGTATAGGAGACGTTGCCGAAAGGACCCTTCACCAGGACGAACTTCTGTATCCAATAGTGAGACTTGTTCACCGTCTCGCAGACGGTGACGTGCTGGCTCGCGAAGTGAGCCGTCCCGTCCCTATACGCGCGGAATGAAAAGACCTTGCGGAAGGCGAGCAGGCTGAACTCGATCCTCTCCGCCCTGAGATAACTGGCGAACGCGACCACCACGGTGATCGCGTTCGGCATTAGCTGGCTCGGCAGAACGCCGAAATACTTGAGCACCTGGAAGGGTCGACAAGGTTTAAGCGCCATTCGCAAAGCAAGTCAGGGATGTAAGGGTTGAGAAATAAATATACCTGGCGCACTTCCGGCCAGAGTGGGAGTCGCAACCCGTTTTCGAAGTGGGCAACGGGAATGGCGAGTTCGTCGGGATGTGGGTCGCTGATGGTGTCCCTCTCGGTAGGGCAACGAGCCACAAAACCAGAGTGAACGTACTGGTCAGCGACGGCCTGGTACTCCTCTTTCTTAAGGTTGGTGTAGTAGAAAATGCCATCGAGGAAGGCCCTGGCGCACTTAGACCGCCCCTCAGTTTCCTTCTCGCCGACCATAATGTCTGGGATCCGCGGAATCGCAAAAGCTGCGAGGGCGAGCTAGATCTGCGAGAGAATCAGAAAGAGAGAGAGCGCGAGGGAGCAACAGTAAATGCGGTGGTTGGAAAAGAAAAAGGTCGGCTATTTATAGAAACGAAAAAGGCGGGAAGAAGCCGAAGCGTCGGTATCTGCGGATAGCGGATTCACGCGGTACTCCTCCACCTCTAGGGATCTTATTCGCTCCCGGCGAGTCGACACCCTGTCAAAGCTTTCTCCCACTAATCATCGGCGAGCTAGCGCTAAATAATGAAACGTAAAAAAGCAAGGGCAATATGCGAGTGCGAGTAATAGAAATTCAAACATAATCCGCGCAAGAGCGAGCCAGGTAGGGTGAAAGAAGAGATGAAGAACAGGGAAAATAAAGGGCTCGCAAGCGAGTCAAAGTATCATTATTACAAACTTATGAAAATTGTTCGCGACCCCTCCTATCGAAGAGGAGGGGGGAAGAAAAATAATAAAAAGCAATACTAGGATCCTCAATATCGCAGCCACTTCCAGCGACCGCGACCCCGGACACCAGAACGGGGGGGGGGGGGGGGGGGGACTCGCGGGTAGTGATACTCGCGGAGTGACCGGTTCGCCTGGCTCGTCAGCCGCATGTAATCATCGATACGAGCAATGTACACCCCGGGGGAGGCCGCGTCACCATGATCGGTCGGCCGTATCTCGGCGAGAACGCGCGCGTTCGCGTCCTCCATCGCGGCGAACCTTTCTTCATTAGCGAGCCGATCCAGCCGATTCTGCTCATGTAGATCCCTCAGCAGGGTGGTATGCTTCTGGAATATCTCCGTGACCCGCCTCTTCATTCGCTCCAGATCGCTGGGATCTCCCAGAAAGTCGGCGACCTGACTCGGCGAGGGGGGGGTGGAGATATCTCCAACGCTCCAGATTCTGACTCGGAGAGGGGGGTCGTAGGATTGCCTGTGAAGTAGGAATCAGCGACAAGGTGAAAAACAACACTCAGTGGCGACAGTCTAACCTAGTGGAGGAATTTGAGTACTGGGCCACTGGCGGGAGGTGCCCGGCTGGCCTCGGAACGCTTCAATAAAGGCAGGGGTAAGGGCCTTACCCAGACCGGAGGCGAGCGCGGGTCTAGAGCCAAGTACAGGCTCGGCAATCAACGTCCCTCCTGGGCTCCTCTGACCCAGTAAGCCGAATCCAGGAGTAAGGATAGTCTGATTCGGCATGGTGGGCGAGCCCGCCGGAGGAAGAATCTGTTCCTCTGGGGCCGCGAGAGGGGACACTGCATAAAAAGTAAGTGTGATTTAAAGAGTCAAGAGACGTGAAGGAAGACGAGGTAAGCCGCTCACCTCGTTGCGAAGGCGAGTCCTGTCGGCCGATGGCCCTCACATCCACAAGAAGAGCGTCAGCTCCACCCGTAGAAGGGAGGTGGATCTCCGTGATTGGCCTTCCCAAGGCGCTCTCGTCCGGGGGATCATTCTGCGAATAGGATAAATAAGGTCGAAAGGGAAGAACATCGGATGAGCGAGCTTGGCGATAATACCTGCGAGGCAAGCCCGTCATCAGGGGAGTGCGGCGAGGAAGAAGACCCTCCCCCACCAGCCGCGCGCCGAACAGCCTTTGCCGTTATTAGGGAAGGCGGAGGTGGAGAGCATCGCGGAGAATTCCAGGAGGCGATGACAGCGGTTTTTCCCTTCTGGGCCGCTTGCGAGGCCTTTAGGCGAGCCAACATCTCGTCTTTTTTCGACATCGCGTTGGGGCCTGCAGCGAGTAAGAAAAGATAAAGAAGAATAAAAAGTTTGAATGACGGCCAGGGAGAGTGATATTTATAGTAGTGGGCATGGGGCCCACCGAAAGATTCTCGCCACGCCACCAAGGGGCCGGCGAATATCAAGGGTTGGATGATTCTTCGCGAGCCTAAATCGCCTCGCGAAGAGCGGGGATTGTGTACAACCCTGATATTCTCCTAGTGGACGGTCAAACAAAAGTAATGCGAGCCGGGTTCTCGGGAGGGATATACGTTAATAGGCAGAAAATAAGAGAAAGAGCAAAACTGACATGTGCACGACTCGTCCGACGAACGGCGCTCTACGCTCGACGAAAAGGTTCAAAGCTGCACTCGGCGAAATCCGAGCAGCGCTCGACGATCCCGTCTCAGCGGATCTGCTGGGACGAGCACTTAGCCGGCTGCTCGCGAGAGGGCGAGTGAGTCAAGAGTGCGAGCGGGGCAGGAGTGCGAACGAGGTCTTCACAGGCCATTCACCCAAAGGGGGCGAGCCAGATCCATCAAAGGTCACCCACGAGAAGAGGCGCGAGTCAAGTTTCCGCGAGCCAGATCCCCAAGGTCGACCAGCAAGAAGGCGAGCGAGCCAGGTGCTCGCCGAATGCTTGCAAGGAAGCGAGCGAGCTAGAAACTCGCCGAAGGATCGCGAGAAGACAGGCGAGCCAGATTTCTTCCAAAGTTTCCGTGATCGACGAATCTCAGTCGGGGTCGACGAGCTCAGCCCGACGCCCGACGAAGTGCGGGCCGCGTTCGACGAATTCGCCATTTCGGTGCTCGACGAATCCTCTGATCATCTCTGATCGATGAAATCATCCGTTGGCCTGCCACTAGCCTGTCCAAACAGCGGAGTTCAGCTGTTAGCAGACCCATTTGGGGTGCGGATAGTAAAATCAAAGGGCAGAATCCTGCTATTTGCAGGCCAGATCAGAAAACTTATAAATAGACCTCAAAGGGCACCTTGGGAGAGGATTCCATTCTCAGATCTCTGAGTTGTTTCTCCCCTTGGTTACTTTGGTTTAGCTCTCTAGCTCTCCAAGGTGACCGAGTCTCAGCTTTGGCTTGGGAGGGGAAGCGCTCAACGATCTTCTGGGTTGGTGGAGGGACCTCCTCGCTTTGACTAAGGTCTTAGTCATCTTCCTAGACTTCGATCTACCTTCTCCGAGGGATCTGTAAGGGCTAGCTTCCCCTCATTTCGGTGAGGGCCCCGAGCTCCACAAGAGGCCGAGAAATCGGTTTCAACAATGTTCATGGATTTTTCACTGCTTATTTGCTATTTTTACATGTACCATCAACATATAACCTTCGTATGGGAGTTGGTTATATGTTCATGGATTTACCCTACTTACTTACATTTCTTGTTATCTGTTCCACTAACATTCGTATGAGAGTCGGTTATATGCTAATGAGTTTTTACTATGTACCTCTAGGACACAACTCATAAATTTTGCGTTTCAGATATGCAAACTTCGGAGGTATACGACTATGCTAGAATTACTTATTTGATATAATTGTCTAAGCTGGTAATTCAGTTAGCGAACAATTTGACACACGAAATGTTCCCTCGAACAATATATATCAAAATTACGGCAGAATGGACATGGCTAGGGTAAAGCTACCCCTAGTTCGCTTAAGCTACTTATTACAGTACATGACGGGATCCGTCAACACAGCTCATTTAGGTAAAACCAAACCTATAGACCCTTAGATTTTGGGATCATTCGACACCTATAGTGATCTACCGTAGGTCCCGTTTTGAATCCCCAAGACCCACTCGTATTTTCGGGGACGAAAATCTTCTTTGTTTTATTGGTTTGTAACATCCCAACTTTGAAAAGGGGTCTAGCCGGTTCAGTGGAACCCTTGGAGGAGCTTAGGCCGGGTCAGAGGAAAACCACGACCCGACCTTCGCCACTTAATGGTGGTCATTTAGAGAAATAACTGTTTTGGGTAGCATTGTGCTTCGCCACAACATCAAAGTTGTTCATTGAGCATACGTGCTCCGAATCGACTTCTGTCAGTTGCGTTAGACTCGTATGGTCGATACGAGTGCAACAGAATTCGTTTCGTTCCAATCTGAGGTCATTTGGTGAAATTGACTGTTTTGAGTACCGTAGCGCGTCACGACGACACAATTTTAGAATAATGAGCATACGTGCTCCGAATCGACTTCCGTCAGTTGCGTTAGACTCGTATAGGTGATACGAGTGCAACAGAACTCATTTCGTTTCGATCTGAGGTCATATGTAGAATATGACTATTTTGAGTATCGTAGCGCGTCACGACGACGCAATTTTAGAATATGGAGCATATGTGCTCCAAATCGACTTCCGTTAGTTGCGTTAAACTCGTATGGTCGATACGAGTGCAACAGAATTCGTTTCAATCCGAGACCGTTTGGGGAAACGACTATTTTAAGTAATATCGAGCGTCGCAACAACGCCATTTTAGATTAACAAGCAAACGAGCTACGAATTGAATTTTGTCAGTTGCGTTCAACTTGTATGATCGATACGAGTGCAACGAAATTCGTTTTGCTCAATTCCGACGTCGTTTAGTCACGTAAATAAAATAAACGCACGTAAAATTATACGAAGATTTGAGATACGTAAACGCTGGATTTCAACTCGGTCACATCAATGTTGACCCGACACTCGACGACTCCGACGTATGATAACTTTGACTCACATGGGGGACCCACTTAGGTTGACTTCAGTCAAATCCCTCTAAAATCATTTTGTTTGGATTTTTGTTCTTAAAACCCCTTTACATCCACACTTACCTCCAAGCAAACCTCCACTTAAACCATCACCAAAGGCCCACTGGGCTTTAATTTTTTATAAAAAATCTCACTGCTAGGATGAAGGAGAGCCCAGTCCAAGACATTCTCTCTCCCTCTCTCTCACTCTCATTCTATTGGTTAAAACCAATCCCTCCACATGGCTAATGGCCTATCTAGGCTTATAGGTTGTACATCCCCCCAATTGATGGCTGACACCTGTCTTAACCAAATGGCTGGAGGCAATGCTTTTTCTTCCATGGAAGATTAGTCCCACATCGAAGATGAGAGGGAGGGAGGTGCTTCCTCTCCCTATATAAAGGCCCCCACTCCCTCCAGAGAAGACACACCTCTCTCCCCCATCTCAGTCGAGCCCATCGACACCTCTGCCGGAGCCCCACCTCGCCGGAAAACGCGAGCCGAGCCTCCGCCACCTCCGCCACTCTTCCATGGCAACATTGCCGGAGCGCTCCAGGAGGACCCCAAACTGGGTGGGATCCTCTCCTCTCCTCCCTCCCTAATATTCTGACGTCTCGCATGCGAGCTCCGGCGGCCAGAGCGCCGCCGCCGCCTTCCCCCTCTCCTCCGTCCGAACGGAATAATGAACAACTCCGGTGGTGGCCGGCGACGTCAGACCACCGGACCACCGCCGGAGGGAGCGCCCGCCCCCTCGGAGTCGGCCGGGGGCGGAGCCATGGCCGATCGGAGGCCGGCTGGCGGCGGAGGAGACCTGTAGGGGGGAGGGGGGGCTGTTAGTTCAGGCGGCGGAGAGAAAGTTAACAAAAATTATAAAGTTTTATAATTTTTATAGTAATATAATCTAATTCTTGGTATTTAACAAAAATTACATGGCCCTAATGGGAAAGTGGTGAACATGAAAGTTGTCCATATTTGTGAGGAGTATCCCCAGAAAAAAATTCAGATTTTTATCTCATGGTTTAGTATTTTTAATAATTAAAATACTGTGATTTGTTGGGTTTTTGAATTATCAGAGGGTTGTAACAGTAATGGAAAATTTTGAAAAATATTTAAGAAGCTTCCTACTACCAAAATACATTTGCTGTAATTATTTTGGAATTTTTGAGAAAGGTTTACTATTTTTAGATGCTTAAAACCTATGTTATAAATTAATAATGAATCACGCTCTCCTCAAGCACGTCCCCAAAATTTATGGGAAGCTTGGGAGGTTGGATCACACCATCTGAAAAAGTTTGATTAATTTTAAAGTACTCTTGCTATATTTGGGAATTTATTTGGCGGTTATAAGAGCCTAAATAAATTAGCAAGGACCACTTATATCTCAAAAAGCCTTGCAAATTTTATGATAACTCTTAAAAGATGTCACCAGCCTAGGATAAAAGTGAGATGATTTTCAGATATGGGCTTCTAGTCTAACGATCTAAAAAGGGAATAATAACTCAACCAGCTGCAATTAGAATAATGCTCGGACATTGAGAATCACCTCTTCTGAGGTTTTAAGAAACTCATAATATTGTTCCTCAGTCCGCTTAAGCCATGCCTAAAGGTTGCAATAAAAACTCAAGGTCGGACTATAACAAAAGGCCGAATTTGGAAGAAGCTCCTATGAACGGAGATAGAACAAAAGTTTCCTCCTAAGAACGGAGATGGAACTGAAGCCTCCTGATTATGGAGTGATTGGACTACTAACCTGTTTATTTGTTTATTTCCTCCAATCCCGTACTGGTCCTGCATTTACTGCTTTCAGTTAGTACTTTCTTTTACTCCAGTCTCGTACTGGTCCAGTTCAGTTACTGCACTTTATTTCAGTATTTCAGTTACTGTACTGTATTTCAGTTTTGCCTATAATTTACAGTTGACGTGAAGACATGACATACCTTCAGAGTCAACTCTAAATAGTGCCGAACTGGCCGTCGCTTGTAGAGCAGAGCGGACAGATCGATGTTTTGGCTTTTCCTTCTTTATTGCCTATAAATTTAGAGTTGGCGTGAAGACGTGACATACCTTCAGAGTCAACTCTAAATAGTGCCGAACTGGCCTCCGCTTGTAGAGAAGAGCGGACAGATCAATGTTTTGGCTTTTCTTTCTTTATTGCCTATAAATTTAGAGTTGACGTGAAGACGCGGCATACCTTCAGAGTCAACTCTAAATAGTGCCGAACTGGCCACCGCTTGTAGAGCAGAGCAGACAGATCGATGTTTTGGCTTTTCTTTCTTTATTGCCTATAAATTTAGAGTTGATGTGAAGACGCGTCATACCTTCAGAGTCAACTCTAAATAGTGCCGAACTGGCCGCCGCTTGTAGAGCAGAGCGGACAGATCGATGTTTTGGCTTTTCCTTCTGTATTGCCTATAAATTTAGAGTTGACGTGAAGACGTGACATACCTTTAGAGTCAACTCTAAATAGTGCCGAACTGGCCGCCGCTTGTAGAGCTGAGCGGACAGATCGATGTTTTTGCTTTTCCTTCTTTGTTGCCTATGATTTAGAGTTGACGTGAAGACGTGACATACCTTCAGAGTCAACTCTAAATAGTGCCGAATTGGCCGCCGCTTGTAGAGCAGAGCAGACAGATCGATGTTTTGGTTTTTCCTTCTGTATTGCCTATAAATTTAGAATTGACGTGAAGACGTGACATACCTTCAGAGTCAACTCTAAATAGTGCCGAACTGGCCACCGCTTGTAGAGCAGAGCGGACAGATCGATGTTTTGGCTTTTCCTTCATTATTGCCTATAAATTTATAGATGACGTGAAGATGTGGCATACCTTCAGAGTCAACTCTAAATAGTGCCGAACTGACCGCCGCTTGTAGAGCAGAGCGGACAAATCGATGTTTTGGCTTTTCCTTCTATATTGCCTTCGAGAAGTAATTCCTACGGGAATGAAATATTGCCTTCGAAAAGTAATTCCTACGGGAATGAAAGGTTGCTTTCGAGAAGTAATTTCTACGGGAATGAAATATTGCCTTCGAAAAGTAATTCCTACGGGAATGAAAGGTTGCCTTCGAGAAGTAATTCCTACGGGAATGAAATGCTGCATTCGGGAAGCAATTCATACGGGAATGAAATGCAGCCTTCGAGAAGTAATTCCTACGGGAATATATTGTGCCTTCGGGAAATATTCCTATGGGAATATATGGTGCCTTTGGGAAATATTCCTACGGGAATATATGGTGCCGTCGAGAAATATTCCTACGAGAATATATTGTGCCTTCGGGGAATATTCCTACGGGAATATATTGGGCCTTTGAGAAAATATTCCTACGGGAATATATTGTGCCATCGGGAAATATTCCTACGGGAATATATGATGTCTTTTGGGAAATATTCCAACGGGAATATATGGTGCCTTCGGGAAATATTCCTACGGGAATATATTGTGCCTTCGGGGAATATTCTTACGGGAATATATTGAGCCTTTGAGAAAATATTCCTACGGGAATATATTGTGCCTTCGGGAAATATTCCTACGGGAATATATGGTGCCTTTAGGAAATATTCCTACGGGAATATATGGTGCATTCTTGAAATATTCCTACGAGAATATATTGTGCCTTCGAGAATTATTCCTCCACGAATATAAAATATGCCTTGGGAGAATGTCGGATGGCCTATGAGTTTTACTATAAGGCAACCCGCATGATGGACGGTCTGGGAGGGCAACCCGTGCGAAACTTATCGAACTACGTGGGTCTGAGACCGTATGCAGGATGATACAGAGTACGTAGGCGGTGGTCGTGGGAAGACTGTCTCGACCTAATAAGAGTCCAGATATCCCCTCCCTTATAAATGTTATATTATGTTTGCTTGCTAGTAGGGGTTGGATTCTGTTCGTGGTTCTAATAACTTGTCTTTAGCATAAGTGACATGTGCGGATGAGAAACAACACCCATGTGTGGATGATGCGACGGAGCAGGCTACGTTAGGAACAAGTTGTTAAGCCGCATACCTTTTGTTGTGACCCACCTCATGACATCTATATATTAGCAATGAATCCTTGATGAACAGGATTTAATGCGGTGAAGGTATGGAAATTATTCATTCAGGTCTGGAGTTTAAGGTTTCTGTGATAGTTAATCTTCCGCTATAATACTACGTCTGCCGCTAAGTGCTATAAAGTGCACTCTGGATGATGTCTTTCGCTAGAATACTGTTTCCCTACTCTGTTGGTGTGTGGTGACTTTCGCTTAATACCACCCCTAGGCATGACAACAGAGTGTTCAAGGAAGGGGGTTGGAGAAGCTAGTACCTCCACCCTTCGGGATCGCTTTGGCGTCGTGCTAAAAGGGTGGTGTGCGATAAGATCCCCCGGTCTGACCGCCGATTTGGGAGGGGGGTCTTACACCTTATACCTTGGGAACTATAACGATGAATTACCAGAGATCTTAGACGATGACTTATTGGATTTAGAATATAGTGTTTGAGTTTACTACGATAAGAACGATCTAAGTTTATCTTACTTTGGACCATCCGAAAGTGATCAAGACTAGCATATGTGGAAGTGATAGGAATTTGGTGAAATAAATGTGAAGGTATTTCCTTGATGAAATTGACTTGTGAAAAATCTTAGGGTTTCAAAATTTTTTACCCGTATACCTTATGAATCAAACTCCACATAGAAAGTGATTGAGAGTCATCTTCAAACATTGATACTAGTGTTGGTTGGTCGGACACATGTTCATAAGATTCACAAGTGCACCCCCTTAAAATTTGAGTATGATTGGGATGCTTGATGATCTGATCAGTCCCACCAATGGTAAGAACTGGATAGGTCGTGGAGTGGAGAGGATTGATCACTCGAGCGTACTTGAAGGAATAAGAATTTGAACGTATACAGAAAATTTTATAGAGGTGTTGCCTACCCATACAAACAAGAGCTTTAGTTATCAAAAAAATGGTGTATTCCGGAGCATGTATGTCCTCAGAATGTATAAAGAAGTCATAGGTTTTGTGATGCACGATGAAGGCCAAGTGCAAAAGTCTTTAGAGAACTACCATAGTCACTGCCCAGATTAGAGTGGAAGTTCAAGGATATAATTATGGATTTCATACATAGGTTACCACATCCCCACTCCTGGCACAAGTTTATTTGGAACATCGAGGATAGATTGACCAAGGTAGCTAGGGTCACCTATGGCCGGAAGGATGCTCTCGTTGGCGTTTGATGGGATTTGTTGAGCAGTTTGTTCATTATCGTAGTGTGACCAGGACGATCGTGTCGGATCAGGATAAACGGTTTACATCCAAGAAGTGAAGATCAGTCCAGGATTATATGGGCTCTTGGTTGATGTTCAGCATAGCTTTCCACCGTCAGAGGGACAGAGGCGCAGAATTCCACCATCTTGGGGCCAGGATGAGGATTTAAAGAGACTCGGCTCTGAATTTGTGAAGGACACAGATGCCCGAGTGCGACTGATTCGAGTTAGGATGCTGGAGGCCCAGAGCATCCAAGTCAGGTATTACAATGCACAGCATCGTGCATTAGAGTTCCAGGTTGGAGACCGGGTGTTCCGGAAGATACGTCTGATGCATGGAGTCTCGCGGGTTTGCAGGCGGAAGAAGCTCAGTCCGAGATAGATGGGGCTCTAAAGGATCTTGGAGTGGATCAGCCCGTTGGCTTATAGACTAGAGCTGCCGCCGGAGTTAGCTGGATTGCACGACGTCTTCCATGTCTCCTCCTTTAGGAGAAATCTACTACGGCCGGAGCAGCAAATTTCTACTATAGATGACCCGGTAGCCTCCAATCGATTGATTCACTAGAGCCGGTCCGGATAGACGACACCGAGATGCGAGTCTTGCGGCGCAAGAAGGTCCCGCTAATCAAGGTCCTGTGGAGAAATCATGGACAGGAGAAGCTTATCATGGAGCTCTAGAACTGATGTAGCAAAGATATCGGTGCTCTTCGAGTCAGGAATAACTTTAATTCTTAAGGGATGTTACGTTCAGTCACTCTCGGTGAAAATCCCGCAAGCCTAACTTCAATTTCGGGGACGAAATTATTTTTTTGTTTATTGGGATTTGTAACATCCCCCAAACAACTAGACCCCTAGAGTGGTTTTGTCATGACTAGGTCATGACAAAACCCTAGGAAGCACAAAAGACCATGTGAACTTAGGCAAGAATTAGGAGGAAAACCATAGTGGTCTGCAAATAGTAGTTTCCAGTTACCAAGCCTAGGGTTGGAATTTAGGGACTCACCTTGAACCTTGACCCAACCATAGCATACCTAACCCTTTAGGGGTTCCCTTAGAGTACCAAGGACCCATTGGGGTCAACTAAAGAGCCCAAATTGCCAAAGTCAACCCTAACACCAAATTGGTCAAAGTAGTCTATTTAGGGTCAATTCGCCTCAACCATGCCAAATTGACCCTACCTAGACCTTCCTAACTCTTAAAGGAGGCCAATGGGTCACTAGCCGCCCATTGGGGTCAACCCAAATGGTCAAATTGACCAAAGTCAACTCCACCCTAAACTTAGGTCAAAATGACCTATTTGACCCAATCAAGCCCAATCCACTTAGGCTAGGCCTAATTGGAGTAGCCCATTAGCTTAGGAGGCTGATAATTACCAGGAGTTGCCACTCAATTTCTGTAAATGATGACTAGGAGAGAGAAATCTCATTTTCCCCAAACATGGAGGAGAGAGAAAGAGAAGGAGACATGATATTCATGGCTTAGGGAGAGCAATAGCCACCAATTCCTCCTCTAATGTCTCCATTCAGTTTCCTCAATTAATTTGGAGGATTTTAATGGCCATTCTCGGCAACATGGAGGGAGAATTTGAGGAGTTTCACCATGGCCGAAAATGGCCATCAATGGCCATTCATGGCAATTCGGAGTTACACACTTCCCCTCCCAGAATTGATTCATTAAAAAGCTTCAAGGGGCAGAGAGGGTTATTTTCCCCCATCTACTTGAAGGAATCAGGCAGGATTGTTCAGAGGATGTTATGGCACCAAAAAGCAAGGATCGGCCATGGCCAATCGGAAAACGACAAGGCAAATCCCCTTCGTCCAGGTCCTCCCCTCCTCCTCTCTCTTATGTGGGTAGATCCCATCAATCAGCGGCAAGATTCGAGTCCAAATGGCTTGGATCGGGTTGGCCGAAGATTGGTTTTTCCAAGCTTTTAATTCCGACCTAAAACCCCTGTTCCAGACACCTCCGACCGGCCAACCACCGCAAATCGCCGGCCACCACCTCAACGAAGGTGGTGGTGGCATTGGCCGGCCGGGGCGGCGCTTAGGTGGCCGAGAAAACAAGGATCAAGGTGGCTTAGGTGCGGCTAATCCCAGCCGTCGGCTGGAGGAAGAAGACAACCCGATGTCGTCCGTTCCTGCTTCAAGATCTGTGCAAGTCCTTTTATTTAATGATATGTTTTATATTATTTGGTCACATAATAAGCAGTGTTTTGTTTTAATTATTAAAAATAGTAGAGGCCCTCAAATGAAAAAGTGCCCAACATCAATATTGTAGCCCTTGATGTGTACATTAAATGAAAATTTGTTTCAGGTCAATAGGGGCACTGTAGCCCCCTGTAGATCCATTTTGGTAGGACTGGTCCCTAGGGTAGGGCAGTCACCTTTTCTTGAATAACTCTTGATAGAGAATTGCTATGGGCATGAAAATTGAAACCTAGGCTATTTATACCAACCCCCTTAACATACCCAAAGATGGGAATTTTAGGAGAACATTTTTATAAGGTTTTTGTATTAATTTCATATTTCATATGTTAATTAATTAATGGGTCTAATGACCTACAACCCCACCCAAATTTTGGTGGGTGCTCCATAGGGTTTTTATATGGCCTTGGTAAAAATTTCAGCCCAATTGGGACTGATTTAGTTGGGTAGTTTGTTAACCCAAGTTGGGTCAAACTAGGTCAAAATTAGGGTATCGTGTTCATCTTGGGGTATTATGATCAAAACTCATCAACATGATGTGAAACCTTGGCCACTGGTTTAGGATCACCTAAAACACCTCCATGAGTGAGTTGGGGTGATGTGGTGTGGATTTGCCCTAGGACCCTATTTTTAACCTTAGGGTTGCACTTTAGGCCTGTGAAGGACATGCAGTCAAATGTTATTGAATGGTCATGAAATTTGGTGTACAAGTTCAAAGGGTGTAATAATACCCTAGGAAATTTTAGGAGGATTTTAAGAACCCTTATTCCCCCTAAGTTAGGTTATAACCCCTTTAGGGCATTTCATTATAAAAGAAATTTACATGCTCAAATGGTATTAGATGGTGATGAAATCTTGGTAGTGCCTTTATAATCAAATGATGGACCTCTGGTAATTTTTGTGTAATTAATTAAATGATTTAACCAGTACTTCATTCTAAAGACACTTATTTTGTCTTAGTCTTAAGAAAAATAATTGAGGGTCCAATACTCTCTGAAATTTTTTTCAACTTGGTGATAGGATATTTCAGGGCACTAGGAAGCTCTGTGAATATTTGTGGAATTTTTGGGAATTGTTATCAGTATGCTACTTACAATATGTTCATATTATGATTTATTTAGAATATTTATTTAGGTGAGAAAATGATTTTCATAAATTGTGAAACTCAGTCAGTAAGCCTTACTGAATACTATAGAGGTCTAGTAATTTTTCCATAATTTTTAGATAAGTATTTTTGATGGTTCCTTCATTAACCTTTAGCTTTGGATAGATGCTAAATATTATAAATAGAGGACAATTCCTGATTGTAAAATGGTGACATTCTGTACTTAATGTTATTTTGGCATGATAGATTTATCTTAATTTTATGGGAGCCATATCATAAGAATACCTTACACTTCATGTTCATTTTAATACTTGGCAAATATTGGAGAAATTAAAATAAAGGTTAAATAATTTAGGAAAAATACGATCCTTTGGACTTAGTCTTAGGATATAATTATAAACTCTCAATAATGATCTTGAGTCAGTTGGATGAATATTTGGGGTACCTCCTCGTATGCAACTCATATAACATCGTTGGTCTGCGTATACTGAAACTGTAAAACTTGAGTAAATTGTGGATCATTAGGTGGGAATGGGAGGTAGAGGATGTACCTAGACTGGTTGAAGAGTTTGAAGGTCACCAAAAAGAAGTTTATGAGATGAGAGTGTGCTTGGAGAGTTAAGGGTAAGGTGGTGTCCGGGACCGACGAAAGATCGTCTTTCCCCTTAGAAGGTCATAAAATACGTAGGGTTAATTCAAGTGAAATGGTAAGGGGGCTATGATTATGGGTAGTTACCAACCATATTAAATACCTTGGAAAGGGAGCTTTGGGGTGTCATCCCATTATAGTTCTTAGTACTGTAGCGAGCCCCTTACAGGGTAATCCTCGGGAAGTCCAAGATAAACCATAAATTGTAGGGATAAGTTGATGTACAAGATTAACTTAATAATACGCACACCCACACCCCGCAGTTATGGGAGGTTAGTTGGTTTGGTTGTACGAGCAGTAGGCTTGGTGGTTGCAGCGGCTAACTAATTAGTATGGTGAGCTTGTGACTCAGTAATGCTTGTTGGTGATGGGCGGGTTAGCCTGGGGAGCTTATGGCTCATAGATAGATGGTAAATATGTTTGCATGTGCATAAAGGTGGTGGGTCTTCGGTATTGGACTGTCGTTCACACCGACGTCAATACGTTGACTCGGCAAGTGTGGAATTTGCACTTTGCCATGAAAGTTTGGTGGTCCAGCCAGTAAGAGTACGCAGATGCTCCACAGTTTTGCGTTGAGGCGTACGATAGGTCTAGGTTAGGTAGTGTGAATACCAACCTAGAGGTGGGCGAGGCCCAACCCACCACTTTCGTTTGCCACTACGGGAGTATCCTGGGAGTCTTGATAGCTCCAAAAAGGGGGGAACTAAAGGTCTGTGAGCGCTGAAGGCAGAGAAGAAGATAAAGATGGTGGCATGTCTGCAAGAGTATGCGGGCGACTTCGCATGGAGCACCGCAAAGATGCCAAGGATCGATGCAGAAGTCGGGTGCCACCATCTTAATCTAGACCCTGAGGTCAAACCCATCCAGCTAAAGTAGAGGGCGAGTGCCATCACGTTGGCTGAACCCATCCGCGAGGAAGTAAAGGAACAACATGAGGTAGGGTTTGTATCTGAGATCCAGTATCCAGGTTGGGTCTCAAATGTTGTAATGTTAAATTAGGTCGCGAGGGGATGGTAGATGTGTGTTAATTTTTCTTTGTTGATTAAAACTTGCTCGAAGGATTGTTATCCCCTGCCTCGATTCGATGCGCTGGTTGATTCAGCCGTCAGTTAATCTGTGATGAGCTTCCTTTATGCCTTTTCAGGATATCTCCAGATTCAGATGCATCCTCCCGATTGCCGCGATGTCTCATTCATCATTGGCGATGACTGCTACAACAATAAGATAATGCCTTTTGGGTTGAAGAACCTGGGGGCTACGAATCAGCGGATGATGGGCCGAGTTTTCAAAGAGTAAAAATGGGGAGGAACTTGGAGGTGTAAGTGGACGATCGCTTGGTCAAAAGAAAGAGCTCCCAAGAGCATATCACAGATATGGAGGAGACCTTCGCAACTCTCAGAAGGTTCAAGATGAGGCTCAATACTGCGAAGTGCGTGTTCGGGGCAGGAAGAGGGAAGTTCTTGGGACATCTACTCACCCCCAAGGGAGTGGAGCCTAATCCAGACAAGGTTAAAGTTATCATCGAAATGACATCTCCGAAGAGCATCAGGGAAGTCTAAAGGCTGACTGGAAGGTTGGTCGACCTTAGCGGCTTCTTGTTAAAGGCGGGAGAGAAGTGTTCTCCATTCTTTAAGACGCTTTGAAAAAATCAACAATTTGAGTGGACTGAAGAGTGCGAAAGTGCCTTCGAAAAGATGAAGTAGCAGCTAACCCACAGACATCTCCTCCAAGGCCCGAGGGTAGGAGAAGACCTACTCCTCTACTTGGGGGGTAGGGCCGGAGGCGGTAAGTTTTGTGCTTGTCAGCGAGGAAGGGAAGAAGCAGCTACCCATCTACTATGTAAGCCGGGTACTAAAGTAGGCAGAGCTGCGGTATCCCATCCTCGAGAAGCTAGCTTTCACCTTGGTGGTGTCGGCGCGGAAGATCCAGCCTTATTTCCAATCCCACTCCATCTGAGTCATGACCGATCATCCCCTCTGAAGTATCCTGGAAGGATTGGAGCATTCGAGAAGGTGGGCAAAATGGTCGGTAGAGCTTAGTGAGTTCGAAATTTCCTTCTCGCCCAGGGTGACGATAAAAGCACATGCAGTGGCGGACTTTCTAGCTTACCTCTTGGGGGAGGCGGGCAATTGTGAAGGCCCCTTGAATCTTATTTCCTGGAAGATGTTTGTGGATAGAGCTTCAGGCAAAATCTTTGTGGGAGTTGGCATCGTGCTTGTCAACCCACAGGGAACTAGCATCGAGCAAGCCTGCACAACAACTTCTCTCCCAGGGTGGCCCACCGTCCGAAAGGATGCCGAGGCTTTCTAAAAAAAGTGTCAGAAGTGCCAGCTATTCGCTCCTCTCTAGTTGCATCCCGCCCAACAACTTCGTTCAATCACAACACCTTGGTCATTTTCCATATGAGGAATGGATTTGATAGGAGGACTCTTCCCCCCAAGCTAGTGACCAGAGAAAGTTTGTTCTCATCATGATTGACTACTTCTCCAAGTGGATCGATGTCATGGCTTTGGCCAAGACCACATCTCAAATCGTAAAGAACTTTATCTTGGGGGAGATCACTTGCAGGTTCGGTATTCCTCTCGCCATCGTCACGGAAAACGGTCCGCAGTTCGCCAGCCTGGAGTTGACCAACTTCTGCCGTCAGCTAGGAACTGATCTCCAATTCGCTTCAGTGAATCATCTTCAGAGCAACGAGCAAGTAGAGGCCGCCAACAAGCTAATTATCAACCTCTTGAAGAAAAAGTCAAGAATCTGAAGGTGAATTGGGCTGTGAAACTCCCCTCTATCCTATAGGCTCTGATGAACACTCCTAACTTTGCCACAGGGGAGACTCCTTCAAGTTATCTCATGGGTTTGAAGCTCTCATCCCCGTAGAGTTTGAGGTTAGGAGTCCTTGGGTGGTGGCGGCAGAATAAAGAGATGAGGAATGGTGGCTTGAAAATGATGAAGCTCAAAGACTTTCTCTCGACTACATTGAAGAACTTCGAGATCTTGCCACGACTAGGCAAGAGGAGATTAAAAGGAAGATAGCTAAGCATTTTGACAAGCACGTCCACATCAAGCAGTTCCAAGCGGGAGATCTCGTCCTAAAGAAAGTAGATGCGACAGGGAGAGCACCCGCTATCGGAAAGCTCAACCCAAACTGGGAAGGGCCTTTCATCATCCACAAGTCGCTGACAGCTGGAGGATACCACCTGCAGAATCACGAAGGTGAGCTGCTTGGGAATACCTAGAGCGGTGATGACCTGAAAAGGTTCTACCCGGCCCTGACGGGAATGTATACCCATTCTCAATGTATTTATTTTTGTATAAATAAAATCCCCGCCCCTTGAAAATGGGATGGTGGGGAGTCCTTCTTCTTCTCTCCCATCAAGTGTTTACGATAAAAAGAAGAAAAGAGAGTAGGTGAAATCGATCTCCACGATGGGTTGGGAAACGCGCCTCCAACTTGACTCTCATAAGACCCAGTATGGATGATGGGATGGTGCATCAGGATAGCGAGTTTTCTTAAGATCAAGCCTCTACATTGACGGCCAAGATCAGCTCCCCCCTTGAACGTTGGCCGAATGAACCCCCGATCGCATTTCTCATCCGATTAGAGAGATTACCAGAAAAGAGTTTGGACACGGATCCCCTAACTCGACGATGAGATAGTTGATTTCACTGACGTATGGACCCTTATCTAAAGGTGTCAAGAAAAGAGCTAAACGCTCGCTTTAAGATCAAATCCAAATAGTCATTTCTTCTCGTCATAAAAATTAGTGCGGTTAATCCCCTCTAATTATTGAGTAACAGGATGATGACACTTCAACGACTAAAGACCCAAAGTAGGATGGATGACTCATGGTTGTGCATCCCCTGGACCCCCCCACGACTGCCATTCATTAACTATTCTCTCAGCATCTTATATCAGAGGAAGATGGAAGCCTCGGGACGGTGTGTCGCCTTGGACCTCCCAGACTGTCATTCCCTACTCATCAACATTTAGCATAAAAATAGGATGAAGGCCTCGGGATTGTGGAGTAGAATCCTCGAGAGTGTGCATCTCATGAGATCCCCTGAGTACCTATAGCTGACATCATTCTTGGAAGAAGGCGAGTATCTACAGTGCGAGCAGGTGGGTGCGAGCATATCTGTGCGAGCATAGTGAGGTTGATCGCACCTATCGTGACGGCGATCACTCAACCTCACTTCACACCTATGAGCCTAGCGAGCTAGCATTCAACCCATTCACACCTCTGAGCCTAGCGAGCGAGCATCCAACACATTCACACCTTTGAGCCTAGCAAGCGAGCATCCAACGCTTTGGCTCCTATGAGCCTAGCAAGCGAGTATTCAACACATTCGTACTTGTCAAAATAGCCATGCAAGAAGTTCTAGTAAGCGACATGTGTATCTCAAAATTTTGTATTAATCGCAAAAGTCAAAATTACAATCCCCGCTTGGAGTTGCAAAAGATGATCGGTAAGTCAATACAAATTAGCTCAGTGACGGGGCGTAGTTCGAGGAATCCAACGACCTGTCATCCTCGCCCTCATTAAAAACGTCTGGGAGGATGTCTTCCGTTGTTAGGGCGTCGCCAACCAGCGTCAAGAATCCTCCAACTTGAAGCTTGGCGAAGACCGGGTCGCTTGCGGTGATCGCGATTTCTCGTCGAAGGGCGGACCATTCCCCTGCGGACATGGAAAGTTCTGTTGGAACATGGTCTTCCGCATCTCCTACGTTTGAGAATAACAAATCCTATATGTATTTGATCGTATGTGTTTTAAGTGTGCAGGAAACAATGCCATATAACTTAACGGTAACATATGAAAGATGCACCCGAGTTTGGAGCCACAACTCAAACATGACCACTAGCGCCGACGGTAGCCTCTAGCGCAGGCGCTAGGCCCTGAGTGGAGCGATTCTAGGAACCAGTTATAGAAGGAACTAGTGCCCGCCGGTAGCAGATAGCGCCGGCGGTAGCTCAATGCACAAGAGGAATCTCGGCCAGCTTTCCTTGAAATGGAAGATTCTCACACACAGAATAATGCCTAAACCGAGATAGCGCCGACGATAGGGATATCGCATGCAGTAGCTCGATGCACAAGAGGAATCTCGGCCAGCTTTCCTTGGAATGAAAGATTCTCGCATGCAGAATATTGCCTAATTCGAGATAGCGCCGACGGTAGGGATAATGCAGGCGGTAGCTTCAACTCTGTATAATGGACCCCTTTGATCCGTCTTGAAAATCCTCTCTTAACCCTAAATTCCAGAGCTTCGTGCCACATCATATAGAGGAAGTTTCAAAGGGATACTCCCACAAATTCATGAAGGCTTAAGGAGATCATTGGAGAAGATTTCAACACGCTTCGTCACCGTGATGAAAGATCACATTGACTACGATCATACTCCGCGGGTCTTCGTCTAATTCTTCAAGAGATCCACAGAGGTAGTTTTTACATTGTTGTTCTTTCATTTCTTTACTCTTTTGTACTCGTGCAGTGAATTCACCTCGTGTTGGCGACTAGGCTGGGTAGGACTTAGGGTAGACATTCGCCTCGTGTTGGCGACTAGGTCTAGGGTGTAGATCTAGGGGGTGCTCAAGGTCGTATCCGGGGGAGTATTGGCTAGAGCGGCTTGAGTCCAGATCCGGGGGAGGATAGGCTAAAGCCACTGGTTCATGGGGATACGAGTCGGGATAAAAAACCCAAGAGTCTTATTAGTCTCCTCTGATTTTTATCGTTATAGAAATCAATTTTTGTAATTATTTTTATTAATAGTAATCATGTCTCTTTTTGTGTAATAAAATTGATTTGTTTTCATTTCTCTAAATTGTTTATTATCCTATCTTTCATTAAAAATAATTTAGAACTTTTTTCTTTCAAAATCACTATTTTGATCTACTTAGTTTTCAAGTCTCTACAAAATATATTAAAAGTTTTTAAAACCCTTATTCACCCCCCTCTAAGGGTGCCTACAGATCCAACAAGTGGTATCAGAGTCAGGTTATTCCAAATCGGCTTAACAACCGGGAATAATGGCGCCTCATGATCTCGCTTCTAATAGTGGGGAACATTTTTATAATGAATAAAAATCTCTTGCACCACCTTTATTTGAAGGGAGAAATTATAGAGGGTGGAAAATTTTATTAAAACTTTAGATATCGAAGCGTAGAATATAGCAATAGTATGACCAACGGATGAATCAAATAAAAGAGAACGTCACCTAAATGTAAAGGCTTTGAATAGTATTTTTTTTGCTTTATCTCAAGATATTTTCAAATTGATATATTATTTTTCTAATGCAAACAAAGTTTGGAAATTTCTTGAAGAAATGTATGGTCTTCCTCTCATAGGTATGGAACTAACACAAGAATTGGAGAACATACAAGCTTGCACAGAAGAAAGCTCCTCTCATGATGGATCAATGGAGTGCACATCTAGTGAAAGAGAAGAAGAAATCTTATCTTTGGAAGAGGAGTGCCAACTGCCAAGAAAAAGCCAAAGGAACTTTAAGTTCAAATCTTGCCTCTTCCGATAGCACTGTAAGCAAAACTAGTTCCTCTCTTTTCATTACAAATTCGGCTTTCTCATTTCACATGCTTGAAATAGCTAAACAAAAAAATAAAAAAAGTTAAAAGAGGCAAATTCAAAATTAAGCATGGAAAATAAATATTTAAAATCAAATGCTAAAATTATTGATTTGCAAAATTCTGATCTAAACTCCTCTCAAGTAAACTCTTCTCCTTGTCTTGATTGTGTTCCTCTAAAAGAAAAATTGATTTTTTTTTGAAAAGGATCTTCTTAGTGCAAAAGAGCAAACTGAGAATTTTATTATTGAAAATAATGCTCTAATACATAAGCTAAGTCTATTAAAATTTTTTGTGGAGAAAGTTCAAATTTCTAATAAGATTTCAAAGTATAAAAAATTGAATTACAAAGAAAAAGTTATTTATAAAAATACTTCTACAAAAGACTATTTTCACTCTGCAATGCGAGAGGAGTATCATTTTCAAAAAGTTATAATCCTCATAAAATTCTGAGAAGCCACTATCATAAAACTCATTATATTAACTATCATAACTCAAACTTAAAAAAACACTCTTCATTGCCACCAAAATAGATCTTTTCAAGTACTAAGCGAAAGAGACTATCAAAAACCAATAAGTCAATATCTCAGAAATTATAGGGCTTATAATGAAATCTCAAACCATAACACTAAGAATCCACCAAAATATGAATGGAGACTAGTGCGAAAAGAAGACACATCAACTTGTTGTGAAAAAGCTAATATCTCTTTTCCTTCTCACAATCTTCTACGATAAATTTGGGTACCCAAAGGAACTCACACGAATAGTTCTTTTTGGATATCCAAATCTCTTTACATCTAATCATTTGTTAAGTACATGAAGTGTTTTTTTCATAAGAACATGAATTGATTAACATCTCCACTTCATGTAAATCCAAAAATTGTAGATAAGAACGTAAGACAAATTACTGTAAAGAATCATAAGAACCAGATAAAGGAATCTGCAATCCAAAATATTAACATTGAACGAAAAGAATAGCGCTGCATGCTAGCAGGTAGCGCCGACGGTAGTGGCAATGTTTTTCAAAACATGTTTCAACACCTGTCTTATTACAAAACTCAATTAAAAGTGACCCTCAGGTCATCCTACTACCACTACTCGGCCTCATCTAGCTCCTCCACACTGGGAGTTGCTGACCGTCATCTTCGACTCCGCCGAATAGAACATCGTGGTGTATCCTCTGTCGGGCTATCCCATTCCCTCTGCTTTGTTGATGATGGATTCAACATTAGTGCCTTTATGATAATTCATCATCTTTTTTGATGTCAGAAACTTCCTTCTTTACGTCACCTACCTCTCGCCTCACCTTCGACACCTCCTCTTCCACTCGGGTGAACCGTTGCCCCATATCATCTTGATAACGCTCAAAAGAATCATCTTGAGTCTCTCGGACTGAAGCTCCACGCCGGAGTGGTGGTCAGGTGGATAAAAATGGCTCGTCTGGTAGTGATGTCTCTTGGAGGGATGCGGTGCTGTATAGGGCAGGCAAGCAATCGATCAGGTTGAATCCAACCTCAATGGTGGGGTACTTCTATAGAATGACCCTCTATATAATACCACCAAGGGGTATGTTTTTGTGTCGCTATCGGGAAGGATCCTGCAGTTTGTAAGTATACCGAATCAATGAAAGATGTAAGTCAGCCACATCCAACCTCTCCTGCTCAAGAATGTGATATGAAACAAGGCTGAGCTATGCCGTAATCTTCACTGTATCACCCAACTTCAGCAGAATAGTGTGATCTAACATCCTGAACCGCAAGGGCATCTAATGTGAGCGTCGCCACTGAATTGATCAAACTCATGCATGCCCTCTGATGAAGTACTTAATTCAACTGAGTCCAATCTCTCTCAGCCCGAAATTTCTCAACTATATCCAACCTATGAGGGTGCTCTATCAATGCAAACACTACCCTCAAATCTTCATGCGTTATAGTGACCATGTGCCCCTGCACCTGTGAACGCACTCCTCCATCCAAACCTGTCTGTGATGGTTCTCCCAAATGTCTGTAAAATTCTCTTACAAATTCCGAGGAAAATTGCTCAGAAAGGAAAACATATGACACCTCGGACTGTGCAAACAACTGCATGATATGGTGGTGTCTCGACATTGCAAATTCCACATAATTTGGAACACCCACCGTTGTTGTCTCTACAGCCAATCCAACACTCTTCTTTCTCTTTGTTCCAGGTGCCATCTGCCATAAATTTCATAAGAAAATTAAAGGTAAAGCGCTAACGCCTATGCTGGCACTAGCGCCGGCGCTAGCCTCATGTTGAAAATCTATATCTACTGTTCCTGTTCCCGAATTCTACCATTCTCAAACACTTAGATCCATGAGTCTCATATGTTTTAGGCTAAAATAAAAATTAGAAATCTTCATCAAAAAATCAAAGAAATCTCTTCAATTTTTTTCTAGATCCACCATATAAACCACTAAATATCTCCAATATTTTCAAAATGTTTTTCTAGATCCATCATATAAACCACTAAATATTTCCAATATTTTCATCTCAAACATCAAAATCAAAGTTTAAAATAAGAATCATAAAAAATGGTGGAGATTTACCTTAGATCTAACTTCCGCCTGCGGTATTTGATAGGGCTCTCAAAGAGGGCTTGTGTTGCAATGGCCAAAACGATAAGAAAAAGGTTATTTATAAAAAGCAGCGCTACCGCCTACGATAGCGCTAGCGTGGGCGGTATCTCGTGTTGTTGATTTTCTGTGCTTTTAAATTTTTGCAAAATCACTTAAAATATGTTCTTTTATAAGTACTACTTATTTTTGCATTTCTGTCATTGGTTGATTTTTGAAAAATTTAAATAAAAAAATTACAAAGGCCAAATTGCAAAAAATATTTTATTCTCTTTTCTTCGCTTATTTGTTTGATTCTACCATGACATGCAAAAAATCAACTACAAAATTATAAAACAAAAAAAAACTTACAAAAAAACTATTTTTGAATTTAACTTTTTCTATGTATCTTACAAAAGGGAGATTTGGGATGTCACCCCATCACATCTCCTAGTATCAGTGCAAACCCCTTATAGGGTAGAACTCAGGAAGTTAAGATCAATTATAAAAGTTCATCTTGCAATCATTTTTTTTTAAATATAAAAAAAACTGTTTGGAATTTCTTGTTATTATCAAGCATGATTTAATCTATCATTTAGAACTTTCTACAATGTTGACATTCATCCTTTCAAACTACTTTGAACATTGTTTTGCCTCTTATCATGCTTTGATAGATCTAAATATATGTGCATCAATTGTATTGAAAAAGTTTTTGTAGAACCAAGTTTAGCATGCCTCTAAGTATGAGTAAATGTTTTATGATTGGTAATGATATTTCTTCACTCACTTATTTTGGCAAGTCTACATGTGCTTTTAATCTAAGAATGCTTGCTTGTGTATTATAATTGTACAATGAATTAAAATTGCACAAGTATCTTACCTACCCTACATTTATTTGCACTCTTAATAATTAAGAAAAGTGGTTGTGTTTTCAAAATTACATTGGTTTGCAAAACAAGTGTATTCAGAGAACATTGTACAAAACGAAAATCATGAAATAAATTGACAAAGATAACTCCACCAAGCACTACGTGAATAGTAAAGTGTCGTATGCAAACCATAGTTATTTTACACCACTTATTCTTAAGTACACCGGATCACAAAAAATATCGATACTGAAAAATAAAAATATGTGATCCCCCAAGCACTACTTTGCACCATGATAAGTCTTAATAAACATTTTGTGTGCAGAGCACCTTGGTAGTTGTACAATTTTTCTTTGTGCATTGAAGTGTGTGGAAGTAAAATTATTTGTGTTTTATTGTGCACTTTACTCTCCATATGTCTTATATTTCATGATTAAATCATTTGTTTACTTTCTTCAAAATACACTTATGTGCACATCATTATCTTCCATAACACTTCTTCTCATGGGTATTGGTCTCTAATGCTAATTCTATACTACTCTTTATATATATGCACTAGATAACCTAGCATGCTCTCTACAATATTTGGTATGTCTTGAATTTGTGAATTAAAATAACATTTTAGTAGTATCTTTTTGATATCTTTCTTTCATGCTTAGTTACTTTATAAAACCTTAATGATTTTAAAAGAAAATGATTTACAAAAACATCTTCTTATTTTGGAATTTAACTCATATTTCTTCTTATGCATCATCATGCTTACAAAAAGGTGTTTCTTGTATTTTTTATATGTCTTCCGCAATACTACCTTATAACTTTTACCTTGCGCTTTCATGCATATTTCAAGTATTATTTTTTATCCTAAATCTCAAAATTCTTTTTTCTTCAACAAGTGGTAGACTTGCTTGGTAAAGTTTATATTAGTTGTTCTAACACATACTTTCTATTTTATGCTAAAAACTCTGATCTATTTCTGTGAATTTTTTTAAGCTAAAAACTCCTTATCATTACATTTCTTCTAAAAGCTCGATCATTCCTTAACTTTGTATCAAAAAGCATCTTTCTATGTCTCTTGCTTCCTTAACCCACTTTTGCTAATAACAAAAGGGGGAGAACTAACATGATAAATAATAACCGCTATCAAATGGGGAGAACTAACATGATTAATTCTTAAAATGATAACCTACTTATAAGGGGAGCATTCACATTGGGGGAGCATGCATTTTGGGGGAGCACTTCTAAATACCAAAATCGCAAATTATCCTTTGATGTTGAAATCTCTTTTTATTTCCATGCAAGCATTCATCTACTTCATATTCAGCTCACAACAATCCAGAAGGATTTCAAATATATATAAGAGGGTTATGAGATTGCATGTAAAACAAAAAAAAAAACTAAAGAAAAGTGTATTAGCGGGAATAAGATCTCAAATCGATGTGAGCTTGCTAAGACAACCATATTGTTTTGAAAATGAAATGTATGAGTTCTGAGATTGAAAAGAGCATGGCATACGTCCAACGTAAACCACAGAGAATTGTCGCGACATGGGTACTGTCGCGGATGGGGAAAGGGGAGGAGAAGAAATCTGAGTTAACGAAGCCACACGATCCTCCTTCCTTCGTCAAACAAGGTTAGGCACATCCTTTGTCTAATGCAACTGCTATTAGGTTGTCTTTTTGTGCCGCTAAAGGCTGCGACATTCAAAGGTTAATTAATGATTGTTCTTGATTACACTGTTCACTGCTCAGGTGTTCTGCTTATTTTTGCATACCATTTAGATTGCTGCTACCAGTTACAAGCTCCTATTGTTATGGTTTCTTATGAATTTTCAAACTTTTTTGCTTGCCTCAAAAAAATTTGCATGTAACAATGACTGAAAATCTTAATCCTCGATTGCCGAGAACTACCAACCCACTCATCCTTTGTCATTTTCAATATTATTTTCTAAGGAATTCCTTAATTTATAAATTTTTCTAAGGCTTCATAGTTCATGTATTGGCTTCCCACAAATAATTTTTTATCCAATACACAAATAAAAGTTAGACCATTCACATGCTTGACTTGTGTATAATTTATAGAACCATGTGCTTCAACCTGTAAATGAATTTTGCAGGGCTACCTCATGTGAGATGTCAGACTTTTTCCCCTATTTGGAAGCTCTGTTACCTTTTTCTTGATACATGTATATTATGCAATCTCCTTACTCCATGTTTCAAATTTGTTGCAAATCTCCATCCTCTATAGGTGCCTCAACCTAGATCTCCACAACACAATCCTTTTTATTTTTATTTTTGGGCTTAGGAATGAATTTATTTAGAAATATTTTACTATATTGTGTGAAGTGGATTCCATGACAATTTTACTATATTGCAGGTTTGAAATTTAGGTGTTTTTTCACAATTTAATCCATACAGTGAGGAAGGGATGACAATTTTACCAACTCAGGTATATTTCTCCCTTGAATATTTCGAACTCATATTTTTGTTCTCATATTGAACTCATTTTCAATATTGGGCTTTATATTTCATTTCCCCACCTTCATACCTTGACAATGATTTTGCTTTTATTCAGCTTCTTGCACCCAGTGAGAAAAAAAATCTTATTTCATTTTCTATAATTTTGCTTCGAGATCTCATTTCTTATTTCATTTTCTATAATTTTCATTTCATATTTCATTTAATTCAGCTTTTTAAAGATTGTTTTTCTTTTCAAGAACCTATTAGCAGATATTAAGGAGGAGGATTACTGAGCTATAAGTCTTGAGTCTCAAAATCTTTGGTTGGTTCTCTACTCTACCTCGCCACGCTGCTTCAATATTTGCCACATTTCGCCACCCACGATAAATGTCGCCCCTACGATAAATGACACCCCCACGATAAAAATTGCCCCAACGACAAATGTCGCCACCATGACACGAATGACATCACCCATGTTTGGTATTGTGCCTTTAATAACTCTAGATTTGAAGAAGGAACACAAGTATAGATAAGCTAAGTTGTTTTTGATATTGTGTTTAAGTTCATGTTATGACAGATACATCAACGCTATATCACCAGTATATAGATGATACAAGTAATGAAAATTAACTAAGTAAAATATCACCTTAAGATTCAGCAGAAGAATCATAGAGAAAAGTATCATATCGTCGAAATAGTTTCGACGATATCGTCTTGATGAAGGCACATCGTCTTGAAGGTTGAAGAAAGCATGTCGTGGATAAAACTAAGTTCAGATGTCAACGACATCGTCTTGAAGAAAGCTTGTCGTGGATAAAGCTAAGTTCAGATGTCGACGACATCGTCTTGAAGAAATCTTGTCGTGGATAAAGTTAAGTTCAGATAACGATGACATCGTTTTGAAGTAGAAGTATAACCTTGAAGGCTAAGTGACTTAACTTATTAAGTCATGAAGGAAGAGTCATGAAGAACAAACATCAGTTTGATGACCTCATGTCATCTAGAAGATCAAGACGATGTCGTTTTAAAGCAAGACAGTCAGCCTAAGGAATAAGTCTAAGTCAACATCTCGACGATGTCGTCTAGAAGATCAAGACGATGTCGTCTTGAATAAAGACAGTCAGCTTGAAGAACAAATCTAAGTCTTATTCAGAGCAACATCTCGATAATTTCTTCTAGAAGAAGTAAGACCATTAAGATATCAAGTAGAGTCGTGAAGAAGAAAGAATGTCGACGACATCGCCGTAAAGTATATCTGTCGTGTACACTGATCAAGACGATATCACTTTGAAGGAGAAACATTGTCTTGACAAGTCGCAGAGCAGCATTTAATGCGCAGACATTCTTGGAAATGAATATTCATGGAATGTGCACGCCGCCTATGAGCTGCAACTAAATACCAGAAAGGCTGAGGAGGAAAAATCCAAGGCTTACACTAGAGAAAAGGCAGTGGCCTTTAAAGCTGAAGCCTCCAAAAAGCACAAGACAGTGGAGCCTGTCTATATTTCATAGGAAGAGACCTCAAGCAACTCCACCTCAGAACTCTCTGATGAAGATCTCTCACTGTTCACCAGGCAGTTTAAGAAACTGTTGAGAAACAGAAAAAGAGGGAACATAAGATATGAAGCTTCACCCTCCAGTTCCAGGAGAGAAGACAAGCCTAGAAGAAAACACATATCAGACATGTATGATTCCAAAACTAGTAAGCATAATTCTTCTAACAGTATTTGTTACAGCTGCAACAAGCCTAGACATGTCATTGCTGAATGTACATCCAAAAGAAAAAAGAAGAGTGAAGAAAAAAAGCACTCAAAGAACAGGAAGTCAAAGAAAAGCTTTGTGGCAAAGAAAGTGAAGACACTTAGTGATAGTGACACTGATTGCTCTTCATCAGAATTAGATAGCCACATAGTAGCCATGACTCTCTCAGATGAAGAATGTTGTGATGAAATTCATCACAAATAGGTAATTCCCAAAGCATCTCCTACCCTCTCTGACACAGATTCAGATGCCAGCTCTTCTTCAACAGAAGAAGAAGTTAACACTGACTATATAGAGAAATTTGGCGCATTGCTTGATTCCCTTAAGAAAGCAAAAGCTCTCTGTAAGACACAAGCTGTAGAGGCATCTCCTTGAGTAGGAGGAGAGATGAACTACTTGAGAAAGTAGCTGAGCTAACTCAAGAGAAAGCCAAATTATCTATCCCTCCACTGAGCACCAGCACTTTGACTAAAGTCATCAAGCGCAAGAATTTTAGAATTAAAGAGCTGGAGGATAGAGTTTTAAAAGAAAAGAAAATTGTGGCTAGTTATTCTAAGCCACAAACAGTTCTTCCCTTGATTGATAGCTTTTCACAAACAAATAAGCAAGGTTTGGGATACACTCCAGGTAAAAACCGTGGGAAATCAACCCAAGGAAAGACTGTCTTTAGAAAAATTATCATACACATAAATTCATATGATCACAATAGCATCTATGGATGCAAAGAAAGCCAGAAGTTAGACAGCACTAGTAAGCTACCTTCTACTTGGCTAAGCAAGAGACAAACTCTCCATTGGAAGAGTGCACTATCTACACCCCAAAAGAATCCTCCAGTAAAATCCTGCAGAAGTTGCCATGTTGGAGAAAGCCTTTCTGCCTCCAAGAAGGGAAGGTTAGCTGTTAAACAACAACCTAACCTAGTCAGACCAAACACCACAAGAAAATCTAGATACAATAGATTTGAATGCTGATGTTGTGGAAAAGTAGAGAATTTTGCCTTAGACTGCTGGTTCAACCCAACTGTCAAGAATCATTCTAACATGACAACAAAAAGGCATGCAGCAAATTCATCATCTAACAAGCACCTAGGACCCAAGAGAGATTGGGTTCCTAAGGAAGTATAGTTGTTTTGCAGGTATGTCCAAAAACCACCAAGACTTCTGTGTGGTACTTGGACAGTGGATGTTCCAGGCTTATGACTGGAACAAGAAGCCTATTGAAGGAGTTTGCACCTGTGAAGATAGACCCAAAGTTAAATTTGGAGGATCTTACAGAGGTGTAGTCAAGGGCTATGGTAAGATCACAAATGGCAGTATCACTATCGCAAGAGTAGCTTATGTGGAAGGGTTACAACATAACCTTATAAGCATAAGTTAGCTATGTGACTTGGGATATGTTGTTTCTTTCCACAAGGATAAGTGCCTAAATAAGGATTGTGAGAATGAATCCATTCTAACAGGCACTAGGAGTGGAAATATTTATTGTCTAAGTTTCATTTGCATTAGGAAAAATGAGCCTGTATGTCTTGTAGCAACTGATGGAGTGTTTGCTTGTATAAAGTTGCATAAGAGATTAGCCCACATTAACTACAAGTCTCTCAAGAAATTGATGACAGAGAACTTGGTAAGAGGTGCTCCTAAGCTGTATTGCTTAGAGATGAGTCCTTATCATGCATGTCAAATGAGCAAGCAAACAAGAACTTCATTTAGAAGCATACAGGACAAAGAATCCACTAGGTGCTTATACCTACTGCACATGGACTTATTTGGTCCCATAGCAGTGCACAACCTAGGAGGAATGGCTTATACATTGGTGAGTGTTGATGATCATTCTAGATTTGCCTGTGTGTTCTTTTTGAAACACAAGTATGATACCCTAAGTACATTCAAGAATTTTGTCAAACAAATTTAGAATGAAGCAAACAACTCTGTGGTCAAAATCAGAAGTGATCATGGAACTGAATTTCAGTTCGGGTCAATGACCAAATTCTGTGAAGAAGAAGGTATCCTAGAAGAGTTTTCTTCTCCCAGAACTCCCCAACAGAATGGGGTGGCTGAGAGGAAAAATAGAACACTTATTGCAGCTGGAAGGACCATGCTAAGTGACTCCTCACTCCCAAAATACATTTGGGCTGAGGCAGTTAACACTGTATGTCATGTGCAAAATAGAGCACTCATCAATAAATACCATAATAAGACTCCTTATTAGCTAATTATGGGTAAGAATCCAACATTAGCTTACTTCAAAATCTTTGGAAGTAAATGCTATGTGATGAAAATAATAAGCACTATATTACCAAATTCTCAGAAAAAAGCTATGAAGGTGTCTTTGTAGGATATAACAAGCATATCAAAGCCTACATAGTCTTCAATAAGAATGCTCTTACAATTGAGGAATCTGTTCACATTATTTTTGATGAGAGCAGCACGCTGCATAATCCTTCCTCTTGTTCATCCAATGCAGGAATTGAAGAAAGACTAGAGAACCTCAAAATCAAAGGAGAATAACTAGTTGGGAAGAATAAGTCCTCCATAATGGAATCTATTCCAGAACTAGTAGAAGAATCTACTGAAGAGCCAAATCCCCCAAATGAGAACCATGAACAAGGAGCTGAAGAAGTTACAGAACAAGAGAACCAGCAAGAGTAATGCCTATTGCTATGATACACCATAGAAATCATCCAGCAAATCAGATAATTTGTGAGCTCAGTGATGGATTGAGAACCAGAAGAAGTGCACTAAATGAAAACTTGCACCTTAGTTTTCTATCCCAACTCGAGCCCAAGAAATTTGAGGAGGCCAATAATGACCAATTCTGGGTTATGGCTATGCAAGAAGAGCTAAATCAATTCAAAAGGTGCAAGGTATGGAAACTTGTCCCAAGGCCACAAGGGCATAATATCATTGGGACAAAGTGGGTCTACAAAAATGAGATGGATGAAGCTGGATTGATTGTGAAGAATAAGGCGAGGCTGGTAGCTCAAGGACACATGCAGGACGAAGGCATAGACTTTGATCAGACATTTGCACCTGTTGCTAGAATGGAGGCCATCAGACACTTTCTAGCCAATGCTGCATACAAGGGGTTCAAAGTCTATCAAATGGATGTCAAATCAGCATTCCTAAATGGAAATCTAAAGGAGGAAGTCTATGTTGCTCAACCACCAGGTTTTATCTCTCCAACCTTTCTTGATCATGTGTATTTCCTCAAGAAAGCCTTATATGGGATAATGCAAGCTCCAAGGGCTTGGTATGAGACACTGTCTACCTTTCTCCTTGAAAACAAGTTCTCAAGAGGGAAGATAGATAAGACTTTTTTCTTGAGAGAGTTGAAGGGCCAGATCCTTATTGTCCAGATATATGTTGATGACATTATATTTAGATCAATAGATGGGAGCCTTTGCAAAAAGTTTGCTAAGCTTATGCAAAGTAAATTTGAAATGAGCAGTATGAGAGAGCTAAAAGATTTCTTAGATCTCCAAGTAAAGCAATCTGAGGAAGGAATTTTCATTTCTCAGACCAAATTTACCTTGGATATCATAAAGAAATTTGGTATGGAGAACTCTACCCTATGAGAACTCCTATGGGTTCAACTGTGTCTCTAGATAAGGACAAAAAAGGGAAGCCCTATAATGAGTCCATGTATATAAGCATAATTGGCTCGCTGCTCTACCTCACTGCTAGTAGGCCAGACATCATGTTTGTTATATGTGCCTGTGCAAGATATCAAGTGAACCCCAAAGAATCTCATTACTCAGCTGTGAAAAGAATTCTGAGATACCTGAAGGGAACTCCAAATCTGGGGCTCTGGTATCCTAAGTCAAATGACTTTGAGCTATGTGGATATTCTGATGCAGACTTTGCTGGGTGCAAAGAGGACAGGAAAAGCACTTCAGAAACTTATCAGTTCCTGGGAAGAAGGCTTGTGTTATGGAGTAGTAAAAAGCAAAATAGCATTGTTATCTCCACAGCTGAATCAGACTACATTTCAATTGATGGTTGTTGTGCACAACTCCTGTGGATTCAACACCAATTAGAGGATTACAATTTGCACATCAAGAGAACATCTCTCTTTTGTGATTCCTCAAGTGCCATTTCTATTGCCAAAAATCCTGTGGCACACAGTAGAACAAAGCATATTGAAATTAAATATCATTTCATTAGGGAGCATGTTGAAAAGGAGGGCATATGCCTTAAGTATGTTAATACATAGAGGCAGATAGCTGACATTTTCACTAAACCCCTTGATGAATCTAAGTTCAATCAATTCAAAATTGAATTGGGCATGTTGAATTCTTGATTTGGGTATGTTGGATCTATTATACCTTTTTGGTGCACCTTATTTTGATAATGGGTTGGATCTCAAACAAGGTCCACCTTAAAGTGATCTGACAATCTTAGTTTTTGAAGACAGGAACACCAGAAAGCTTAAACTTCAAGTACTCTAAGAAATCAGCTTCATAAAGAATATCGTCTTAATTGATAACGACGACATTGATAAAGTCTCGACGACAACTTCCAAGTCTCGACGACAACATCCAAGTCTCGACGACAAGAATAAAGACATCTCGACGATAATCTCGACGATAATAATACTCTCTACGCCACTCTAGACCGACATAATGACGTCATAAAATGCGACAACGTCATGATTGCGCCGCAATTACGGGATTCTCAAAACAATACAGGAGAATTTGAATAGGTACACGCCTCTTTGCCTTCCCAATGCATTGCCCTATATATTAGACATTGTGTAAGCATAGAAATCACGCACACACAAAACCCTAGAATCCTTCCTTCTTCTTTTTCCTTACGACAACTCTCTGCAAACAAAATGGCGCCAAAGAAGAATGATGAGAAAATCCCTTCCGGAGGAGAACTTCTGAATGTATCAGAGTTGTAATACATCCTGACTGAGCCAACTCCTCTCTACCATTCAGCCGTCTCGGTTTTCTATGAAAACACTGAATTTCACAAACCTGAAAAGGAACTTCGCACCATTATGTCTGGGCAACAAATTCAAGTGACTGCTGAAAGTCTATCCCAAATCCTCAAACTTACTGCTTTTGACAAGGATGAGACAGAAGAAGAAATCAAGGATGCAGATGTCTATGAAGGATTGTCATGGTGCGGTTTTGAAACCAACCCTATGACAGTTTGGAGAGAATGCACATGAATAGGCAAGGCAAACTACTGACATATATCATTGGAAAGGTGCTGTTATGTAAAACTGGCTCGCATGATCGAGTCTCTAAATGGATGTTTGAGGTAATGGTCAGGGTAATCTTAAACAAAAGGAGTGACTGGGGAAAATTGATATTTGACATGATTACAGATAACCAACATAAATCAAGCTCATCTCCTAAAAGTTTCAGAATCAACTCCTCTACACTATCTCAAAAAGATTGATGTAAAAACATTGAGCAGGTGGGAGAAGAGGTTCACAAAGAAAGATGCAGGTGAACCTTCTAATCAAGGCTCAAAGACCCCTGCCACGGTACCTCAAGTTCCTCAAGAATCCCTGACTTCTGTTGAGGGGGAGCCTGTGAGAGAAGAAACCCCTAGAATGGATAGTTCTCCTACACCTCAAGAGGGAGTGGATCCAGCTCATCTGGAGCTGCCTGAAAGAGAACCAAGTGGTCATACAGATGTTGAAGAACATGCTCAATTTGACAGGTCCCCAAATGATTTTCTCAATAATGACATACATACATTCTCAGAAAGAGAAGAACATGAGCACCACTCAGAAACCTCTGCACCAATGGAGGGGGATCAGACAGGTCTTTCAACAATTCTGCCTTCACCTCCAATAATAGAAGATGACCCACATCCTCTACCCAACACAGCTCCCACAACTCCATCACCTGACTTTATGTCACATATGGAAGGTCTATTGGATAGACAGAGAAATTTTTGAAGCCTATGTAATTCAAGCTATTACAGGCCGCATAAATGATCTCTCTACCAGGATAGATGTCCTCCAAGAAGATATCAATCATATAAACCATCAGAACTCAAATGTATATCATACTGCTGCAACTGCTGTGGCAAATACTGGGACTGAAATAGGCAACATAAATCAAGCTACCTTTCTAATTGGACAACAACTCAACAATGTGCTTGATAGATTGGCTACTTTAAGAGACAACCAGCAGTCCATGATCCAAAATCAATATGTGTCCTTTACTGATTTTGAAGATGCCATCAATACTGTTCTTCAAAGAATATCCTCCTCTACTCAAGTATCTCAGGAGCTTATTGACAATATAGGTGAAACATTACTGCACCAATTTTAAGTAAACCAAGATCATCTTAAATTCTTTCCAAAAAGCTGTCAGGACATCTCAGGGAACTCTTATGGATGCCATTGATAATCTGAACAATCTTCTGTCCAGACAACTTCAGGCTTTTCAAGCATCCATCTCTAAAGGAATAATTTTAGAAGCCAGAAAGGGGGAGATAATGTCAAGCCAGCATGCCATGTGGCTAGCAAATGAAGTAAGATTCTCTTAGGATCTTGCTCCAATTGACTATGGGATAGCCTACCAACATCCAATTCCTGCAGGCAATCTCCCTGAAGAACCATCTCAAAGTAAAATACCTGAAGCACCTGCAGAACAGTATCAAGAGCCTGAGAGCTATCAAGAGTACTATGTTGATGTGCCTGCAAGTGGAGGTAGGCAAATCAGGAAAAGCAAAAGACACTTTGTTGACCTTGAAGAGCAAGAAGCTAAGAGGAGGAGAATGGAAGAAGTTAAGAAAAATCCTAACTTTGAAGAGTGGAGCACCTGCTCAAGGGATATCATCCTGAACACCTGGAATCTATATCAGCGGGGAAAGCATGATACGGGGACTTCTACAGCTCAGAGGAATGACACAAATATGAAATATGTGAAGCTGAAAGAAGGGATTATTGGAACAAGATCAAAATGGGAGAAACCTCAGTGCCTGCACATGCACATCTCAGATATCACCCCAAGCCCTATAACTACTTTGAAAGACAAAAGTAGAAACTGGCTGAAGCCGAGCAGTCAAAGAAAGCAGGACCTTCTGGAAAAGGCAAAGATGTTCAAAAGGATTGAAAAGAAGAAGAATTCTAGAAATCACTTGCACACTTCTATGCTTTACATTTTTTGTATCTGATATATATTGTCAATGTATTGGACTGTCATTAATTAATATATGCAGTGATCAATTGCCTAACTTATTGTCAATCATTTTATTTATTAGTAAGGCCTATCTATACTTATAAGTTCTGGCTTCTTCAAATAGGGGGAGATTGTTGAGTATTGTGCCTTCAATAACTCTAGATTTGAAGAAGGAACACAAGTATAGATAAGCTAAGTTGTTTTTGATATTGTGTTTAAGTTCATGTTATGATAGATACACCAAAGCTATATCACCAGTATATAGATGATTCAAGTAATGAAAATTAACTAAGTAAAATATCATCTCAAGAGCCAGCGGAAGAATCGTGGAGAAAAATATCATATCATCGAAATAGTTTTGACGATATCGTCTTGATGAAGACACATCGTCTTGAAGGTTGAAGAAAGCTTGTCGTGGATAAAGCTAAGTTCAGATGACGACATCATCTTGAAGAAGGCTTGTCGTGGATAAAGCTAAGTTCAGATGTCGATGACATCGTCTTGAAGAAAGCTTGTCGTGAATAAAGTTAAGTTCAGATAACGACAACAACATTTTGAAGTAGAAGTATAACCTTAAAGGCTAAGTGACTTAACTTATTAAGTCATGAAGGAAGATTCATGAAGAACAAACATTAGTTTGATGACCTCATGTCGTCTAGAAGATCTAGACGATGTCATCTTGAAGTAAGACAGTCAACCTAAGGAATAAGTCTAAGTCAACAACTCGACGATGTCATCTAGAAGATCAAGACGACGTCGTCTAGAAGATCAAGACGATGTTGTCTTGAATAATGACAGTCAGCTTGAAGAACAAATCTAAGTCTTATTCAGAGCAGCATCTCGACGATGTCGTCTAGAAGAAGTAAGACCAATGAGATATCAAGTAGAGTTGTGAAGAAGGAAGAATGCTGACGATATCACCGTGAAGTATATCTGTCGTGTACACTGATCGAGACAATATTGTCTTGAAGGAGAAACATCGTCTTGACAAGTCGCAGAGCAACATTTAATGCACAGACATTCTTGGATATGAATATTTAGAGAATGTGAATGCCGCCTATCTTGCGCACAAATCAAGGAGCAATAAATGATATATTTTCTAAAGAATATAGCCGTTGCACAGTTCTTAAGAAAGAAATGTATTATTTCTATATTCTACAAGTTCCAAGAAAGGGGGTAATTATGATAAAGAACTGTCAATTCTGCAAGACGTTTTCAAACAGGAAATTGATTATGGAATAATCAATAAGGGGTTTTATGCAAAATTGCAGAGCATATAAAAGAAGATAATTTTTATCTACAGACACGAGCTTGCTCAATACTCTCTCAAGTTTCATTCTCACACATATTCCTGAAGAGAGAGAAAAGAATCAACAAAAAGAAGAAGTCCTTATTGTTGTTGTGCTGTGAAGATCTACAGAAGATTATAAAGAAAGGTTCATTGATCCACAAGATCTTTGGGCTTATTGTTACAAGAAGAAGAAGAAGATCTGTGATTCAAAGCTTTCATTATGAAATCTTCTCTTCTACAACAACATCTCTGTATTACTTTGTAGGGTTCATGTGAACCTGAGTTCTGGTAGGATCTAGTGATAGATCTGAGTTGGTAGGGTTCTTGGTGAACCTGAGTTTTGGTAGGATCTTGTTGAGGATCTGAGATTGTAAGACTTGTAAATTTTGAGCCTTGTAGGGTTCTGTGTGAACTTGAGTTGTAAGATCTGACAATAGTGAAAAGATCTAAGTTGGAGAAGTTGCCTAGTCTAGCACACTACTAGATAGGTGGGAGGGATAGTGGACTACCTCTAAACACATTGTCTAGTTGAGAACCACTATAAATCATTGTGTGTTTTCTGTGATGCTTGTGTGTCGTGATAGATAAATTATTAAATAGCAAAGAAATCTGAAAACACCTAATCACCTCCTCTCTAGGTGTAGTTTATAGACAACCCATAATCTTTCAACCCCAATGAATATCGCTGCCCCGAATGAATGTTGTAGACCACACCCAATGTCACCGTCTGTTGGAACATGCTTTCCACATCTCTTGGTTTGAAAATAACAAATCCCATTGTATTTGATCATACTTGTCATGTGTTTATAGTGTGCATAAACTTCTACTTTCAAGTCTCTATGAGTAGGAAAAAGAAAGACGACGAATTCCCTACCAGGTCAAAGTTTTGATACTAGCATGATGCACTAACGCTACCACTAGCGGTAGCATGTGCAGATTTGGAAACTTCGTCGAAAAGGAAACATTCGTCGAGACTGAATATGACAACCCTTACCGCGGAGCATTAATGCTATCGCCCGACGATAACTTATGGAAGTCCCGTGATCACGGTGTTGATTGAGGAGCAGAAAAGGAAGGAGATCTGATGGCTGGGAATGATATATACTAACGCGGTGCGTTAGCATTACCGCGGCGCGGTAGGAGCGGATACCAATTCTGGAGACAGAAGGTTGCCAAAATGGCTCGATCCGCGTGCCAGATTGTTGCCTAAAGAGGCTACCACCCAGCAGTAGCACTACCGCTGGCACTAGGATCCGAGCCAATTTAAAGAGCGGTCTGCCTCCGTTTTGATTTACCGATTTGAGAAGATATTGAACCTACAACACCTGTATTCGTGAGAGCCTCCTCTTTGCAAGCCAAGTGAACTTCGTCAACGTTCGTGAATGTTAAGGACCTGAAGAAAGATCAATCACGCCGACTTCATCTTCAAGTTCATCCTTTGAGGGAGTTTCTTTGATGTTTTAGTTTTTATTATTTGTAACCTTTTATCGGTAGAGAAATTCGTCGCATGGTTGCCGACTAGGGCCTTGCAAGGACTAGGGAGAATTCGCCTCGTGGGTATGGCGACTAGGTCGAGGGTTAGATCTAGGGGGAGTCTCGAGGCCTCATCTGGGGAGAGATAGCCAACCGGTCCTTGGGAGAAGGGTCGGTATAGAAAACCAAAAAGGTTTTAAAGCATTCGCCTCGATCTCAAGCGTCATTGGGATAAATTTTTGTAATGTTTTCAAGCAAAAATATTATCTGTATTTCTCTAATATTGTCTTGCAAGTTCCGATCTTTGAAATCTAAACGAAAAAGGGTTCTCTGTAACTAACACCGCGCGGTAACGCAACTGCAGGCGATAGCAACAGAGTTCACTTCTGTCATGCCAAATACATCCCACTTTCATAAAAAACCCACTGCAGTATTTAAGCTGAGATATTTTTCATGAATACTGTCAACCTATTTGAATAAAATCAATTAAGTTCAAAAGTTCTTAAAACCCGTATTCACCCCCCTCTCCAAGGGCGCCTACAGATCGAACAAGTGGTATCAGAGGTAGGTTATTCCAATACGGTCTAACAACCGGAAATAATGGCACACCATGATCTCGCTTTTCGTGAGGGCCAAGGAATATCTAGACCTTCACTTTTCATAGGAACTGACTATAACTATTGGAGAACGCGAATGTGCTGTTTTCTAATTAATTTAGATCTAGACGTCTGGGCTTGTATTAAACAACCGTATACTACTCCTACATATGTTATTAGAGAAGTATCCATGGAAAAGACTAGAGATAGGTGGGATGATGGAGATAAACATAAATGTAAAAACAATGCTAAAGCAATGACCGCCTTATTTTGTGCTTTAGATAGAACTGAATTTAATCGAGTTAGTGCTTGCGAAACCGCCTATGATATTTGGAATCTATTGGAAATAATGCATGAGGGTACATCGCAGGTTAAGACTTAAAGCTAATCCAACTGGAATCAGAGTTTGAAAGGTTCAGAATGTATACAAATGAGCACGTAGACTCGATGTACACTCGCTTCACCAAGATCATCAACGCCTCAAAGATACTTGGAAAAACCTTCTTAAATGGTGACTTGGTGAGGAAAATCCTTCGGTATCTCCCTCCAAAGTTTAATCCAAAGGTGACCGCTTTTTCTGAATCACATGATCTAAGACGGCTCCAAATTGAGAGCCTCATTAGGAACCTCAAAACCCATGAGGTTAAACTCAAAATCCAAGAAGAAGAATACAACAAAGAGCCAAAGAAGAAAGACTTGGCACTGAAGTCAAGGATTGAGAACGACAACGATGAGGAGGACGAGGAGAGCCTTTTTGTGAAAAATTTCACAAAGTTCATGAAGAAACCGCAAAGAAGGAATGCTTTCCGTAAGTTTTTTCGAAAAGGCTCATCATCTAAAAGAGAAAAAAGGAGAATCAAGTTACAGCGATGAGCGCCCTCCACACGAGTGCTTCCACTGCAGGAAGACCGGGCATATACGAAGTCAGTGCCCAAAGTACCTAAAAGATCAAAAAGAAATGTGGTGCATTGGTAAAGATAAGAAGAAGGTTCTGAAGGCTGCAACATGGGATGACACTTCATCTGAAAGCTCAAGCGGGTCTACTTCAAGCGACGGTGATGAGGCAAATTTATGCCTCATGGGTAGAAGTCATGAATCATCGGATGACAATTGCAGTGTCCAAAGCGACACAGAGGTACTTCTTACTACTTACAATGATCTTTATATTGAATATATGAAAACATGCAAATATTTTAACAAGAGTCTAAAAGATCTTGATCTTCTAACAACTGAAAATAAAATTCTTTTAAAACAAAATCAAAAGTTAAATAAGGAAGTGAAATCATTGGGAAAAGAGATAGGATCTTGCCAAGAAAATGATCATTACTTGGTAAGGGTAAAAGAACTAGAAAATGATCTTTCTAAGGCTCTCTCAAATAATGAATCTCTTACAAAATAAAAGGGAGACTTAGAAAGAAGTTTAAAAACCTCTCTTTCTCAAATTGAAGATGGAAAGAAATTTTTTGCAAATAGGTGCAGAAACCTAATAAATGAAAACACCCTCTTAAAAACCCGGATCCATGATCTAAACATAGCCATAGAAAAATTTGGGGTTGGACAAAAGATTCTTGATAGAATTTTGGCAAACCAAAGGCATGTAAGTGCTAAATATGGGCCTGGGTATGGATCTGGAAGCTACCGCCCGACGATACCTCTTACTGTTGGCGGTAGTAACAGGTTAAATAAATCATTTAATAAAAAATTCATGCTGTTTTCTTCTGGTTCCCCATCTTCCAGCAAGAGTCCACAGAAAAATTTGAAAAAGGTCTCAACCCCTTTTGTGTCTTGTTCTAAGTGCTTTCACTTTGGACACACCATGGATGTAACATCCCTCAAACAACTAGACCCCTAGGATGGTTTTGCCATGACTAGGTCATGACAAAACCCTAGGAAGCACAAAGAGATCATAAGAGCTTAGGCTTGAAGATGAAGATCACCATGGTCTGCAGATAGCAATTTCTAGTTACCAAGCCTAGGGTTGGACTTTAGGGCCTCACCTTGACCCATTGACCCCACCATTGTATACCTAAACCTTTAGGGGTCCCTTAGAGCACTAAGGACTCATTGCGGTCAACCAAAGTGGTCAAGTTGACCAAAGTCAACCCTAACCCTAAAGAGGGTCAAAATAGCCTAATTAGGGTCAGTTGACCTCCACCTTGCCAAATTGACCTTGCATCTACCCTCATAATGGTATTGGAGACCCAATGGACCAAAAAGCCCCATCATGGGGCCACCAATTAGGCCAATTTGACCCAAGTTAACTCTAGACCTATTTTGGTCAAAGTGGCCTATTGAGGGTCCATTGGCCTCCACCTTGCCAAATTGACCCTACCTAAACTTTACTAACCCTTAGTGGAGGCCAATGGGTCACTAATCACCCATTGGGGTCAACCCAAAAGGTAAAATGGACCAAAGTGAACTTAACCCTATTTTTAGGTCAAATTACCCAAATTTGACCTAATCAAGCCTAATCCATTTGGGTTAGGCTAAATTGAAGTGGCCCATTATCCCATGGGGCTGAGAATCACATCAATTACCACTGGATTTCTATAAATGGCGACTAGGAGAGAGAAAACCCCCCAATAATGGATCCATTCATCTTCTCACAGGGAGAGGAGAAGTTTCCAGCCCTCCCCCGGCCAGATTGAGGACCTATTCATCACCCCCAAGCCAAAACCGAAATTCCCCTTAATGGCCATTAATCGCTTTCGGGAATAAAGCCCCCCCCCCCAAATTAGAATTGAAACTCCTACCAACCTCGATGATTAGAAGGGAGAAAACCCCACAATTTTCCAGGAGGAATCTGGCACTAGAAACTAGGGAAGGCATGACACCAAAAGCTTCGAATCCGTCCATGGCGACTCGCCGGAATACCAGGGTAGCAGCCACCACTAAGGTTTGATCCTCTTCTCCTCCCTCCTTGCATCGATCTCAATCATTTGGGGGCTCAATCCGAGCCAAAATGAGCTTGGATCGAGCCACCCGAGAGCTCATTTTCGAGCTTTCTTTCCCTTGCTAGAAACACGTCTCCCGACCACTTCTGGCCGGCCAACCACCGTAAATCACTGGCCATAACCTCGACGAATGTGGTGGAGGCATTGGCCGGCCTGGGAGGTGAATAGGTGGCCGGGAATTGGAGCCCAAAGGTGCTCCAGGATGAAGTAACCTGGGCTGTCCATTCATTGGGGACGATGAACAAAGGTCGTCAGATCCTGCGCGATTTGTTAATCGCAGACCGATATTAAATATATTATGTCTTAATGCAATTTGTCACAATTTTTGCAATTGATGTCTTTAATTACTAAAAATACTTAGAGGCCTCTAATGAAAAAGTGATCAACATAGAAATTGTAGGCCATGATGTCTACTTTATTTCAAAATTGGTTTGAAGGCATTTGAACCACTGGTTTGACCTTAGCACTCATTTTGGTGCAAGGTGTCACAAGGGTTGACCAGAGACAAAATTGTGTGCTCCCACTAAACCCCTTAGTCAAATGCTTTTAAATTTGGACCATGGGCTAGTAATACCAAAATCCAAAAATGGAATTTTTTGGAGATGATTTTTCTATTTGTTTTGTAAAAATTTAATAAATCATGTATGATTTGATTTAAGGGTCTAGAGACCTCAAGATCCTCCAAAATTTTGGTGGGTGGACCTTAGGGTCATTACATGACTCTGGTAAAAATTTCATCCCATTTGGGGTTGATTTGTTCAGGTAATTTGATGACTCAAGTTTGGTTAATTAAGGAGAAAATTAGGTCAAAGATGCACCCATTGGTTTGAGTGGTCAATCCGCATCCAAAAGTGATGAAACCATGGCGATTGATTTAATATCACCTAAAACACCCCCACAAGTGGTTTTGGGTGATTTGGGGTGGATGTGCCCTAGAACCCTAGTTCAAAACCTAGGGTTGTGTATTGAACCTAATGAAGGACATATGGTCATATGTCATTGGATTGACTTAGAACTTGGCAGAGAGATTTTTAGGGTGGTATTATGCCCTAGATAATTTACCTGGATTTTTTAGGCACATTTATCCCCTCTGAATTAATTAAGAACCAATTAGGGCACTTTCTTATAAGAAGAATTTACATGATCATATTACCTTGGATGTTTAACAAATTTTGGCAGTGAGATTGTATTAGTGATATTGTTCTTTGATAATTTTCTTGAGAATTTTAGATTGATCTATATAGTACTTCATCACAAGTCCATTGTTTGACCTATTTATAAGGGGAGTTAATTAAGGGTTTAATATTCAATGGAAAATCATGAAACTTGGTCAGAGGTCCTTTTGGGTAAGTATATGTTCTGTTAATTTTGGCATAATTTTTGGAGGAATTTATATATGGTTTCCTTCACAAAGTGCTCTAGGGTTTGTTTATTTAAATAGAGGATTTACATGGTCAAATGAATTTGGAAAATTATGGAACTCAAACAGTAAACTTCTCCGATCACCTTAGACACATGTTAATTTTCTTGTAATTTTTGAATGTGTAGTTTTGATACTTTCTTTGTTAGTCCTTGATTTTGATAATTTGATCAATATTTTAATTGGAGGTCAAAACCTTTTTGGAAATTTATGAACTTCATATATGACTGTTATTTTGTTGATATATAGTTTTACAAATTTTAGTAAGGCCATAGCTTATCAAAAAACCATAGCTGGTGTTCATAGTCATAGGTTCCCTGATTTTGGAGAAATTAAAATAAATGCCAATTAAATTAGGAAAAGTATGAATTTTTGGAGATAGTTTTAAAATGTCATAACACACTCCCAATAATAATCTTGGGTCATTTGGATGAGCATTTGGAGTCTTTCGCTTTTTATCCATCATGTAGTTCAAGTGGTCTGCGTATAGTGAAAATACTGAATTAAGATAAGCATGTAGGTCTTACATGGGGAGTTACAGAATCTGGTGCACCCAGACTGATTGGGTTTGGAAGGGGTCACCAAAAGAGGGTAGGAGTGAGATGCCTGGTTGGCTAGGAGGCAACATTGTGCTTGGGATCGACGAGAGGTTGTCATTTCCTTGGAGTGGAGTAAAACACACTTTGTGTTAGTAAGTATAACATTAATAGTGGTCAGATCAAGGGTAGACACCAATAAGAATAAGTGCCTTGGAAAGGGAGCTTTGGGGTTCAGCTCATCAGAGCTCCTAGTACCGCTGCGAGCCCCTCACAGGGTAGTCCTCGGGAAGTCTGTGGTTAACCCAAAACTGTATGGACAAATTGTTATGTAAGTTTAACTTAATAATACACTTACCCATATACCGTTGCTACGGGTGGTTAGTTGGTTTGGTCTTACGAGCATTAGGCTCGGTGGTTGTAGGTTATTGAGATGGGTAGGTTAGCCCAGGGAGCCTATGGCTCGAAGATATCTAGTAATCATAGCAGTGAGTTGGTGCGTGCAGGGCTAAGCTCAATCTCAGATGATTTTTAGAATCTCTTCTATCTTCTTGATGCAGCCGGTTTGACATTCATTCTGGAGCAACCAAGCAGGATATTATTCAAGGATGTAGAGGATTTCTTCATCAACATCAAAGTTCACAGAGATAGGAAACTGATGAAATCTAAAGTGAGTAATTTCATATTCAAGATCAGTCCTAAGCCTCTATCCAAATATTTGAGATTGCCAGTAGCATAATCTGAGGACACTCTTGAAGATGCAGACTGGGCAAGAGCAGTAATTTTCCGTGGTTTGGATAAAGCTGCTACATCAGTTCGTAGACAGAAAATGAATGATGTAGGCAAGCTGTTGGTAGATATTGTCTCAAAGGTACTACTTTATAATACAGGTTGTTTGGGTTATGTCTCTGCAGATGTTTTCTGCTTAATGACTGCTGTTATTTGTGGAAAGAAGTGTGATTGGGCATTACTCCTGTTTGAAAAGATTAAAGAAAGCTGTCTTGCTCCTAACTTTGCAAGAATTTTCTCTCTATATCTGAATAAGCTCAATCCTGAAGTCTCTGACATGTCCAAGGGAGCAGTACTTCATCATTTGAAGAAGTTAGATGTTTCACAATCCAAAGGTGGGACATCAGAATCACTAAGCCAGTGGATGCAGGTGCATCTTACAAGGAGAGCATGCGCTTTCTGATGACCAGGATGTCTCTCCAGCTCCCCTTCCCCCTCTTCAACAAGAACCAAATCTACTTCATCAGCAAATTCCACCTCAACAGACAATTACACAACAAGAACCAGTTCCAACTCAGAGTACACTTCTATCTCCATCAGATCATGAAATTCTTCCTGAAGATGCAATCCCCTTCACCATAGGTGATAATACTCCTATTGCACCTCCTCCAGTTATTAATTCTGAAATTTTGCTTACAGAAACAGTAGCAGAGATTGTAGAAGAAACTCTAGCAGACACTGAAAGAGATCTTCATGCTGAGCTCAGTCCAAGTGATCATCAGGCAGGGTCAGGGGATGACCTAGAGTTTGCTGATGATGATGGAGCAGACTCAGTGCAAGGGCACTCTCCTCCCCCAGCAGATATTGAGGAGGAGAAGGAGTCAGTTTTGGTTGAAAGCCAGGCTGCTCTATCTGAGCATGCCAGTAAGGGAGAGGATGTGGTACCATCCTCTGCCCAAAGGAAAGAAAGTTCTGTTATTCTTGAAGAGATTCCAGACTGGAGGACCAGTATTCTACCTCCTCCACCTCCTTCACCTCCTTTGCATAATGCAGAATCACTTCTTGGACAGATTGAAATAATGCTGAATAGACAAAGGGAGAAGTTTGAAAGCTCCAGTCAAGATGTGCATGCAAGGATTTCTGTTGTTGAAAAGGAGATGATTAGAGGATTAGCTGAAGTTCAAGCTAACACTGATAGTATTAAGAAGATTATCACTCAGGGTGGTAAAGCTATTGATCATTTTGTTCAGAGCATGGGTAAAGTTTTTGATGAAACTTTAAAGGTAAGGAAAATTCGAGAATCTATTGAAGGGCAGGCAGAGAAAAATACATTTTCAATTATTGATGAAATTGGTCAGTTCAAGGAATCTGTCATCCAAACCCTATCTGTAGAAGTCAGAAAGGGGGAGGATAAGATGGCAGAGGTTTTGGATTACCAGGTTTCTCAGCTCCAAAGAAATTGGGCTGATCAGTTTGAGCAATTGAATTTTGGTGTTCAGAAGCAGATTGCAGATGTCAATGCTCACACTACAAAGACTGCTACGTGGATACACAATGAAATTTTTCCAGATTTTGCTATACAACCTCAGTTTTCACCCAGACCTGAAGAGCAACCTGCATATGAACCTCATGCTGACTATTCCCAGGCTTGGCCTGCAGAGCAACCAGAAATTCAGTCCAAGGTGTCAGGCTCAAGGAAGAGGAAGTATGGAGAAGGGCCATCTGCTAGTAGGTCTGTCCCTGGGTCAAGCTCTGGAAAGGCAGTTGCTACTGAAGATGTTCCAGAGGTGTGGAGTCCAATTTCTAAAATAATTATTCTTGACTCATCCAAGCTAGTGGATGAAGGTGATATGAAAGTTTCAGACTATTTCAGTACATCTGAATGGAAAAAGTATGAGACAAGCATGACCAAGAGAAGGATACATTACAAGACTTATGATTATAACAACCATACAGCTCCAGCCCCTCCTCCAAAATACCATCCTAAGTCATATGCTTATTTTGCAAGACAAGAACAGAAGAAAAGAGACAATGTCTGAAGAAAAGATTATGAGACCCATCAAACCTTTTTCTCAATCTGATTGTGTGAATTTTAATCCACTTAAGACAATCTTGTTTATATATATACAATTTTTTATTTTATTGGTCTATTCTGTTTCTTTATTCTTATTCTTCTGTGATGAGTAGTTTATATCTTTTATCATGTTGCAATTCATCTTAGTGCACAGGGTTCTGACTTCTACAAATAGGCGGAGATTGTTGGGTATTGTATTCACAATAACCTTGATTTGTGGGAAGTCGCCCTTGAACCAAGATTGAATTGCTAGTGTATTTGATATGTCTTTCTAGTATTATTCTTGCAGGTTCATGTTGCTAAGTGTAGACCAATGTCAGGCCACAGTGGGTCAATAAGCATAGTTTCATACGATGTAATTCCTCATTGTGTGGAACATGGTGTTGACTCATGCATGATCTCTCTATTGGGATACACTTCATTTTCAAGACTAATGAATCTCATGGTTTGGAGGTGCAGCTGGTGTCCAAGAGAAGAGAAATAATTTTTCCTAAGTATTTTTTCGTTCGATGAATTTTGGTGAGTTCGTCGAGCTCCGTTCGACTAACTAAAGATGTTTCGTCGAGCGCCGTTCGATGGACAGTTTCATCAAAGTTCTGAGTTCGGATTTCGTCGATCTCCGTTCGACGAACTGAAGTAGTTTCGTCTACCGCTGTTTTGCTGAAGTTTAAATAGTTTCGTCGATCGCCGTTCATCGAGCTCCGTTCGACGAACTAAAGTGGTTTCGTCGATCTCTGTTTTTACTGAAATTGAAGTAAGTTTTGTTGATCGCCGTTCGTCGATCGCCATTCGTCGATCGCCATTCGATGAACTGAAGTGATTTCTTCGAGCTCAGTTCGACGAATTTTTCTCGGTCGACGAATTGGCTTTGCGCTATTTTGTTTCTCAATTTCCTTTCTCGAGAAATCCTTTTCAATCCTTTATTTCAAGTTTTTAAAGGTTCTCGGAAAGACCTGAGTTTCTCGAGAATTCAAAACATTCTCTCGAGAAATATGTCTGTCTCTCGGAAAATCTTTCTGGTCTGCCAGTGAAGTTGTTCTAAAGGTTATTTTTCCTGAAAAGCCATTTGTTCTTGAGAAGTCCTTCCATCTCTCGAGAAATCCTTTATCTCTCGAGAAGTTTATATCTATCTCCGAAAAATCCTTCTATGTCTTCTATCGGGTAGAAGCTGCAATTTCTCGAGAAGCTTTGTATTTCTCGAGAAGTCTTGATTTCGTTCTTTAAATGATTTTCTGTCCGTTTTTTGGGACGTTAATTCTTTCTGTCTGATGTGACGGCTCTTCTGATTTCGTTTAAGGTTAATCCTTCCTTATTTCATGCCGTTAAGACTATGGCTATATAAGTCTCTCGTTTAAGGATTAATTATTGATAATCATTCATTATTATCATTAACCCTAATTCTCTATTCGATCCAAGAAGAACGAGAAAGTGCCGCCTCCTGTCGCCAATGCTGGAGAGTGATCTACTGTTCTGAATCAAATGTCTCCAGTGGAAGAAAGGGTTCGATTGATCATTGCTCCATCCTCTACTGTATCTATTGGATCAAGTCGAATCGAAGAAGGTCAGATCTGAGTTATTTACAATTCTTCCTCATCGATATCAAGTCAAAGCTATTCAAGTATCAAGAAGGAAGAAAATCTCTCAGGGTTTTCAGATCTGTTTATGTATTGATAAGTGTTGTATTAATCTCAATTTACATTTGATTGTAGGAGAAGTTTTCTCCGAGTTGTAGGAGAGGTTTGTCTCCGAGTTGTAGGAGAGGTTTATCTCCGAGTTGTAAGAGAGGTTTTCTCTGAGTTTGTAGGAGATTTGTCTCCGAGATTGTAGGAGTGTTGACTCCGAGATTGTAGGATCATTCTTGATCCGAGTTATAGTGAAGTATTCAAGTCTAGCTGTGGTGCTAGATTGGCGAGGCCGGCAAGTGGAGTACCCAAGAACGGGGAACCACTATAAATTTCTTGTGTCGTCTGTGATTGTGATTTGCTTTATGTGCGTTCTATTTTATCAAGTTTTTAATTCCGCAAAAGACGTAGTTATCACCTATTCACCCCCCTCTAAGTGATTTAGGTTGACAACTAGATATTACACAGTGCCTATCATGGGGGTGCGGTTTCGGCCGCATCACCAGCAAGATGCAGGGGGACTCAGCTGCACCCCATCATGGGGGTGAGGTTTTGCCGCAACCAACATGGGGGGTGCGGCGTGGCCGCACCCCCATGGGGGGTGCGGCGTGGCCGCACCCCCATGGGGGGTGCGGATTGGCCGCACCCCCATGGGGAGGTGCGGTCTGGCCGCACCCCACCACGGGTGGTGCGGCCACACCCCTTAAGGGGATGCGGGCTACCTGCACCCTATTAGCGGGGTGTGGGCTAACCACGCCCCAGTAGTGGGGCGCGGTCTTGACCGTGTCCGCCGCTGACGAAGCGCGAATCGCGCGTCGGCGGATTCCTCCACCCCTATGATCATGTGTTGAACTTTGACCCGACTAACTCCACTTCTTCTTAGTGGAGTCTCCTCTGAATGCACCCCGGGAGAGCTTATAGATCTATGGGTGCACATAAAGTAGAATACTTTGAGCGGAGCCAAAACCGTAATATATATGTATATGTATATATATGTATATATATATGTATATATATATGTATATGTATACATATGTATATGTATACATATATATATATATATATATGTATACATATAAATATGTATATGTATATATGTATGTATGTATGTATATATATATGTATGTATATATATATGTATATATATGTATATGTATATGTATGTATATATATACATGTATATCTATGTATATATACATACATATATATACATATATATATGCATGTATATATATACATACATACATACATATATATACATATATATATACATATATACATGGGCGGACGCACCTTAGGGCGAGTGTGGGCGGTCGCCCACACTCAGTTTAGGGGAAAAAATTTAATAGTATTATTATTAGGGATAAAAACTGGTATTAGCTTATTATTTATTAACTGCTTCCAGGCGCCACCCTAGTTCCCTTATCGTCGAACGCAGGATCACTTATTCACTTTATGTTCCCTTATCGTCGAACGTAGTTACGCTCCCTTATCGTCGAACGTAGGATCACATTCTGTTCCCTTATCGTTGAACGCAGGATCACATTCTGTTCCCTTATCGTTGAACGCAGTTACACAGGATCTCTTTCTGTTCTCTTATCGTCGAATACAAGATATCACTTGGCAGACTTTGCCCGTGGGAGTCGGCCTGTTCAAGGAAGGCAAGAACATTTCAATAGGGCGCATTCATCTCTTCGCAGTGTTATTGAGCGAACGTTTGGAGTGTGGAAGAAGAAGTGGCACATTCTGAGCAAAATGCCACAATATAGCTTCAAGAAACAGTGGTCCATAGTGTTGGCCACAATGGCCTTACATAACTTCATTCGTAGACATCTTTCTCGCTGGGACCCTGAGTTTAATGTTTGTGATGCTGATGAGTCTTCTTTCGCTCCCTCAGAGGATGAAGACCATGCGACGGAGGATGATATTGGAAGCGATATGGGTGATGTTGCTGGAGCTGAACATATGTCTACAGTACGAGATAGCATTGCCGAAGAAATATACGGAGCGCGTTGATAGCATTACCAGAGAATTAGAAAAACAGCTTCCAAAAGCTGTTTCTCCAAACAGCTAAATTAGAAAATCGCTCTTCAAAGCGCACTTCTGCACAGAACACCCAAACACTCTGCAGCTTTTCAAAACTGCTCCCCAGAGAGCTCTTTTAAAACAGCTCTATCCGGACAGCAGCTTTTCAAGCCGCCAGAGCTGTCCCAAACAGACCCTTAGAAGAGAGCGGTCTTGGGAGAGAGCGGAGCGAGTTCTAGGCGAATGAGCGAGCGGAATGTTAAATTCTCGCACGAAAAACTCAGAGTTCTCTCTTGTTTCTTGGACTGCGTCCCTTCAAATTAAGGGTCTGTTTGGGACAGCTCTGGCGGATTGAAAAGCTGCTGTCCGGATAGAGCTGTTTTAAAATAGCTCTCTGGGGAGCAGTTTTGAAAAGCTGCAGAGTGTTTGGGTGTTCTGTGCAGAAGTGCGCTTTGAAGAGCGATTTTCTAATTTAGCTGTTTGGAGAAACAGCTTTTGGAAGCTGTTTTTTTTAGAACTTTAAAATACATAAAGTTTTAAACGTGGAGAATAATGATAAAATACATAAACGTGGAGAATAATAAAAAACAACCGATAACAACAGTCTTTTACAAATTCTCTGGTAATGCTATCAACGCGCCCCGTATATTTCTTCGGCAATGCTATCTCGTACTGTAGACATCTGTTCAGCTCCAGCAGCATCTCCCATTTCGCTTCCAATATCATCCTCCGCCGCAGGGTCTTCATCCTCTGAGGGAGCGAAAGAAGACTCATCAGCATCACAAACATTAAACTCAGGGTCCCAGCGAGAAGGATGTCTACGAATGAAGTTATGTAAGGCCATTGTGGCCAACACTATGGACCTCTGTTTCTTGAAGCTATACTGTGGCATTTTGCTCAAAATGTGCCACTTCTTCTTCCACACTCCAAACGTTCGCTCAATAACACTGCGAAGAGATGAATGAGCCCTATTGAAATGTTCTTGCCTTCCTTGAACAGGCCGACTCCCACGAGCAAAGTCTGCCAAGTGATATCTTGTATCCGGATACGGCTTCAAATAACCCATCTTTAACGGGTATCCAGCATCTACTAAATAATATTTACCTGCATTTATTTTGTATGTTAAACAAGCAAACATTAGGGGATATTTGAAGGATTTGAATGAATATAAAAATATTGATTATTATACCTTGTGGGGGATGCGGAAAATGCAATCTATCGTCTGCC
>JAWHQI010000043.1:2622500-2705000 GCA_033032865.1 Dactylorhiza incarnata
AGAGCTGTTGGAATCAACATATAAGAAATCAAAAATGGCTGTTGGAATCAACATTTCCGAAATCAAAAATGGCAAAATCAGAAATCAAGCCCAAAATCGAAGCTCACCTGCGCCAAATGAAGCTAGGGCTCTGGAGTTGGGCTCGGGGAGGAAGAACTCTATGCAAATGGCTGGATCTGTGCAGAAGAAGATCGGCGAATCTCCCGTCGTCGGCGTCGGAATGCTAGGGCACGACTGGATCTGCGAGGAAGAAGATCGGCGGCTGGATCTGGGAGGAAGAAGATCGGCGTCGGAATGCTAGGGCACGTCGTCGGCGTCGGAAATGGAGGGGGAAGCGGCGGAGGAGGGAGCGGCGATGGACACGGGATGCGCTGGGAGCGGGAGGAAGAAGATCGGGGTCGAAAAAAAAGAAACGCCGCTCTTGGAAATAGATTCCTGCAGAGCGGAACGCGAGTAGAGGGGGGCTTCCGGAAAAGAGCGCTGGGCGCGATTTTTTAAAAAGCGATTTCTTTAGAGAGCTGTCCCAAACGACGATAATAACAGCTCTGGCGGCTGGGAAAGAGCTTCTCCAGCCGCCAGAGCTCTCCCAAACAGGCCCTAAGGCATGGGGGCCTTTTTATTGCTTTCTTGAAGGGATATGTTGGTAATTGCGCCTGACTGAGTTGAAGAATGGCGTTGCTCCGTTTCGGTCACCTGGATTACCAATATTTCGAAAATGACGAAAGTTCCCCCGGGGCAAATTGGGCGGCTCGGACATGTTGGCAACCACGCGTGCGGGGAGGCCGCGCACGACGTGCGGCCTTGCGGCTCTGTGCGCTGATTCATGTGTGCGCCTTGTCCATGCATCCTTTTGGGCGGCTTCGGGACCCTTCGAGGGAGCGCAGTTTGCTCATGCGTCTCACTCGGTCTTGTCGGGGTGTCATAATAAACATCACAAAAGCCAACATCCATGATGATAAATTAATTGCATTTTCATGAAATAAATTTGTAGTGAGATCGTGACCGTCCGATTGCACTTTAAGCAAATTTCAAGTACAAAACAATTGTCTGAGGGAGTTTTCATGATTCGTGTTTTTGAGTTAAATGTCTTAGGTTCGATTCTTTGTGACATCGTATAATGTGACTTTAATATATCACAATATTGTTTTTATATTTATAGAATATTTTTTTTCAAATAAATTATTATACAGAGAAAAAATTCTACGTCTGTGATATAGAAAACTCTTATTTTTATATCATAGAAAAACCTACGTGCTCGTCTCAAACCAATCTCCAAAATAATTTCCAAATTTATATGGGCAGACCTATTTCTGCTATTGGCAAACCAACCAAATTAAAAAACTCTCTCCCTTCATTTCCACTAGTGGCAGCCCCCCATCTCGCGACGGATTCCTGCAGCCCTAATTTCGCGATGGAATCCCGCAGCCATGTACTCCCGATGTGCGCCGCACCTGCCTCTCCGCCGCCGCTCCCGATGTTCGCCGCACCTGCCTCGCCGCCGCCGCTCCCGATGTGCGCCGCACCTGCCTCGCCGCCGCCGCTCCCGATGTGCGCCGCACCTGCATCGCCTGTAACCTCGCCGCCTAAGCTCGTGATGGCGTTTCCTTCCTCGAATGATCTCCGGCTAACCTCGCGATGTGCGCCGCCGGAAGCCGCGGCTTTGGACGTGTAGCCCCACCTCCGCCCGAAGTTTCTCCTCCATCTAATCCGACTGCAGCAAATGACTCCTGTTCCACATTAGGTACTGGAAATCGCAGAATTAAATGTCTTGAAACATTTTGAATTTTAATTGATTAATTAAAATTTTAAATTTTCTTGTTGGTCTGCGAATAAAATTTTTGTTTGACAATAAAAAATGTTGGTTTAAGATTTAAGGTATTATTTATTACACGAAATTTTTTTTTTTATATAAAATTGAAATACATAACATTCCGGTACAATTACAATTTACAAACGACGAGGTTGGAATAAATATTTTATTTCATTAATTTATATTAATATTATTCTAGTGTTATTTATTTATAGTTTAGTTTTAGTTTTTAGTTTTTAGTTTTTTTTTTTTTGAAATTTCAAGCCGCAACGAATATCTCAACGGAAAAAAAAATGCGCTCTGGATTCCGATATTTCCGCAGCAAATGAAATATCGCGATACGGCGATTATAAACAACACAGCTCCGTATCAGTACTGCAACGACGACGATCACCTGAGAACTCCGGCCACCCATCAAAGTCTCCGCATTCCCGCTTCCTCTGCTTGGAGATACCGGCCGTCATTATTCGTCTCTCCGTTAGAACTCCAGCAACAGCAGCTTAGTACGAGATAAGGACCCACCGGCCGCCGGTAGGGTGGGAACGGCTCGTTAGCTAGCCCTGCACCGGTGACCGGCCACCCATTATTCGTCTCTCCGTTACTGTCATTATGCCCAAGCGTGACAGAAAGAGGCGGGCGAACAAACGTAGGATGAAGGAGGCGGCGAAAAACGATGACCTGCGCCTCTCAACCCACTCTTCCGGCAGTACTCAAGGTTTTCCTCATATCATCCCCCCCACCACCACCTCGTAAGTCCCGTCAAACTTTTCTAAACCCTGTCTAACGATGCAGGCGGCGACCAAGATGTCGGCGTTCATACTCCCAATCGCGCCTCCGACGAAGTACCGCCCAAGCCTGCAGAGCCAGAGCCTGCTTTTATCGAGCCGGTTCCACTTCCTGAACAGAACTCATCTTCGGAACCCTTCAAGCAAATTGAAGCCCCGGCGCCGTCGGACACGTTGGAGATGACCGGCGGCGAAGTGAAACGTTATCAAGAGCTGGCCGAGCCCCAGCCCGCGGTTCCACCTCCTGAGCAGCAACTCCTTGCGCCGGCGGTGGAGTCACGGATTTTGGAGAGGAGCGGGGAAGGGAAGCCGCATCGTGAGCCGGCGAAGTCCCCTGCTCCTTGGAGGCGGCGGAAACGAGCTGGAAATATCTGGGAATTTATGACATTTTTTTGGGCAGAAAATGACTATTGAAGTCATTATTCATTTGTAATTTTATTATAATTTACATGCTACTTATTTTTTTAATATAATATAATATAATATATTTATATAATTGTGTTTTCGATGGGCCGGTTGGCACTTTGCAGCAGTCATTGGGAGTCTTAAAACGAACCCAATCGTGTATAAGAGTAGTTTGTGAACTTTCAAACCAACTTAGGGCTGGGGTTGTGTAATTTGTGTTGAACCCACACGGGCCGATTAACCCGCACCGATGTCCTTGAAATAGTGTACGTGTTTGTGGAGATGGAGATTTTTACGCTGCGGCCATCCCTAATAGAGCGAAAATAGTGAAGTCTTTAATTTCAAACTTAATTAATTAGTACAATAAAATTTCATATAAATAATTCAAAGATCCAAGTACTATGAAGATTTTTCTATTTTGCGCGGGCTTTTGAGCCACATGATGCATTAAGAACATTTAACATACACATTGCTTCAACTTTGTAACTTATAAAGCGTGATCTCACCCGTCACCATCTCTACCGTCAATCAAATCCTACGATTGTGATGAGCCTGCCAACATATTAAGTAAAACTCTGAAATATACAAAGCTAGATTAGTGTAAAAGAATACACTCAAAGAATAAGAGTTGATTTCTGGTAGACCTTTGCACATGTAGCAAATATGAATATTGTTTGAGTACTTATTTTTTGTGCAACTATTATTGTTCGAGAACAGGACTTGATTAGTGAAAAATATTGTTTCTCACGAAGTTGATCGTTTTAACCAATGAATAAGACCTATCATTTTAACATCTTAGTGTCACAAAATAAAATAAAAGAATTAAGATAAAATAAAAGGCACAAAAACAAAGTTATATAAATATAATATAAAATAAATCTTAATAAAATATATATAATGAGAGAAAATTCTTGAATTAAATGTTTTTTTATTATGAATGCTCCACATTCTCATTAGGCACAATGCACCTCTTATTCTGGGCCTCATTTCAGACCTATTCGCCCGTCCGTTAGTTATGGGGGGAATTACTGGATCACCCCTCCTGGAATCAATAAATAGACCCGCATTCCCCTTTATTTGAGAGGTCTTCGGGCCCGAAAAATTCTCCTACCGATTTTCTCTCTCCTCCTCCCATGATTTTCACTCTCCACCATTCCTCCTCCTTGCGCGCTCCCAAGCGCGTCTCTTCCTAGTGCGCTCCCGTGCACGCCTCTTCATCGCGCGCTCCCAAGCGCTTCTCTTCCTGTGCGCTCCCAAATGTGTCTCTTCCTTCCGCGCTCCCATGCACGTCTCTTCCTTACGCGCTGTCGTGCGCGCCTCTTCCTTGCGCGCTCACAAGCACGCTTATTCCTTGCGCGCTCCCAACTGTGCCTCTTCCTTGCGGGCTCCAAAGCGCGCCTCTTTCTTGCGCACTCCCAAGCCGCCTCTTCCTTGCGATCTCCCAAGCGCGCCTCTTCCTTGCGCCCTCCCAAGCGCACCTCTTCCTTGCGGCTCCCAAGCGCGCCTCTTCCTTGCGCGCTCACAAGCGCGCGTCTTCCTTGCCCGCTCCAAAGCGCGCGTATTCCTTGTGCGCTCCCGCGTACGCCTCTTCTTTGCGCGCTCCCATGCACACCTCTTCCTTGTGCGCTCCCGCGTGATCCTCTTCCTTGCGCTCCCACGTGCGCCTCCTCCTCGCGCGCTCCTTCCAAGCGCACCTTAGTTCATGTAAGACCCCATTTTTTTCTTTCACAACCCGGGTCTTATGCCCAGAACCGCCGCTTTGCGGTGACACCGTTGCTCGGGAAGGTCGCCACTACAAAACGCCGATCCTGCCGGCCATATCGATCGCAAAGAAGTAAAGCTTAGACAAACTTGTACAATTTCAAGTCCACATCACATAGAAAATAAAACCATCAAGAGATGTCCACATATAATAACTGAATAAGAAGGTGCGGTAATAATAAAGGGCGCATGCCCTGTACATCAATTCCTCACTACAATTTCTCTCGCGGAAGCATAAAATACTAAAGTTAAAAGACACTCACGGTTCCTGTCATCGATGCTCCCATGCTAGACTACCCCGTCTCCATCTGCACCGGCCTCTGGTGCTGCAGCGTCTCCTCGGTCCCCTAAAATGATAAGGTCCACTAACCGTCAGTCACACTTGACTCAACAAATCCCCCACCCCTCCCCCGGTGACAACAGTCAACACTAAAGACCCGCCACCTTATGCACATACATTCATGAGTTCTATTTACAACCCGAGCCATATGCTCCTCGGACTAACCCGTCCATCACAATAACCTTCCAAGCCATCGGCTCGCCGGACCAACCCGTCCATACGTACAAACACCGAGCCTACTGCTCGGATGACCAAACCAACTAACCACCCGTAGTAACGGGGTGCAAGAGTATGTATTAATTTGACAATCTTACCTAACAGTTTATTCCTGCAGTTTAGGGTTAAACATGGACTTCCCGAGGATTACCATGTGAGGGGCTCGCAGCGGTACTAGGGGCTATGATGGGATGACACCCCCAAAGATCCCTTTCTCAAGACACATAATGTTGTTGGTGTCAACCCATAAGAGTGACCCTTTAATCATTTCTTTTGAGGTAACCCTAAGTGTTGAAAATGTTGAAGTGGAAGTTAGTGGAAGTTGGCGGTCTGGGGGGGAGGCCGCGCGGTCTGGTCGTGTAACCGCATGGCGGAGCAGGTTACAGCATGGTGAGTCCGCGCGGTCTAGTTTGCGTGACCGCGTGGTGCAGGCAGTCCGGTCTGGTAGCTGTCCGGTCTCTTGGTGGTGCGCGCGGACTAAGGTATTCTTAGTCGCGCGGTCTCCGGTCTGTGTTCGCATAGCTGATCCTTCGGGGATCTGCTGGTATATGCGATCACTAGTATTTGGTCGACTTGGCGGGCTGGTGCCCTAGTCGGCATGGTGTGTTCGCGGTCTCTGGAGGAGGTCGGGTGGCGAACACAGGTGGTGAGCATCATGACCGGGAGAGTTGTCAATCGCGCGGCTTTTGTTGAAGTCGGCGAGCTCACGGCGCAGAGCGATCTTGCTGACCGCGCGGGTTGATCGGTCTTGGTCACGCGGTCAGAAAGCGGTGACTCTATCTCATATGGTGGTGACTAGATCAGGTCGCACGCCTATAAATAGGAGTCACTGTAGCAGCAAACATAATCGCACCAAGTGTAAGCAGAGCTCGCGTCTTTTCTTGCGGTCTCATTCTTGTGACCGGACGATTAGCTGATTGAACTTTCCTTGTGCAGCTTCTGCGGATTGTGCGGGCAGCAGCGGTCACCTCTTCTTCTAGGGTGTTCGGGCGGTCTCGCGACTTGCAGTGCGGGTTGCTGGAGTTGTGGAGGTCGCGGAGTTCTCGGTTGGTGTTGTTCTCGCGGGCAGGCAGTTCGGGCAGTCTCGTGTTCTAGTCGCGCGAAGTCGCAGGTCGGGAGGTCTCAGTGGGCAGACCGCTGGTTATCTTTCTCAACTTGTATTTTCTCTTATTTTTTTGTGTACTGGTGAAATCATGTCTCGCCATGTATACCTCGCCCTGTAATTAAAGTTTCTGCAAGTATCAATAAAGATTGAAGTTTTTCATGTGCTTCTGGTTGTTGGCTATTGCTTTGAGTTGTTCTATTCCTGCTCACTCCTAGATCTTCGGAAAATTTCACATGGTATCAGAGGGAGGTTGGAGTGGATAGGGAAGTGAATAACTCATAGTTGCCATCGCCTTTGTGAAGAAGGAACCAATGGTAGAGCCATGGAAGCAAGGGGGTCTTGGGATTGAGATGCTCAACTCGACTAACTTCAAGAAGTGGAAGTCGTGTATGCAGAGTTATCTTCTGGGCGAGGACCTCTGGGAGGTTGTTGGAAGAAATAGCACGGAGGAAGTTGTCCCGGTTGGAGACAATGGTCATGAGGTGAGGAACTGGAGGCGGATTAATGCCAAAGCAGAGTTTGCTCTGAAAAGAGTGATTTCACCTGACCTGTTCGATCACATCTTGGAGTGTGGATCGGCTGCGGAGATCTGGAGAGCCCTGGATGGGCTTTTCAACAAAAAGAATGTGGCAAGACTTCAATTCATGGAAAATGAGCTGGCTAGGTCGGCTCAGGGTGATCTTTCTAACTCTACATTCTTCTTAAAGATGAAGAACCTGCGCGCTGAGATTTCAGCAATGGATCCTGATGAGCCAATTTCTGAGGCGAAGCTGAAGAGGCACATCATCCGTGGCTTGCAGAAGGAGTATGTGGCCTTTGTGATGTCGGTGCAGGGTTGGGCGAATCAGCCATCTCTGCTGGAGCTGGAGAATCTGCTTGCGTCGCAGGAGAGTCTGGCAAGGCAGATGACGGGGGTGTCAGTGTCTGTGGGAGAAGGTTAGGTTCTCTTCACAGGGAAGAAGAAGAAATGGAATAAGAAGAAGAAGACCGCTGGAGGCAATGTGCCTTCAACTTCGGGATAGCAGGAGAGGGGCTATGCTCCTAAGGATGAAGGGAAGAAGAAGGGAGAAGGACCCAAGTGCTTCAGATGCAGGAAGCTTGGTCACATAAGGAAGGATTGCCGGGTGAATCTTCAGCCAGGGCATGCTGCTGCAGGGAAGGAGGAAGCTGAGGCCAAGCAGAATGATGGAGGATGGGGAGGAGCCTTCTCGACTCCTGTTGGAGTTACGACTCCTATCAACTATCAGGAGGACTAGATCGTGGACTCGTGGTGTGGTCATCACCTCACCGGGGACGAGTCGAAGCTTACTTCAGCACAGCCTTACTCAGGTAACAATGCCATTATAACTGTTGATAATACCGTGCATAGTGTCGAGAAGGTGGGGGTTGTTTCCTTGGGCAGTGATAGAGGGCCACTAACTTTGAAGAGTGTCTATCATGTGCCTGGAATGAGGAAAAACCTCTTCTCCGTGACCAACGCTGTAGACGCTGGGTATCACGTTCTGTTCGGCCCAACAGAAGTGAAGTTTCTTCGAAACGTTGAGGCATTGAAGGCTGAGGTCGTTCATGTCGGGAGGAGGACAAAAGACTTGTTCGTTTTATCGACAAGTTCTTATGTCGATAAGATGAGGATGAATGATAGTGTTGTCATATGACACGAGAGGTTGGGGCATGTAGGGATGGACAAGCTGAAGGCTGTGGCGGTAAAAGGACTGGTCAAGGGCCTGCCTAGTCTATCTTCCTACGGTGACGGTCATGTTTGCGCGGGATGTCAGTTCGGCAAGTCTCATCGACTTCTGTTTGATAAGTCGCAGACAAGGAGTAGTGTGCCGTTGGAGTGCATACACGGTGACTTGATGGGACCGACTGCTATCGCAAGCCTTGGAGGCAGCAGGTATAGGCTGGTGCTGATCGATGATTACACCAGATATGTCTGGGTTTATTTTCTGAAGGAGAAGACGGAGGCATTTGCCAAGTTTGTGGAGTTCCAGGAGCTTGTGGAGGGTCGGCTAGGCCTGCGGGTTAAGAAGCTGAGAACTGACACGGGGGGGGGGGGGGGGGGGGGGGAGGGGGGAGTTCACCTCTGGTGAGTTCTCTAGTTTTTGCAGGAAGGCGGGCATCCGGAGGGAGCTTACTTGTATGCATACTTGATGAGTCTGGTTTATACAGTGATTTCTGGCCTCATTTGGGTTTGTTTTAGTGTCATTGCACTTCAATTGCTGTTCATATATGCTTATATTGATATCACGGCGTATCTGCGCCTTTTGTGCAATCCTTCCCCATTTGTGGCATGTTTTTCTTACATATTACTGTATGCCTGTGTTATGGATCCGGTGGTGTGCACGGATCGGGGTCATATGTATTTTTCCTGCAGGTCCTGGGATCGCGTGAACGTTCGGGATGGTGCGGGGCAATTTTTGGCCTAAAAAGCATCTGATCGTGCGCATTCCTTCGCGTACGATCAGGCGCACGACCAGTGGTCGTGCGTTAATTCCCTTCTCAGACAGAGCGACTGCGCACGATCAGAGGATTCCTTCGCGCACGGCCACTGGTCGTGCGCCCCTGACCGTGCGTTATTTTCCATCTTTTTCTTTGCTACAGGTTGACTGCGCACGATCACAGGCATTCCTTCGCGCACGACCATTGGTCGTGCGCCACTGACTGTGCGCAGTGTTTATTCTGCTCCTTATTTAAACCACTGCTCCGCGAAATTAGGGCATTGAGCACTGTTTTGGGCGCGATTTCTCCGCGCCAGTCCGTCGTTTCACCTCTCCAAGTTCCTCCCATCCATTCCCCCCTTTGGGAAGGCTTCATCCATTGATCCTAAGGTCCATCTAGGATCCCGGAAGCATTCTCCGCCATATACAGCCAGCATTCCATGAGGAGGACATCTCCATTGGGCGAAGCAGAAGTGACCCAGCTTTGAGAAGAAGACGGGCAACGGTTGGAGGTAGTGACAACCTCTAAGCCCCGGAAGCAACCAAGGACTGAGCTCGGAGGAGGCGTGACGACCCCCCATTCCGACCAAGATCCACGGCGAGGCTTCTCATCTCGTGATATGTACTCTTCATTGTTGTAATGAACTAAGTGAACCTCTATTTTTCTATGAATGGGAGTTTGTTTATGATCTTGTTCTTTACTTGATGCTGTGTTGTGATGCGCTCCGCCCCCGCTCCACTTACACACACACGTTCTAGCACCCGCTCTAGCAAAAGCTGGAAGCGATAGCGAAGAGGTGCCTTCGACCCTCAACTCTCGCATTTGCACTCACCTCATCCATTTGCTCACCGGCCATCCGCTAAGCGAAGCACGGCATCGCGGCCTGCACTAAATCCATCCACCAAGCGACGCGGTGATTGCGACCCGCATAGTTTGTTTAGTTTTCTCATTCCTGTTCTATAAAACCAATCAAAATCCCCCTGTTTTTGTTAAACTTAGAAACCCTCATAATTAATCTCTTAACAAGCAAATCGTACTACCCAACTTGCGGTCTTTTGAGAACGATATTCGGGGAGCTTCTCCCTACTTTTATTGCTTGACAACGACCGGTGCACTACCGTCGTACCGCATTTCGTGCCCGCTAATTAGCGGTGTGGAAATAGCGCGTCAAGTTTTTGGCGCCGTTGCCGGGGATTGCAAGCGTTATATGAAATTGTTGTTAGGAAAATTAATTGTGAGGATTTTTAGTTTCCTAATTTGTTCCTTCATCCTTTCTCTTGTTTAAATGATGGGTTGTTTTATTCATTCATTGTCAAGCGTAGTGTCGCGCACAAGGGTGTTTTCTGTTGAATCTGGTTATCTTCATGCAATGTGGGCTGGATTTAATATCCGCTACCGTTGGTGTGGGGATACATCCCATGCTAGTGATAGATGCCCATCGGGAGAGAGTAGCTCTAGTCCCCAAGGCCCATGGTATCAGGCATTGACATCATACGGTACCACATACACTGTGCCTAAGGCTTATGGCTACTCTGCCGCACCGCAAGTACCGTTTTTGAATTCATCTCCGGCCCCACTTGGACCAAAGACGAATGCAAAACAGTGCTTGTTTTGTCGAAGCACGAATCATGCTTTAAGGGATTGTGCTGAGTATCTGCGCGAAATGGACGAGGACGACGAGCCGGACATCCGGATTGTCCCAATTCCTATCTCTGGCAGCACCCTCCCATCCTCTGGTTTCGTATCCATATCACCTTCATGTTTTGAAGGGTTTGATGCAGATGCGCATATCAAAGTTATTGGAGATCTATGCCCCGACATGGTTGCGCATGTCTCTCCCGTTCATTTATCACCACATGTTGATTCAATTCTTTCTGAGGATGCGGTGCTTGATTTCTCTTCAAGCACTAATTCTTCTAGTCTTGTGCGTGCTACTACAATTGTTTTTGACAGTATCGATGAGAATGTCTTGCAGGAAGAGGCAGCGAGTTGCAGCGTTGTGCCCACTCTGAGAGAGGAGGATGTTCTTCAAGGTGCGGAGGTGGAGACTTCAGCATCATTTTAAGGAGGCCCAAGTCGTGGAAGTGGCCGCTGACGATCCTGCTAGATCTTGCAGCGTATTTGCCGATGCCGACAATTCCTCGCCACCTCAACCCATCGGGAGTGATTCCGGGATCTCTCCTGATGAGGAAAGTCTTTTATGTCATTCGTCTAATTTGTTTCTTCACCCCATTCTCGTGTCTGATTCACTGCAGGATTATACATTGGATCTGATCCTGGATGTAATCGAGCCTGCTATGCGGGCCGGAGATGCCTTGGATCATCTGCATGTGGAAACAGATACTGAGATTCCTTCATCTTATTACCTACCCCTACCTGACAATCAGTGCAGGTATCTTTATTCAGGAAGTGGGGTGACGACCCTGTCGCCTTATGGTTACCCGTTACCGAAACGGACAATGGAACAGCTTCCTGTTCACTTCATTTTCCATAGACCGATCAGCTAGCATATGCTAGCAGCTAAATAAGTCTAGTTGGGAGACATAAAACCCCAATAGTTATCTTCGTTAGAATTACTTTAAATTGTGGTGTTCATTTTTTGTGGTGTAATGAAATTTTTTTTTAGAACTTTTTATCTATTAATTGTGGCTAACGGTCTTGTGTTAGGGGTGAGGAATCCTTGGATGCACTTATGAGGCACGGCGGTAAGTTTTTAATTCTGAAACTGGGCGCGCGAATTATTCCTTCGCGCACGACCACTGGTCGTGCGCCCTATTTATCGGCGCACGACCACTGATCGTGCGCGGGCCCAGTTTCCTTTAAAAACTTTCGGCCGGATCCTGTGCGTGCGTCTAGGGTTTTCATTTTTTTTTCTGGTCGCTGAGCGTGCGCCGTCCGGGAGCTCTTCTCCTCCTCCTCCTCACTTCATCTTCTCCGGTAAGCTTCCCTCTCCTCCTCTCCTCCTTCAAGCTTGCATTTCCATGGAGCCATCCGGGAGCCGCCCTATCACCAAGGCTTATCAAAGGTCTCGCTCCGCCTCCGCCACTCCCGCTCAGATCTTGGGGAGAATGGCCAAGTTTTCAAAAGCTGAGCACAAGCGCCGAATTGCTGCACTGAGGAGCAAGCCATTCCTTTCGCAGCGTTTGGTTGACTGGGAGGAACTTAGGTCGATCGGAGATGGCGGTGCTCTAATGGAAGCAACTCTCCTCCTTTACTCCTTCGACAACTGGAGGAACGTCTTCGAATGCGCCGAGCTCGGTTTCAAGGAGTTAACCTTGGAGTTCCTCTCCACATTTGAGTGGGAAGTCTCCCCGGCGGGATTCCGGCCTCCACTTTGTTCCTTCCGGATGTTGGGGCATGTGTTCACATTATCTCTCCCCGATCTTGCCACCCATGCTGGCTTTTACACGGAAGACGAGGCCGCAAGGTTTGATTTTCGGAACTTGGCGATGATGTTTCCGGGTGATGTCTCCTCGCAAAGCGTCTGGCGGTCATTCATCGGCACTGATGAGGATTATGTGGCTCGCCGAGCCAAATCAACAAGGATCATATCTCCCGCCTTGCGGTACCTGTAGCACCTGATTAGTCATTCTATCGCCGCGCGTGGTTTAAGCCAGAATGTGGTAGGTTGGCAAGATCTTTTGTACCTTTACAGCATGCAGCAGCGGTATCCCCTTCATCTGGGGTTCATGCTGGCTTACTTCTTCCACCATGAGGCCACATATGGCCTCGCTGGAGCGATTGGGGGTGCGTATTACGTCACCCGAATCGCGAAAGGGCTGGGAGTGTGGGACCGGATACCCCAGATGGAGCAGGTTACCTCTCCTTCCATGATCACGCGGGCAACAATGGTGAGATTCCACCTGCTGCGAGTGGTGGGGCGAAAGGGCAACCGATCATATGTGGTGACTGGTCCGAGCGATGGTGGTGTTGGTGGCCATGAGGAGGAGGATATGGACGAGCAACCAGAGTTTTCTGCAATGGGAAGACGCAGGGCAGCGGGGCCGCCCCAACAGTCACAAGGGTCGCAGCAGCCTCTGCAGCAGCCTGAGCAGCAACCTCAGCAGCCAGCAGGGCAGCACTTCGGCAATGTCCCGTACCTGAGTGAGCGTCTCTCCGATCTGGAGGCGTCGGAGTTTTGGATGCAGGACCTCATTTATCAGCATGCTGTATGGGGCGGGCTGAACGTGCCTCAGCCTCCTGCTCGTGTTGCACCCACTGCGCCCCGTCCAGCATCCCCGATCCAAATTTATGCCAGCAGCAGCGACAAGGAGTTGTGAGCTGCCTCTCTTGTCTTGAGTGCGTCAGTGGCCGCCCGCATCGTAGTTTGTTTCATCTATTGTTTTGATTCAGCTTCTCATGTTTAGGTTGTTGAAACACGTTTGTGTGTGACACTCATCTGGGTGTCTTTTTTTTTATTCAGTCGTTAAGACTATTGCTATCAAACTCTAATACAGGTATTTGGTCCACCTTCAAGGACGTTGAACAAAAGGGCTCTTGGGAGACAACCCATTGGGGACCATTTGGTTCCGTTCTTTCTTGTTATCTTCTTTGCTATATTTTTGTTGTGCTTGGGATCTCTTTAATCGCAGGTCCGCATCTATTGGAGCACGGCGGGATCACCGCATTCTGAACAAAACACCATATCTTCTGGTATGCTCATTTCTGAGCATGGGGTAATCTCTCATCCTAGCCCTCTTAAGCTTATGCCGCTATCAAACATGCTTTTTTGCTTAGTGTAAGTCTGGGGGAGTGAGAGTTATCGTTACCACGTGCACATGCACAGTGCACAACATACTAGGATTTACAATCTGTGTTATATTGTAGCATTGTTCATCTCATGGCACACCACGACACCCACGTGAGCGCATTTAACTGTAGGCGCGCGACGAGTCTAACTCGTCTCGGTTGTGTGAATGGGAAATCACGGTGCTGGGTTAGGATTGCGAGACGAAGTACTTTGTTGACTCGTGTAGTGCTCTAGTCATTTATTCATGTCTCGCATAGAAATTGGTGTAGATTAAACTTTTCTTTATGCTTTTAGTTTTACATTTTATTCTGTCAGCGTAATTCTAGATTATTCTACTCAAAAGCAGTGAATCCGGTGCGAATCAATCGGTAGTGTAGGGATGTGTGTAGAGGGGTGCTAGGCTCTTATTGCTCGAGTCGGGAGGAAGAATCATCTTTCTCGGTGGCTAAGAACTTGCCCCAAACGACTCTCGAAGCATGGGTATGAGTTAGTTCAGTGCGTGAGCGTGACGTAGGCCATCATGTTGGCCAGTTTGAGCTTTGTATTCCGGTCCTAACATCTTATCCATGCTAGCCCCTTGTGCCTACCTGATCCCGTTGATTCAGCTCCACCTTCAATTCACCAAAGCCAAAATGACTATCCTAATCGCACACCAAATTCTGAGTTCAAGCAATTTGTGCATTTTAAAAAAAATTGGGTGTTGATGCGGTGTATATTTGTGATTGTGGTGGAAATGCGTTATTGAAGATATAGCTGTTTTGTATCTAATTGTGCAAAGTTATGAAATTTGAAAAAATGAGAAAAGAAAAGAAAGTAAAAAAAAAAGAGAAAAAAATGTATAAAGAGATATATTTGGGAATAAGTGGTGTACACATTTTTATTATTGCTGGGATGGTGTTTCTTTGCAAGCTCATTTGGGTTATGTGTGCTAAGCCCCCGCATTTATCATTGTTTGCCGCACCGTAGCCTAAGCCTAAATCATAACCTAAAGTCCTATTGATTTGCGCATCGAATCGTACGAATACCGTGGAGAGAGTGCGAACGGGTGAGCTTATGGTCATCGACACTGATGGATTTCAGTGGAGGTTGTTCCGAACTCCGGTGTTGAGTAATGTTCGCCTCAGCAACCTTTCTACTTTCTTCCTACGCATGACCGAGTGATTCCCTATGATTCAACTTTTGAGTAGAAATAATATATAGTTACGTTGTTAGAATTATGTAAACTATTTTGCATAACTAAAAATTCTTTTTACTAGATTTCTATGCACATGTGTATGAGACTTCGCATATTACTCCGTCCTTGCAATTTCTAACCCAGCTATGTCTTTTCTCGCTCCGTCGGATTTGTTTGCTCGGGTCGCGCAAATAGGTAAGTCTGGGGGTGTGATGAGTCTGGTTTATACAGTGATTTCCGGCCTCATCTGGGTTTGTTTTAGTGTCATTGCACTTCAATTGCTGTTCATATATGCTTATATTGATATCACGGCGTATCTGCGCCTTTTGTGCAATCCTTCCCCCTTTGTGCAATCCTTCCCCTTTACTACTGTATGCCTGTGTTATGGATCCGGTGGTGTGCACGGATCGGGGTCATATGTATTTTTCCTGCGGGTCCTGGGATCGCGTGAACGTTCGGGATGGTGCGGGGCAATTTTTGGCCTAAAAAGCCTCTGATCGTGCGCATTCCTTCGCGCACGATCAGGCGCACGACCAGTGGTCGTGCGTTAATTCCCTTCACAGATAGAGCGACTGCGCACGATCAGAGGATTCCTTCGCGCACGACCACTGATCGTGCGCCCCTGACCGTGCGTTATTTTCAATCTTTTTCTTTGCTACAGGTTGACTGCGCACGATCACAGGCATTCCTTCGCGCACGATCACAGGCATTCCTTCGCGCACGACCATTGGTCGTGCGCCACTGACCGTGCGCAGTGTTTATTCTGCTCCTTATTTAAACCGCTGCTCCGCGAAATTAGGGCATTGAGCATTATTTTGGGCGCGATTTCTCCGCGCCAGTCCGCCGTTTCACCTCTCCAAGTTCCTCCCATCCATTCCCCCCTTTGGGAAGGCTTCATCCATTGATCCTAAGGTCCATCTAGGATCCCGGAAGCATTCTCCGCCATCTACAGCCAGCATTCCATGAGGAGGACATCTCCATTGGGCGAAGCAGAAGTGACCCAGCTCTGAGAAGAAGACGGGCAACGGTTGGAGGTAGTGACAGCCTCTAAGCCCCGGAAGCAACCAAGGACTGAGCTCGGAGGAGGCGTGACGACTCCCCATTCCGACCAAGATACACGGCGAGGCTTCTCATCTCGTGGTTCCTTCTACCCCTTCTCCTTTTTTGATATGTACTCTTCATTGTTGTAATGAACTAAGTGAACCTCTATTTGTCTATGAATGGGAGTTTGTTTATGATCTTGTTCTTTACTTGATGCTGTGTTGTGATGCGCTCCGCCCCCGCTCCACTTACACACACACGTTCTAGCACCCGCTCTAGCAAAAGCTGGAAGCGATAGCGAAGAGGTGCCTTCGACCCTCAACTCTCGCATTTGCACTCACCTCATCCATTTGCTCACCGGCCATCCGCTAAGCGAAGCACGGCATCGCGGCCTGCACTAAATCCATCCACCAAGCGACGCGGTGATTGCGACCCGCATAGTTTGTTTAGTTTTCTCATTCCTGTTCTATAAAACCAATCAAAATCCCCCTGTTTTTGTTAAACTTAGAAACCCTCATAATTAATCTCTTAACAAGCAAATCGTACTACCCAACTTGCGGTCCTTTGAGAACAATATTCGGGGAGCTACTCCCTACTTTTATTGCTTGACAACGACCGGTGCACTACCTTCGTACCGCATTTCGTGCCCGCTAATTAGCGGTGTGGAAATAGCGCGTCAATACTCCATAACAAAACAAAGTTGCAGAGCAGAAGATCTGTCATCTGACGGAGACCTGCAAGTGTTGGCTGCATGCCAAGTGTATCCCAAGGTCCTTTTGGGCGGAGGGAATGTCTTGTGCTACCTACGTCATCAACAGGATTCCTCTCAGTCCTATCAATATGTTGACCCCGCATGAGTTGATGTTCAAGGAAAAGCCAAGCGTGGCACACCTTCGGGTGTTTGGTTCCACCTGCTATGTGCATGTTCCAGATGCACTTCGAACGAAGCTAGATGCGAAAACAAAGAAGCTAGTCTTCATGGGATATGATGATCGGAAGAAGGGCTGGAAGTGCATGGACCCGGAGATGCAGAGATTTGTTGTATCTCGCGACGTCGTTTTTGACGAGGTGACGTCTTACAAGGGTAGTTCTGGTGTTGAGCTACCAGAAAGCAGGATGGAGGAGTCGGTGAGAGCTGTGGAAAATCTTCAGGTGGAGCTGCCTATGTCACCAGGTGGTCCATCTACTTCTAGTTCTGGGACGGAGGCTTCTGGATCAGGAAGCAAGGGGAGCGATGCTCCTAGCACGTCTGGAAGGGGAGCTAGGGAAGAAGCAGCTGACGATGTTGCGAGTCAGGGGAAGGAGCTGAGGAGATCGAAGCGAACGATTATAGCCCCTGATCGCTATACAGGAGGAAACATTGTGAGCTTCGTCTCATGTTTCTTTGCTGGTCCCTTGGATGAGCGGGAACCAGTGAGCTTTGAGAAGGCCAAAGGCCTGGAACAGTGAGATTCAGCTATGCAGGAAGAGATGAGTGCTCTTGAGAAGAATGAGACTTGGTATCTGGTGCCCAGGCCCAAGGGTATCACCCTTGTGACATACAAGTGGGTCTATAAGCTCAAGAAGAAGGCAAATGGCAGTATCGAGCGATACAAGGCCCGCCTTGTGGCTCGAGGATTCTCGCAGCAATACGGTGAGGACTATGAAGAGACATTTAGTATGGTGGCAAAAATGACTTCAGTTCGGTTTGTGATTGCCTTGGCGCCATTTTGGGGGTGGAAGATTTGGCAGTTCAACGTAAAGAATGTGTTCTTGTACGACGAGATTGACAAGGACATTTTCATGGTCCAGCCGCCAGGCTTCGTATCTGAAGATTTTCCTGACTATGTCTGCAAGTTGAAGAAGGCCCTGTATGGGTTGAAGCAAGCGCCGAGGGCGTGGTATGGAAAGATAACAAAATATCTCCTATTCTGTGGATTTGGTGCTTCAGACTCAGACTCAAGCTTGTTCGTCAAGAAGAGCGGGGAGCTTCAAGTCATCTTGCTGCTTTACGTTGACGATATGATTGTGATGGGGAATTCGAAGGAGGAGGTTGCAAAGCTTCAGGCTGAGCTATCTATCAGGTTCGAGATGAAGGACTTGGGCGAGCTTCACCATTTCCTTGGACTCGAAGTTCATAGGAAAGAAAGTGGAGTGCTGGTGTCCCAGGCTGGATATGCGGAGCGAATCGTGGAGCAATTCGGCATGAAGGAAGGGAAGTGCATCTCCACACCTCTGGAGAAGGCCATGAAACTTCGCAAAGATGAGGGGAGGATTCTGGAAGATCCTCTTGTGTTCCGAGCTCTGGTTGGGAGCTTGATCTATCTGACGATCACTAGGCCGGATATTGCATATGCGGTTGGCAGGGTGAGACGTTATATGGCGGAACCACGGATGCCTCATCTACTAGCGGCCAAGAATATATTGAAGTATGTCAAGGAGACTTCAGATATGGGTCTCCTTTACAGGAGGGATGCGGGCTTCGAGGTGCATGGGTACATGGATGCTGATTATGGGGGAGATTCGGATGATCAGAAGTCGACATCTGGATTCGTCTTCATGGCGGGCCCTACGACTATATCATGGTGCAGTAAGAAGTAGGATTCCGTGTCTGTTTCTACCACGGAAGCGGAATACAAGGCTTCGGCCATGGCAGCTCAAGAAGCCATCTGGCTTAGGAGGTTGGTAGGAGACGTCCATAAGGAGGTTCGGGGTCCGACTCTGCTCCGCGGCGACAATGAGAGTGCTCTCAAACTGGTTACTAATCCAGTTTGTCACGCGAGGACCAAGCATATCGAGATCGAGCATCATTTCATTCGTGAGAACGTGCTGGAGGGGTCTCTTCCGGTCGAGCATGTTCGGAGTCAGGACAACATTGCTGACATTTTCCCAAAGGCGCCGGCGAAGGGGCCGTTCACTCGGCTAAGGAGTTTACTTGGGCTGTTTTCAACTTCCCACTTCAAGGGGGTGTGTTGAAAATGTTGAAGTGGAAGTTATTGAAAGTTGGCGGTCTGGGGGGGAGGCCGCGCGGTCTAGTCGTGTGACCGCGTGGCGGAGCAGGTTTCAGCATGGCGAGTCCGTGCGGTCTGGTTTGCATGACCGCGTGGTGCGGGCAGCCCGGTCTGGTGGCTGTCCGGTCTCTTGGTGGTGCGCGCGAACTAAGGTATTCTTAGTCGCGCGGTCTCCGGTCTGTGTTCGCATAGCTGGTCCTTCGGCGATCTGCTGGTATATGCGATCACTGGTGTTTGGTCGACTTGACGGGCTGGTGCCCTAGTCGGCCTGGTGTGTTCGCGGTCTCTGGAGGAGGTCGGGTGGCGAACACAGGTGGTGAGCGTCATGACCGGGCGAGTTGTCATGATTGCGCGTCTTCTGTTGAAGACGGCGAGCTCATGGCGCAGAGCGATCTTGCTGACCATGTGGGTTGATATGTCTTGGTCACGCGGTCAGAAGGCGGTGACTCTATCTCATTGGGTGGTGACTGGATCAGGTCGCACGCCTATAAATAGGAGTCACTGTAGCAACAAACATAATCACACCAAGTGTAAGCAGAGCTCGCGTCTTTTCTTGCAGTCTCATTCTTGTGACCGGACGGTTAGCTGATTGAACTTTCCTTGTGCAGCTTCTGCGGTTGTGCGGGCAACAGCGGTCACCTCTTCTTCTAGGGTGTTTGGGCGGTCTCACGGCTTGAAGTGCGGGTTGCTGGAGTTCGGGAGAATCAGTGGAGGTCGCAGAGTTCTCGGTTGGTGTTGTTCTCGCGGGCAGGCAGTTCGGGCGGTCTCGTGTTCTAGTCGCGCGAACTCGCAGGTCGGGCGGTCTCATGGGCAGACCGCTGGTTATCTTTCTCAGCTTGTATTTTCTCCCGTTTTTTGTGTACTGGCGAAATCATGTCTCGCCATGTATACCTCGCCCTGTAATGAAAGTTTCTGCAAGTATCAATAAAGATTGAAGTTTTTCATGTGCTTCTGGTTGTTGTCTATTGCTTTGAGTTGTTCTATTCTTGCTCACTCCTAGATCTTCGGAAAATTTCACACTAAGTGCTTTATGACACTCTAGGGGAAAGACGATCTTTCGTCAATCCCGAGTGCAACCTCACCCTAAGCTCAACAAGCACACTTACCACATAACCTCCTTTTTGGTGACCTCAACCTCTTCATCCTGACCATGTAACACCAACTAGATCTCATTTCCACTTAGTAGGCCACTAGTTACCCAAGTTTTACAGACTTACTATACGCAGACCAAATGAACTATATGAACCACATAAGTAGAGGTACTTCATATATTCATCCACATGACACAAGATTATTACTGGAAGACTATCATGGTATTATAAGACTAAATTCAGAGAGTCATATTTTTCCTTATTTATTTGACATTATTTATAATTTTTGCCAAAACTAGCCATATATGAATTTGAACATGAAGTGTAAGATCTTCTTATAATATGACCTCCACTAAACTATGGAAAGTTTGTGATAACAAAATAACATTAAATACAGAATATCAAAATTTTACAATCAGGAATTATCCTCTATTTATAATATTTAACACCTATCCAAAATTGGGGGTTAATGAAGGAACCATCAAAACACTTATTCAAAAATTATGGAAAAAATACCAGATCTCTAAAATGATTAGAAAGGCTAACTGACTGAGTTTCACAATTTACGGAAATCATTTTCTCACCTAAATAAATATTTTAAGAAAATACCAATTAGGACATGTTGTGAAGTAGCCTACTGATAATAGTCTCCAAAAATTCTACAAAACATCACAGTGCTTCCTAGTGCCCTGAAATGTCCTATCCCCAAGTTGCAAAATTTCCCATAGAGTATTGGACCCTCAATTATTTTTCTTAAGCCTAAGACAAAATCAGTGCCTTGTGAATGAAGTACTGGTTAAATCATTTCATTAATTACACAAAAATTACAAGAGGTCTATAATATGATTATAAAGACACTGCCAAGGCTCCATCATCATCCAAGACCATTTGAGCATGTAAATTTCTCTTATAAGAACTTTCCCTAAAGGGATTATGACTTATTTCAAAGGGGATAATTGCTCATAAAATTCTTATAAAATTACATAGGGCCTAATTACACCCTATGAACTTGTCCACCAAGTTCCATAACCGCTCAAGGACATTTGACCCCATGTGCTTCACAAAGTTCAACATTCAACCCTAGGTGTAAAGCTAGGGTTCTAGGGCATATCCACCCCACACCACTCCAAATCACTCATGGAGGTGTTTTAGGTGATCCTAAACCAGTGGTCAAGGTTTCACATCATGTTGATGAGATTTGACCACAATACCCAAAAATGAGCACCATACCCTATTTTGACCTAGTTTGACCAAACTTGGGTTAACAAATTACCCAACTAAATCAGTCCCAATTGGGCTGAAAATCTTACCATGGTTATATAATAACCCTAAGGAGCAACCCACCAAAATTTGGAGGGGATTGGAGGTCATTAGACTCTTTAAATAATTGTCATATGAATTATAAAATAATTACAAAAAACTTAGAAAAATGTTCTCCTAAAATGTCCATCTTTGGATATGTTAAGGAGGTTGATACAAATAGCCTAGGTTTCAATTTTCAAGCCCATAGCATTTCTCTATCAAGAGTTATTCAAGAAAAGGTGAATGCCCTACCCTAGGGACCAGTCCTACCAAAATGGCTCTACAGGGGGCTACAGTACCTCTATTGGCCTGAAACAAATTTTCTATTAAACTACACACCCAAGGCTACAACTTTGATGTTGGGTACTTTTTCCTTTGAGGGGTCCTAGTATTTTTAATAATTAAATTAAAATACTGCAAATTATGTGACATTAATACAATTAATAAAATATCATATTCAATGATCTTGCACAGATCTTGGCGCACATCTGACGACTCCTGGTTGTCTTCTACCTCCAGCCAAGGGCTGGGTTTTGCACGTTCTTGACTCACTTCCTCCTCACATTCCCGGCCACCTGAGCACCGCCCCCGACCGGCCAATGCCACCACCACCTTCGTTGAGGTGGTGGCCGGTGATTAGGGGTGGCTGGTCGGCCGGAGGTGGCCGGAGTGAGAAATTTTTGCGGGGGAAAAGGGCTCGAAGCGAGTCCAATCGGCAGCTTGATTCCAGCCCGATTTGGCTCTAATCAAGCCTCAATCTAGATGATGATCTAGCACTAAGGGAGAGGAGGCGGATCAGACCTGATTTGTGGCCTAGTGGTGCGTATTCCGGCGAGTCGCCATTGCCGGTGGTGGAGCTTTTGTTGCCATGCCGAATTGCACTTGGAGAGCTCGATTTCTTCAGGTAAGAGGGGGGTTTCACTCCTTTCTGACCTCTGAAGGTGTTAAAGAGATCAATTGGGGGAGGGGAGGAGCCATGGCATCAATTGCCATTATCACCATTAATGGTGATTTCGACCACCTCTAATTCTCCCCTGATTCAGCTCCCCTAGCCAAGGAAACCTCATGATTTTGTTTGTAACTGAAGGGGGAGGTGAATGCTCATCAATTGGGGGAGGATTGAAGGGTCAAATGCATTCAATCACCATGAATGTTCTACATCTCTCTCCAATTTGGGGGAAACCTCCATTTTCTCTCTCATAATCATCATTTACAGAATTTGAGTGGTAATTTTAGTAATTACCAAGCCCACTAGGTGGTGGACCACTTGGGTTTTCTCCTTCTTACCTAAGTTCACATGATCTTAAATCCTTCCCATGGTTTTGTCATGACCTAGTCATGACAAAACCAACTTGGGGGTTCAGTTGTTTGGGGGATGTTACAAATTTCAATACATAAAAATAAAAATTTCATCTCCGAAATTCTAGTTAGGCAAGTGATTAAATGTAACATCCCAAACCGAAATTAAGTTATACCTGTCGTAAAGAGCTCTGGGTACTTTTGCTACATCAAGTTCAGTGGCTCCCATGTGTGCTCCTCTTGTCCATGGTTCCTCCATAGGTACTTCACTAGCGAAACCTTCTTGTGCCGCAAGACTCGCAACTCCATGTCTATCCAGACAGTCTCCAGGTGAACCGATCGATCAGTAGCTACCGGCCCTTCTGCAGTAGATATCTATTGATTTGGCCGTAGTAGAGCCCTCCTAAGCGAGCAGACGTGGAAGACGTTGTGCAATCCCGCTAACTCCGGCGGTAGCTCCATTATGTAAGCCAAGGGGTCGATCCGCTCAAGGATCCTATAGGGCCCAATATATCTTGGAATGAGCTTCTTCCGCCTGCGTACCCGCAAGACTCCATGCATCAGACATATCTTCAAGAATACCCGATCTCCCACTTGAAACTCTACCATACGATGTCGCGCATCGTAATACTTGGCTTGCCTTCTCTGGGCCTCCAACATCCTATCTCCAATCAGCCTCACCTGAGCCTCCGTGTCTTCCACGAACTCTGAGCCAAGTGCCCTGGGATCCTCATCCTGGATCCAAGACAAAGGGGTCCTGCATCTCCGTCCGTATAAAGCCTCATACGGTGCCATGCCTACACTGGCCTGGTGACTGTTGTTGTACGAGAACTCGACTAATGGCAACAACCTCTCCCATGGCTGCCCGCAGTCCAGAATGCATAGACGTAGAAGGTCCTCCAAGTTTCGGATGGTACGCTTCGTCTGTCCGTCCGTCTGGGGGTGGAATGCAGTGCTAAATGTCAGTCGTGTGCCCAAGTAAGCATGAACCGTTCTCCACTCCCTCGATGTGAATCGTCCATCCCGATCCGACACAATCGTCCTAGGCATGCCATGGTACCGAACAAACTGCTCCACGAACCGTCGTACCAAATCACTGACTAGACCGTCCTTCCTAACTGGAATGAATTTGGCCACCTTCGTCAATCTGTCGACGATCACCCATATCGAATCATTCCCCGCATGTGATCGGGGAAGACCGTTTTTAAAGTCCATCGCAATTTCGTCGAACTTCCACTCAGGTACCGGGAGTGGCTGCAATAGTCCAGCCGGGTTTCTACATTCTGCCTTCACGAGTTTGCAAGACTCGCAGTGGGTCACAAAATAGGTGATGTCCCTCTTCATACCTGGCCAGTACATAGTCCTCTTCAAATCCGTTGTCATCTTGGTGATACCCGGGTGCACCGAATACTTACTGCTGTGAACCTCCGCCATAATATCCTCTCGAATCCGTCCCCCTGTCAGTAATAGCCGGCAAGTCCCAAGAAACTCCTCACGTCGGTGGCCGTCTTCAGCGGTGGCCATTCCCGCACTGCCTGGATCTTTGTTGGATCCACTGCTAGACCAGCTCCACTGATAATATGACCCAGGAAGGCCACCTCCTTCAGCCAAAACTGTCACTTGTTGAGCTTCGCATACAGGCGGTGCTCCTGAAGCTTCTCCAATGTTAGTGCCAAATGTCGTGCATGTTCCTCCTCCATCCTTGAATAGATGAGGATGTCTTCGATGAACACGATGACAAAGACATCGAGATAAGGCTCGAACACCCGGTTAATCAGGCTCATAAATGCAGATGGTGCTTTTGTGAGCCCGAACGACATCACAGTGAACTCATATAATCCGTATCGGCTGCTGAAAGCCGTCTTCGGGATGTCCTCCTCCTGAATCCGTAGCTGATAATATCCCGATCTCAAATCCAGCTTCGAGAAGCAGTGAGATTCCTCTAGCTGGTCAAATAGCTCATCGATCCTTGGCAAAGGGTACGCGTTCCGCACCGTCAGCCTATTCAGTGCTCTGTAGTCGATGCACAATCAGAGCATCCCATCCTCTTCTTAATGAACAACACCGGAGTTCCCCAAGGCGAGGAACTCAGTCTAACGAACCCTGCTTCCACCAGATCCTGCAGCTGGCTCTGAAACTCTATTAACTCCTTCGGGGCCATCCGATAAGGAGCTCTAGATACCGGCTTTGCCCCCGGCACCAGCTGGATCTGGAAATCCTTCTCGCGGTGCGGTGGCAGTCCAGGTAGCTTCTCCGGAAATACGTCGGCAAAATCCCGCACGACCGGGATATTTGACACCGAGTCTTTGACTTCAGTCGCCTCGAAGAGCACCTGATATACCTCGTCTCCCTGCAGGTGGGCCTTGACGGCCTGAATATATGATAATAAGAGGTGAAAGGTGGGTTTAGTATCTTCGATAACTACTTCACCATATTCATGCTTTAGAACGATCTTCCTTGCCGGGAAGTCAATCTTTGCATGGTTCCAGTACAACCAATTCATGCCCAGGATCAGGTCATAATCTTTCATCTTCAGCAGAGTCGTCAGGGCCTCAAACAGTCTTCCTCCAATCTCTACGTTCATGTTGCATTTGGCATTTGTTAGAACCTCCGATCCGTCCGGAAATCGTACCCTCCTGTAGATGCCCTCGAAGTGTTGGACTTGGTCCAGGTCGTCTACGAATTTTATTGAGGCGAACGAGTGCGAGGCACCCGTATCGAACAGGGTATATGCGTTTTTGCTGCAAATGCGTACTGAACCTGGGTGATATTGTTGTTTAGTTTAAATGCTAGGGTGAATCTAGGGTTTATATGGTGCTAATAGTTATAAGAAACTTCAAAGTACCTGTGATGACCCTTGTCGGGTCCCGGAGCTGTGCCATGTCTAAGGCGTACATCTACGCCCTGTTCTGCCTCCGATCTCCGCCCTGAAATCCACGACCTCGTCCACGTCCTCGGCCCCCGTAATGCTGGGCCTGTGGGGCAGCCTGTAGTGCTGGTGGTGCATTCCTCTGAGGGCAGTTTCTCCTGATATTGCCGGTCTGGTGGCAGTGGTAGCACTCCGGAGGTGGCCCACCTCCTCCAATCCTCAGCATCTCCCGCACCTGTAGAGGTGGAGGAGCCAACACTACCGGCTCCCTCTGTTCCTGTCTCTCCTCCTGGCGGGGTCGGACCTCCGTCCTTCTTTCCCCAGCATCACGACCTCTCGGCTGGTCTCTTTTGCCTCCCCGTCCCTGGTCCTCCATCGGTCTCTTCCTTCCATGAACGGTGTGTTGGTCTGCTTCCAGCTTCTTGTCCATGTCCAAAATCTTGGCCATACTACCGTCAGAAACAAAGAGGAGGGTCTATCTCAGCTCGTCACGGAGGCCCTTGTAGAACCTCTTTGCATAGCATGCATCATCCAACTGATATGAGACCGCAAATCAGGCCAGGTGGGTAAACTCCCGATGGTACTCCAGAACCGTCCTGCTCCCCTGCCTCAACTGCAGGAACCTGTCCTCCAACTCATCTCTTGCAGACTGCGGCACAAAATGCTCTAGCAGTGCTGCCTTGAAATCATCCCAAGAAACATCCGTAGCCTCCAGTCCTGCATATGATGTGTCCAGCAGCGACTTCCACCATCTCTTTGCATGGGACTCCAAGCATGAGACCACCAGTGGCACCTCCATCTCTGTCGGGCACTAAATCTCTGTCAGCATCTCCTCCATGATGTCCACCCACTCCTCAGTCCTCACCATTGCCTCCGTTCCGAGGTATGATGGAGGGGAGAGACCTCGGAAGATGCTCAGCCAGTTGGCCCCAGGGTTTTGCTGAGGAGCCGGTGCCTGTTGTGCCCTGAATGTCTCCAATATGGCAGTTAGTGTTTGTACCATCTCCGTTTGCTGGAATGGAGTAGGAGCCGGTGGTGGTGGGAAGACGTTTGGAGTCGGTGGAACTCCATGCTGCGGTGTAGGGTTCGTCGCAGGCTACACAAGAAAATTACATTCGTAAGGGACTTAGCTAAAGAATATTCAGTTAGAAGTGGACTTTTTCATGTGATTTCCCTTATGGGCACACCATTGCTTCCGCTGCTAGTTTGTCCTCAGACTAAGCTCGCGCGGGGTGGCTCAGGGTTTGTGGGCTTCTTTTCTTTTCTCCGAATCGAGGTTTGCTCTGATACCACTTTATAAGACCCTTTTTTTTTTCTTTCACAACCCGTGTCTTTTGCTCAGAACTGCGGCTTTGCGGTGACACCCTCGCTCGGGAAGGTCGCCACTACAAAATATCGATCATGCCGGCCATATCGATCACAAAGAAATAAAGCTTAAACAAACTTATAGAAGTTCAAGTCCACATCACATAGAAAATAAAACCATCAAGAGATGTCCACATATTATAACTAAATAAGAAGGTGCATTAATAATAAAGGGCTCATGCCCTGTACATCAATTCCTCACTACAATTTCTCTCGCGAAAGCATAAAATACTAAAGCTAAAAGACACTCACGGTTCCTGTCATCGGTGCTCCCGTGCTAGACTGCCCCATCTCCATCTGCACCAACCTCTGGTGCTGCAACATCTCCTCGGTCCCCTAAAATGATAAGGTCCACCGACCATCAGTCACACTTGACTCAGCCAATCCCCCACCCCTCCCCCGATGACTCCTAGGCACCGTGCGGGAAAGATGAAGCGGAGGACAACAAGGGGTGTAAACAATAGCAGATGACGGGTGTATAATCTATAGGAAATGTCTAAAACTACACATGTGTATATAGATAATTGAAGCAGTAGTATATAGCATGGTAAAAAGCAAGTAAAGAACAGTAAGTAAAGGAGGTACATAATAGAAAATTAACCATTGGTTTATAGGAATGCCCATGCAAACCTATAGACCAAGGGGTCATTTAGCAGGTCCTATCATATAAAAAGTCCCATAACCAATTTATACGATAGGGGTAGGGGTTGGAATGCAATATTTATGCTATGTCATACAAGATATGCAGGTAGATGACATGTTCACACATGTGCAACTCACACACTACGACTCTATGCGCACAGAACTTTAGTTCCCCCTTTTTGGAGCTAGCAAAACTCCCAAGATACCCCCGTAGTGGCAAATGGAAGCGGTGGGTTGGGACTCGCCCACCTCTAGGTTGGTATCTGCACTACCTAGTGTAAAGAAACAGGGTGTGCCGAGACGAGAAATTCGACAGGAAAACGAAACAACAAAACACAGAAAATCACAGAAGACACAGATATACAGAGGTTCACCCAAGCCGGGCTACGTCCCCTCTCCCCTTCCTCTTCTCTTCTTTCTATTTACCAAGATGGATTACAGCTTACAAGGTTACAAGGATCAAATTCGATCCTACCTCACACAACCCTCTCAGACAAGAACAGAGGAACCGCCGCCAAGGAATACCGCGCAAAAACACTATTGCACTCTCTTGGACTTAATCGCCTTCTCCTCTAACCCTAAACCAGGGTTATGCACCCTTTAAATAGGGCGCCAGACCGGGCTCAGACCAACCAACCGCTGAGACGGTCCAATAACATCCGCTGAGACGGAACCAGCTGAGACAGCATGTACATCAGGCGTCGAGCATCGAACGCAGGTGTCGAGCGTTGAATGCAGGCGTTGAGCGCAGGCGTTGAACGCAGGCGTCGAGCGTCGAACACGGGCATCGAGCGCAGGCATCGAGAGTCGACCGCAGGCATCGAGCATCGACCGCAGGCGTCGAGCGCAGGCAACGAGCGTCTAACGCAGGCCTCTCCCATTCGAGGAGTCGCTGAGGCAAGGACCCGTTCGTTGAACGCAGGCGGAGTTCGACGAACCCTTCTCCGTTCGTCGAACGCCGTTCGACGAACCCTTCTCCGTTCTTCAAGCACAGGCAGAGTTCGACGAACTCTTCTCCGTTCGTCGAACGCCATTCGACAAACCCTGACCAGAAGTGTTCCCTAACTCCAACACCTAGCCTAGACCTATCGTACGCCTCAACGCTAAGAACACAACAACGGAGCTCCTGCGTACTCTTGCTGGCCAAACTGCCAGACTTTTCTTGGTAAAGTGATTATCCACACTTACCGAGCCAAAGTATCGACGTCGGTGCGACAACAGTCAACACTAAAGACCCGCCACCTTATGCACATACATTCATGATTTCTATTTACAACCCGAGCCATATGCTCCCCGGACTAACCCGTCCGTCACAATAACCTTCTGAGTCATCGGCTCGCCGGACCACCCCGTCCATACCTACAAACACCGAGCCTACTGCTCGGATGACCAAACCAACTAACCACTCGCAGTAACGGGGTGCAAGAGTATGTATTAATTTGACAATCTTACCTAACTGTTTATTCCTGTAGTTTAAGGTTAACTGTGGACTTCCCGAGGATTACCCTGTGAGTGGCTCGCAATGGTACTAGAGGCTATGATGGGATGACACCCCGAAGCCCCCCTTTCTTAAGGAACTTAATGTTGTTGGTGTCTACCGATAAGAGTGCCCCTTTAATCATTTCACTTGAGGTAACCCTAAGTACTTTATGACACTCCAGGGGAAAGACGATCTTTCGTCAATCCCGAGTATAACCTCACCCTAGGCTCAACAAGCACACTTACCACATAAACTCCTTTTTGGTGACCTCAACCTCTTCATCCTGACCATGTACACCAACTAGATCCCATTTCCACTTTGTTGTTTATTGGGTGTCTACTTTATCACCTAGAGGGGGGGGGGGGGGGTGAATAGGTTTTTCAAATTATATTATCCCCTTGTAGGTGTTCTTGATTCTTGATTAACAGATATGTAAAGTAAAGAACAAACCACAGAAAAACACACAATGATCTGTAGAGGTTCCTCAAGACCAGGTGTCTTGAGTAGTCCTCTCTCCCTCTACGCCTACACAACAGTGTGCTAGGCTCGCAAACGCCGCCAAAAGCTTCAGGCCCTCAAGCCTTACAACACGGACCCGCAAGTCCCAACAGCCTAGGCCCGTAAGCCCCTACTGCCCCCGAGCCCGCAAGCTCGACACTCAGGCCCTCAAGCCCTACAACGCGGACCCGCAAGTCCCAACAACCCAGGCCCGCAAGCCCCTACTGCCCCTGAGCCCTCAAGCTCAACAAATCGCACCCGCAAGCGCACTGCCCTGACCCTCAAGCCTCACAACTCTCCATCCCTTAAGCTAGACAAATTGGCCCGCAATCCTTACAAGAAATAACAGTAAATAAAACTGCTTCTTCTGCCTGATGGTGATTGACAACTTAGCCTGATGGAGATCAGCTTCTTGAGTTGAAGAAGATGCTTCAGATCTGAGCTTTACAGCACGACTCTTTCTTCAGACTTCTCCCTTAGCCAGATGATGAACAGCTTCTTATCAGTCGATGAAGATAACTGATTCTTCAGAGAACACTTGATTATTGTTCCCTCCTAGTCCTTCTTCTTCTCCGCAGAATAATTTGTTCAAGAGTAGTGGCGGGATACTTTCTTGCTCTGATGTTTGAGAGAGTTCCTAGGGCACCCATCGTTCCTTTTTATAAGACAGAGGAATCGCACAATGGTCACATGCAATGTACTTTTCTGTCATATGCCCATCCCATAGGAGCACGTGCTGATGGCTCGATTCCTTAGGTGCACGCGCTGGTTAGACAATCAGGTGGCGTCATTAAATGCTGACAGCGCGTCCGCAAGATTTGAATTCTGTCTTGAATATATTTGCATCATTACAGCGACAAGCTATCTCTGACTATGTCGTCGCGATCTTCCTTCTTACATCATGTCATCGTGATCATATTGTTCTCTCGACGACATGCATTCTTTTCGACGATGTTTGTTCTTTCTCGACAACACGGCCACTTTGGTGAAGTCGACGATACTGCGTCTTCTCTGCGTTCGACGAACAACATTCTGCGATCGACGAACCTGCCATCCTTCGTTCGACGATCTTCATTCTTCGTTCAACGATCTTGCCGAGTCTCAGCGGTCGACGATCTTCCTTCCGAGTTCGACAATCTTGCTTCTGCGCTCGATGAACACGCCAAATCTCAACGGTCGTCGATCTTCCTTCTGAGCTCGACGATCTTCATTCTGCGCTCGACGAACACGCCAAATCTCAGCGGTCGTCGATCTTCCTTCTGAGCTCGACGATCTTCCTTCTTTTACCTCGTCTCAGCGGACGACGAACACTTTGCTTCTCAGCGGTTGCTTTGCTCATCATTACAGCGACAAGCATTCTTTGTCGACGATATCTCCTATTCCTCTCGACGACATTTCTTTAACTTCTTGAGATTATAAGCTAGATATATGATTAAATACAAAGTGAAGTATTCTAGACATGATGACTTCTTCAAATCAGGAATCACGCGAGCAAGATTCCCAACAATCTCTCCCTATTTATAGAACTCAGAATCATAATTCAAGAGTACTTTCACTGGACAATAAATATTATAATCTTAACTTTGAGCATGTAAGATTGTACTTATCTTTGCTGAACTCCCTGAGTGCATCAAACCTGTGGCTCACCCTTGATTTGATGTTTCTTCTTTACGACTCCCTCTACTTCTTTGCTCCCCCTATCTTGGAGGTCTTCTTGAGCAATTTTGTCTTGAGCATTTGATGCCCTTTCTCCCCCTTTCTGACTTCTTTCCTCCACTTGAGATTTTCTTGAGTGAGTGACTCACCCTTTATGTGATAACATCCCTTGAACTAGTGCACCTTGACATGGGGTTAGGAATTCTTTAGTCTAGAGTTGACCCTGGATAACTTATGGTCCATTAGCCTGGTGTGCTTCTGATTGGCTAAATGGACTTCCCTGCAAAACGGATTTAAAATCCCTTAGGAACCCAAGACAACTTGGGTTCTAGGTTCTTGTTAGCCCAATAAGGAATTCTTATACTTACCTCAGCCGCTCCGGAAGGTCTCTTTTTTTTACTAGGTACACTAGAGTTGTGCCAACAGTCAATGGCAAAGTGTCCTATTTTTCCACAGCACCAGCATTCAAACCTGTTGTATCTTCCCTTTTGTCTGACTGTATGAGCAGGGGTTCTTTGTGTGCGAATGACTGAATGAAGCAAAGAAGGTGCACTGTGCTGATGGTGGACACGATTTTTGTTGTTGTCAACCACAGTTATCCTTCCAGAGTCAGTCCTTTTTAAGGATTTCTTCTCTTCCCTGAGCTCAACATGTTTTTGCCTCCTCACACCTTTCTGGGGCTCTTTGTGGATTCTAGGCGTGATCTTGGATTTGAAGGAGCTTGTAACGGGCTTCACTTCAGTGACTAGATTATCCTCTACCCTTCTGGTGTTGTCATTCTTGACCTTCAGGACATTGACCTTCAGGACATTGGGCTGCATTTTGTCCTTTTCAGAAGTCCTACTTCTCTGGTTAGCGAGCGGCACAGCTCCTTGCTTTCAATCAGTGCCTTCAGAGTTTTATCAAATTTGCCTATCAAGGCCTTTTTGAGTTGACACAGCTCAGCACTTTCTAGAGTTAGCTTTTCTGCTTTCTGTGAGAGATCAAGATTTCTTGCTTGAAGAGAGGAGATTTTTGCATCCTGCTGCTTGCACAGCATCTTGAGAGTCTTGACTTCTTCTAGAATATCATTGTATGATTTGGACCAGTCATCATTGCTGGATGAGTTTGTCTCTGAATCAGAGTCTGAAGTAGAAAGAGGAGCCCTTATGCACTTGGGACAAACCTCATCCCGATGACTCTCTTCTTCTGATGCAGATAAGACGGTCAGTCCAAACTCATCCTGATGACTCTCTTCTTCTGACGCCGATGAGACGGTCAATCCCAACTCATCCTGATGACTCTCTTCTTGAGGTCCTTCCATTAGGACGGTTAGAGAGTTCCACATCTCTTTTGCTGTCATGCAGTGAGACAGTATCTGAAACGTGGAGGCATTAACTGCACCAGCAATAACGCCTTTGGCTTTCTTATCCAAGTTGTCTAGGATTTTCCTGGACACTGTCTGAGAGGTTAAAGGCCCTCCTTGAACAACTCCGAACATTCTAGGATCCATTGCTTCCATGAATATTCTTTCTCTAACTTTCCAAATGGAAAAGTTCTCCCTGGAACATATAGTTATACCTGACTCTATAGCTATGATACTTAGACACCCGCTGGCAGATATGTTCAAGCTGTTAAGCTTTTCTTTGAACAACCTTGCTCTGATACCACTTGTGGTTTATTGGGTGTCTACTTTATCACCTAGAGGGGGGGGGGGGGGGAATAGGTTTTTCAAATTATATTATCCCCTTGTAGGTGTTCTTGATTAACAGATATGTAAAGTAAAGAACAAACCACAGAAAAACACACAACGATCTATAGAGGTTCCTCAAGACCGAGTGTCTTGAGTAGTCCTCTCTCCCTCTGCGCCTACCCAGCAGTGTGCTAGGCTCGGCAAACGCCGCCAAAAGCTTTAGGCCCTCAAGCCTTACAACACGGACCCGCAAGTCCCAACAGCTTAGGCCCGCAAGCCCCTACTGCCCCCGAGCCCACAAGCTCGACACTCAGGCCCTCAAGCCCTACAACGCGGACCCGCAAGTCCCAACAGCCTAGGCCCGCAAGCCCCTACTGCCCCCGAGCCCTCAAGCTCGACAAATTGCACCCGCAAGCGCACTGCCCTGGCCATCAAGCCTCACAGCTCTCCAGCCCTCAAGCTAGACAAATTGGCCCGCAAGCCTTACAAGAAATAACAGTAAATAAAACTGCTTCTTCTGCCTGATAGTGATTGGCAACTTAGCCTGATGGAGATCAGCTTTTTGAGTTGAAGAAGATGCTTCAGATCTGAGCTTTACAGCACGGCTCTTTCTTCAGACTTCTCCCTTAGCGAGATGACGAACGGCTTCTTATCAGTCGATGAAGATATCTGATTCTTCAGAGAACACTTGATTATTGTTCCCTCCTAGTCCTTCTTCTTCTCCGCAGAATAATTTGTTCAAGAGTAGCGGCGGGATACTTTCTTGCTCTGATGTTCGAGAGAGTTCCTAGGGCACCCATCGTTCCTTTTTATAAGACAGAGGAATCGCACAACGGTCACATGCAATGTCCTTTTCTGTCAGATGCCCATCCCTTAGGAGCACGTGTTGATGGCTCGATTCCTTAGGTGCACGCGCTGATTAGACAATCAGGCGGCGACATTAAATGATGATAGCGCGTCCGCAAGATTTGAATTCTGTCTTGAAGATATTTGCATCATTACAACGATAAGCTATCTCTGACTATGTCGTCGCGATCTTCCTTCTTGCATCATGTCGTCGTGATCACATCGTTCTCTCGACGACATGCGTTCTTTTCGACGATGTTTGTTCTTTCTCGACGACACGGCCACTTTGGTGAAGTCGACGATACTGTGTCTTCTCTGCGTTCGACGAACAACATTCTGCGATCGACGAACCTGCCATCCTTCGTTCGATGATCTTCCTTCCGAGTTCGACGATCTTGCTTCTGCGCTCGACGAACACGCCAAATCTCAGCGGTTGTCGATCTTCCTTTTGAGCTCGACGATCTTCATTCTGCGCTCGACGAACACGCCAAATCTCAGCGGTCGTCGATCTTCCTTCTGAGATCGATGATCTTCCTTCTTTTACCTCGTCTCAGCGGACGACGAACACTTTGCTTCTCAGCGGTTGCTTTGCTCATCATTACAGCGACAAGCATTCTTTGTCGACGATATCTCCTATTCCTCTCGACGACATTTCTTTAACTTCCTGAGATTATAAGCTAGATATATGATTAAATACAAAGTGAAGTATTCTTGACATGATGACTTCTTCAAATCAGGAATCATGTGGGCAAGATTCTCAACACACTTAGTAGGCCACTAGTTACCCAAGTTTTACAGACTTAATATAAACAGACCAAATGAACTATATGAACCACATAAGTAGAGGTACTCCAAATATTCATCCACATGACACAAGATTATTACTGGAAGACTATCATGGTATTATAAGACTAAATTTAGAGAATCATATTTTCCCTATTTATTTGACATTATTTAAAATTTTTCCCAAAACTAGCCCCATGTATGAAATTGAACATGAAGTGTAAGATCTTCTTATGATATGACCTCCACTAAACTAGGGAAAGTTTGTGATAACAAAATTAAATACAGAATATCAAAATTTTGCAATTAGGAATTATCCTCTATTTATAATATTTAATATCTATCATGTTGGATCTTACAGCGCCCTTAGAGGGGGGGGGGGGGGGGGGGGGGGGGGGAATAAGGGTTTTATGGAATTTAGATCTTAATTAAATTTATCAGAGTTTGGGACTGAAGTTTCAGAATATTTTATAGAAAAATATATTTTAATATCTCATATAAGGGAAACAGAACTTTTTTCCTTAATGTTGCTAACGCCTGGCGTTAGGTGTTAACGCTGGGCGTTAGCTCTTCAAAAAATTAATCTGCTATAATTATGTCAATGAGATTTTACTAATGAAAACATTAATAAAATATAATTCCAGAAAATCAGAGATAATTAAAAATGATTATTGTATTTCAAAGATAATTAAACAAATGTTAATTTTAATACTTTAATGGAATAGAAATTAAATCATTCTTGAAGAGGAAATAAAATCAATTGAATAGAACATTAAAGGACATGATTTTATTTCATAATAAATTGAATACACAAATGTTTAATTTCTATAACGCTAGAAATCGGAGGCGTACAAAGTAAAACAATTTTTCCTTTTCTATACCGACTTGTATCCCCACAAACCGATTGGCTTTAGCCTATCCTTCCCTGAATATGGCCTCAAGCCGCTCTAGCCAATCCTTCCCCGGATATGGCCTCGAACACCCCCTAGATCTAATCACCTAGACTTAGTCGCCAACACAAGGCGAATTCCTCCCTAAGTCCTACCCAGACCTAGTCGCCAACACAAGGCAAATTTACCCACGGAATCCTTCCCGGAATCCGACGTTCTCTCCGAACGATTTCTCCACACAAATTACAAAGAGAATAAAATAAAAGATTACAAGATAAGTAAAGAGAAACTCCCCAAGAAAATCTGAAGGTGAAGACGAAGTCGATGTAGATGTTGGTGTTCTTGAAACGATCGTCCTTCGTATGGGATATGCATTGTAGACCTCCTTCAAAATCCTCTTAAGATATTCATGATAGCCCAAGGGAGATCTCTTAATTGTTGTACACGAACGTCTCTCCAAAGTATCAGAATTCTGGAATCATCACACCAGAGGAAAGAGAGGAGCTGTACTTTAAATTACCACTGGAGCTAACGCGTGGCGTTAAGGATAAACGCCGGTGTTAGAGAACGTGTATGGTAGTTGCTGAGATCGTGTATAGCGTCGGGAGCGTGACAGAACCAAATTTTGTCGAACGAGACTAATTTCGTCGAACGCGCCTTCGTCGAACGGAAACCCATTTCGTCAACCGCAACTGTCAGGATCGTGCAAACCGCCGGGATCGTGGCAGAAACCAAGTTCATCGAACGGAATCAATTTTGTCGAACGGAGCTCCAAGTTCGTCGAACGCAGTTTGTCGGGCGCAATGTCGTCTGGCGCGGGCAATTTTGTCGAATGGAACTCCAAGTTCGTCGAACGCAGCTTGTCGAGCGCAATTTCATCGAGCGCAGGCAATTTCGTCGAACGGAACTCCAAGTTCGTCGAACGCAGCTTGTCGAGCGCAATTTCGTCGAGCGCAGGAAATTTCGTCGAACGGAACTCCAAGTTCATCAAACGCTCCAATTTGTCGAGCGCAGTTCAGCTCAGATTTTGTCGAACGCAGGTTCAGCAGTTTCCTTCTCAGCAATTGTTAATGCTGGGCGTTAACAACTAACGCGAGCATTGGCATACTTTCTACATAGTCATTTCCAATCAGCAAACTATTCATAGGGATGTGTAGCTATAGTTCCTGTACAACCTGCATATTATAAACACACAAAATACAAGATCAAATGCAACACGGTATTTGTTATTCTCAAACCAAGAGATGCGGAACATAGACTCCAACAATCTCCCTTTTTGATAATAACAAATACCTGTATGAGAAATTAGTGAGATTAAGACCAATTGTGTTTATAGATAAGTGCGGTGATAAGATATCTATGAATAACAGGTTAAAAGCATGATAGATTTGAAAGCTATAATGCATACTCTTTTTATATGAAGTCCTCCCCGTACATAAGTGTTCTCTTAAAATTTACTCCCCCTAAATATCTATTTTACTAGATTTCTCAATTTCTTCTCCCCCTTTGTTATTAACAAAAGTGGGCAGGGATGAGTGTTTATCTTCTAAGATAGATAAGGAACCACTTATTGAAGGATTGTCATTATCGAGCATATAATAGTGTATGCACCTCCTATATGATTACTCCCCCTACAAATATACCCCTTTTTTGAGTTTAATATTATTATAATGCACTCCCCCTAAATATTAGATTTATGCAATTTAATCTCCCCTTTTGGTAGTATTAAAAGAGGGTTTTAGGAGTGAGTATGTAATAAGAAGTAATATGTTCTATGTCGAGAAGAAAAATAGGATGCAATCAGAAGCTTGTTAAATACTACTTGTTGAGAAAAATATAAGCAAGACGTAACATATAGTAGTAAGCAACATAGCTAACATGATAAAGTAAGCATTCTATTTTAAGATACCACTTGTTGAAACCATCGTGTTAAAAATAATAGACATGAATGAGCATGTGGTAAACTTAGCAGAAGAATATAATAAGCACTCTTAAACATAAACATCATTTTTAGAAGATAAAATCATATAATGGATAATGAGTTTGAAATTTGAAAAGTTGATGTTTGAGTTAAAGATTGAAGAGATGCCATTCCATTAAGATAATATTGCAAGCATGATTTCATAATATCAAGAAAAGATAAACAAACTACAATGTAATAAAATTTGCATTTCAAGTAAACATAAACATTGTAGCGATCATGATTTGTTATCTAGTGCATTTACTTAAGTTTGTAGAGATTTGAGTAGATGAGCATTAGGATCCAATTCTCATGAGTAGAAGTTTTATGAAAGATAATGATGTGTACAAAATAGTGTTTTGATAAAGTATACAAGTGAATCAATCAAAAACACATGGCATATATAATGAAATAACACAACATTAAAATACACAAATATTATTACTTCCACAATATTTCAATGCACATAAAGAGTACAACTACCAAGGTGATCTGCACATACAATGCTTATTAAGACTTATCAGGGTGCAAAGTAGTGCTTGGGGGATCACTTTTATACTTTTTAGCTTTATTTTAAATTTTATGATCCGGTGTACTAAGAGAAGTGGTGTATAAACTGTTTGCTACAAGACACTTTACAATTCTTTAGCCAAGGTGCTCAACCTCACAATGCTCATTAAGACTTATCAGGAGGGTGAGTAGTGCTTGGTGGAGTTTTCCTTGTCATTGATTATTTGCTTTTTAGTTTAGTGACTAAGGACTCCGAATTCACTTGTTTTGCAAACATAGCATTTTTTAAACCACTTTTCTCTAAAGAATAAGTGCATGAAAGACAAAAAATTGTAATAACCAATTCAATATTGTGTAGGTAATCTATTTATGCATTTTAATCATTTATGTTATTACACTACACAATCATGCAAGTATAAGATTGTAAACATATGTAGATTATCAAAAATAAGTGAGTGATTGAATCATTATCAAACATAATACATTACTCATACTTAGAGGCACGCTAAGCATTTCTACGCATGTTTGTCTACAATCAATTTCATTGCACATAACAAGATAATATTCAAGGCATGATAAATACAAAATAATGTCTTTTAAGAAACTTGAAAGTTAAATTATACATTGTATTTAATCTTGAATTGATATAATTAATCATTCTTGACAATGACAATGAATAACAATCCATTTTTTTTTTATAAAAGCACAAAACAATAAACACATATAAAGAGAAAAAAAATATTTTTGTTCTTTGAAATTGTTTCGTAATTTTGTATTTGAATTTTTCTATATATTCTTTGGAAAACATAGAAGTCTTTAATAGCCCTTTCAGTAAATGATATTCTATGCCAGAGAGATAAACCCAAAATAATGCATGAGAAAATAAATATTTTTTTTTTGAAAAGAAATAAAATTTGTTTTAAAGGAAATAAAAAGATAGAAAACTTTTTACAAACAGAGAAATAAAATACACACAAAATATTAAAATAATACCAAAAATTTTTCAACACAAAAAAAATATTTTGGAGCAAAGGAGCTAACGCCAGGCGTTAACTTCTTAACGCCAAAACAGAACTGCATTTCTTGATTTTTTGAAAAATGTTTTTCAAAATTCATTTGTATTATAAAGAGGTCTTCCTTAAGTTGAAATTTCAGAATATATTGATTAGATTTGAAGGCTCTTTTAGCATGTTTTTGGTGATTTTTCAAATACTTGTGTTTTGTAAAATCATTAAAGCTCAAAATAATAAAATATGCAAACACAAGATGCAATGTTAGAACAAAAACAAATATGCATGATTTATGTATAAAGAGTGAGATAATATTCATACAACGAATATAATATAAGTATATCTAAGATCAAGATACCTAAACTATATGACTACACTCTTGCCCTATACTAAGTGACGGATGGGCATGAAGAGCTGCACACATGCCGTAGGTTGGGGTGTTAATCCCATATGCATACAAAAGACAACGCTCAACCTAGCACTCTTTCCCCCCAGTGCCTCGCAAGGCCCTACTGGAACCCTCCCCGGTTAAGGAAAAGACATGACTTAGAGGTTAGGTCTCTAATGCACACAATCCTACGCCCTCGTTATTGTGAGACACATGTCATAGGTTAATGATTATGGATATACTAAGCGTTTTAGTCTAAGGATTGATTCATAAAACATGAGTTTGTTTTAGTTTTAGAACATATAGTAGATTTTGAAATCACAATGTACTCATGAATTTTAAAGTTCAAATTTCTCTACCTTTAGCATGTCACTATATTGATAATCCTAGCATAAACACTAAATTGAGCAAATACCAAGAGGTGCGGCTAGGATAATGAATTTGGATGTTATGCAAAATATGATAAATATATATAATTGGTTTGTATGTAATCAATTTTAGAGTTTTGAAAATTTATAGACCTAGAATGAAGTGACAATTCTATTTGATTTCATCTTGTTTATAACAAGTTAATTCTTAGGTCTAAAGATAATGAGATTCATGCAAATAATAAAGATGTATTTCACACACACAAAACAAGATATGAAACTATAATATCAATAGCAATCATATATTTCATAATTCTTAAGGTTGATAGAAATAATTGATTTTAGATAGTTCTTGATAGATCATGAATTATGATATATGATTATAGTGAATTTTAGCATAGGAATTAATAGATCATGGTGGTGATTGTGAAATCATATTCATCATTTTTGTAAATTTTCTTTTTGATTTTAATTTTTAGAAATTAGACAAAAAAACAAATACAAGGTATTTGAAAATGATAGTAAAATTATTTTTCAGAAAAATAATAATTAGAGAAATCAAATTTTTGTTTTTTGGAAATATGCTGCCGCCAGCGTTAGTGATAACGCCTAGCGTTAGCAACAGAGTTACAATATTTGATTTTAGAACACATTGTTTTTTATATTATTTGATTCTGATTTTTCTTGATTATGATTTTCAATATGGGGATATTATATGCAGCAACGAAAAATAGATAAATATGCAATAAGTTGTGCATTTAATATTTTACCCCAAGACCCCTAAAAGTTCATTTAAATCCAATTTTGAAAGTAATTTCATTAGTTTTGATAATATCATTTTGCTAATTTAGCATTCAATTTATAATGATAATATTAGACTTTTTATAGGCAATGAATTTAAAAATGATAAAACATAAAAAAGAAAAGATAGATCACTTAAAAAATATGACTTTATGTTCAATTTAATTCAATTTGATTTGTTAAACATTAGGCTTAAAATGAAAGTCATATCTCATGATACATAAAGTGATCATAAACAAGTTGGCTCAAAAATAAAAAAAATAAACAAAAGAAAAAGCAATTAAGCATATCATGAAGTAGAGTAATGATATTTCATTTTTAATTGATTTCTACTTCATGCAATACAATGATTCCTAGTGAATGAGAGATTTAGGTATCCAAAGGGGACCAAGTGTGATGGTTCCTTTGGGTACCCAAATACATCGTGTTGGCTTTTGGAGAGATAGTGATGAATGGGCCTTTACAAGTGGAGTTAGTGTTTCATTTTTAATTTTGGGCCTCCATTCATACTTTGGTTGTTTATCTTTTAAATTCATATTATGATTGTTTGACATATTTTTGGAATGATAGTTGTTTGAAAAATAATTCATTGGGGATTCATGTTTATTCAAATTATTTTTCAAAATAGCTTGATGTTGATAATCATAATTAGTTTTATTATATGGATTCTTTGAAAGTTTATAAGAGTGATTGTCTTTCTTTAGAATTGAATGTTAAAAGAGTGGGTTACAATATGTTTTAAATGATTGATTCTTATTTTGATGATTTCCATTTCCACTCTTTCTTATAAACATACTCTTATAATATGAAGGATAATATTTTATAGTTTGATTTTCATGAATATGAGTTTTTAAATTTGAGTAATGATTGAAAATATATTGAGACTTATAATAGTGACTCTTAAGAATTTTGTGAGGGTCATAATTCATTTTGAAACAAAATTCCTTTTGATTTGATGTATGAAAATGGTCTTTTTTAGAAATTATTTTGTAAGCTAATTTATCTTTATTATTCAAAATCTTATGATGAATGACATTACTAGAAATTAGAACTTTTTCAACAAAAGATTTTAATTGTCTTAACTTACAAGTTAAATCATCATTTTCAATTATCAATTTTTCATTATGTTCTTTAGAAACTAAGTGCCCTTTTTCAATATCCTTGAATTTTTCTTTTAATAGATTGCATTCTAAACAAGGAGTAGGAATTTTAATTAAAGAGCATGAAAGAGAATTTGAAACATCAATATAAGGTTCTAATTTAGCGTTTGCTTTTAAAGTTTTATTTTCTAAACGTAATTTGGAATTAGCATGTTTCAACTTTGAAATTTTACGTTTATCAAATTTAAGCACACAAAATGTAGAAATAGAATTAGTTACTAAAAGAGAAGATTTAGATTTTCTTACCTTGCTATAGTTTCCGTCTTCTCTTTTGCTTGATGTTTTTCCATCAATTGAGTTAAATATTGTTTCTCTCTTAGATTGATCTTCCTCCAAGAATGAGTCCTCGTCGATTTCTTCTCTTGGATCCATAAGGAATTCCTCTTGTCCATCATCTGTGGAAGGAAGACTATAAGTATTCTCAAGAAATTTTCAAACTTCAAAAGCAGTAGGGTGCGTATAAATAAGTTTGAAAATATTTTGATCTAGAGCACAATATAGACTATTCATAGATTTGGCATTTAAAAACATTTCATTTTTATTTAAAATACTTGGGGGAATTTTAATTGTAATATTCCAAACTTCAATATCCAAAGATTTAAGAAATTTTTCCATAAGAGTTTTCCACCCATTATAATTTTCACCCAAAAATAATGGTGGACATAATGATTTTTCATTTTCATAAAAATTATCCCCTCTAGAAGATGCGAGATCATGAAGCGCCATTATTCCCGGTTGTGAAGCCGTATTGGGATAACCTACTCTCTGATACCACGTATTGGATCTTACGGCGCCCTTAGAGGAGGGGGGGGGGGGGCTGAATAAGGGTTTTATGGAATTTAGATCTTAATTAAATTTATCAGAGTTTGGGACTGAAGTTTCTGAATATTTTATAGAAAAATATATTTAAATTTCTCATATAAGGGAAACAGAACTTTTTTCCTTACTGTTGCTAACGCCTGGTGTTAGGTGTTAACGCTGGGCGTTAGCTCTTCAAAAAATTAATCTGCTAGAATTATGTCAATGAGATTTTACTAATGAAAACATTCATGAAATACAATTCTAGAAAATCAGAGATAATTAAAAATGATTATTATATTTCAAAGATAATTAAACAAATGTTAATTTTAATACTTAACGTAATAGAAATTAAAACATTCTTGAAGAGGAAATAAAATCAATTGAATAGAACATTACTGGACATGATTTTATTTCATAATAAATTGAATACACAAATGTTTAATTTCTATAATGCTAGAAATCGGAGGCGTACAAAGTAAAACAATTTTTCCTTTTCTATACCGACTTGTATCCCCACAAACCGGTTGGCTTTAGCCTATCCTTCCCCGGATATGGCCTCAAGCAGCTCTAACCAATCCTTCCTCGGATATGGCCTCGAGCACCCCCTAGATCTAATCACCTAGACCTAGTCGCCAACATAAGGCGAATTCCTCCTTAAGTCCTACCCAGACCTAGTCGCCAACACAAGGCGAATTTACCCACGGAATCCTTCCCGGAATCCGACGTTCTCCCCGAACGATTTCTCCACACAAATTACAAAGAGAATAAAATAAAAGATTACAAGATAAGTAAAGAGAAACTCCCCAAGAAAATCTGAAGGTGAAGACGAAGTCGATGTAGATGTTGGCGTTCTTGAAACGATCGTCCTTCGTATGGGATATGCGTTGTAGACCTTCTCCTTCAAAATCCTCTTTAGATCTTCATGATAGCCCAAGGGAGATCTCTTAATTGCTGTACACGAACCTCTCTCCAAAGTATCAGAATTCTGGAATCATCACACCAGAGGAAAGAGAGGAGGTGTACTTTAAATAGCCACTGGAGCTAACGCGTGACGTTAAGGATTAACGCCGACGTTAGAGAATGTGTACGGTAGTTGCTGAGATCGTGTATAGTGTCGGGAGCGTGACAGAACCAAATTTCGTCGAACGAGACTAATTTCGTCGAACGCGCCTTCGTCGAACGCGCCTTCGTCGAACGGAAACCCATTTCATCAACCGCAACCGCCAGGATCGTGCAAACCGCCGGGATCGTGGCAGAAACCAAGTTCATCGAATGGAATCAATTTCGTCGAACGGAGCTCCAAGTTCGTCGAACGCAGTTTGTCGGGCGCAATGTCGTCGAGCGCAGGCAATTTCGTCAAACGGAACTCCAAGTTCGTCGAACCCAGCTTGTCGAGTGCAATTTCGTCGAGCGCAGGCAATTTCATCGAACGAAACTCCAAGTTCGTCGAACGCAGCTTTTCGAGCGCAATTTCGTCGAGCGCAGGCAATTTCATCGAACGGAACTCCAAGTTCGTCGAACGCTCCAATTCGTCGAGCGCAGTTCAGCTCAGATTTCGTCGAACGCAGGTTCAGCGGTATCCTTCTCAGCGGTTGTTAACACTGGGCGTTAACAACTAACGCGAGCGTTAGCACACTTTCTAGAGAGTCATTTCCAATCAGCAAACTATTCATAGGGATGTGTAGTTATAGTTCTTGTACAACCTGCATACTATAAAAACACAAAATACAAGATCAAATACAACATGGTATTTGTTATTCTCAAACCAAGAGATGTGGAGCATAGGCTCCAACATATCCAAAATTGGGGGTTAATGAAGGAACCATCAAAAATACTTATTCAAAAATTATGGAAAAAATATCAGATCTCTAAAATGATCAGAAAGGCTTACTGACTGAGTTTCACAATTTATGGAAATCATTTTCTCACATAAATAAATATTTTAAGAAAATCCCAATTAGGACATGTTGTGAAGTAGCCTACTGATAACAGTTTCCAAAAATTCTACAAAACATCACAGGGCTTCATAGTGCCCTGAAATGTCCTATCCCCAAGTTGCAAAATTTCCCAGAGAGTATTGCGCCCTCAATTATTTTTCTTAATCCTAAGACAAAATCAGTGTCTTGTGAATGAAGTACTGGTAAATCATTTCATTAATTACGCAAAAACTACAAGAGGTCTATAATATGATTATAAAGATACTGCCAAGGCTCCATCATTATCCAAGACCATTTGAGCATGTAAATTTCTCTTATAAGAACTTTCCCTAAAAGGATTATGACCTATTTCAAAGGGGATAATTGCTCCTAAGATTCTTATAAAATTACCTAGGGCCTAATTACACCTTATGAACTTGTTCACCAAGTTCCATAACCGCTCAAGGACATTTGACCCCATGTCCTTCACAAAGCTCAAAGTGCAACCATAGGGGTAAAGCTAGGGCTCTAGGGCATATCCACCCCACACCACTCCAAATCACTCATGGAGGTGTTTTAGGTGATCCTAAACCAGTGGTCAAGGTTTCACACCATGTTGATGAGATTTGACCACAATACCCCAAAATGCGCACCATACCCTATTTTGACCTAGTTTGACCAAACTTGGGTTAATAAATTACCCAACTAAATCATCCCCAATTAGGCTGAAATTTTTACCAAAATTATATAATAACCCTAAGGAGCACCCACCAAAATTTGGATGGGATTGGAGGTCATTCGATTCTTTAATTAATTATCATATGAATTATGAAATTATTACAAAAACCTTAGAAAAATGTTCTCCTAAAATCCCCATCTATGGATATGTTAAGGGGGTTGATACAAATAACCTAGGTTTCAATTTTCATGCCCATAACATTTCCTAATCAAGAGTTATTCAAGAAAAGGTGACTGCCCTACCCTAGGGACTAGTCCTACCAAAATGGCTCTACAGGGGGCTACAATGCCCCTATTGGCCTGAAACAAATTTTCTATTAAACTACACACCCAAGGCTACAACTTTGATGTTGGGCACTTTTTCATTTGAGGGGTCCTAGTATTTTTAATAATTAAATCAAAATACTGCAAATTGTGTGACATTAATACAAATAATAAAATATCATATTCAATGATCTTTCACAGATCTTGGCGCACATCTGATGACTCCTGGTCGTCTTCTACCTCCAGCCAAGGGCTGGGATTTGCCCATCCTGGACTCACTTCCTCCTCACTTTCCCGGCCACCTGAGCGCCGCCCCGACCGGCCAATGCCACCACCACCTTCGTTGAGGTGGTGGCCGGCGATTAGGGGTGGTTGGACGACCGGAGGTGGCCAGAGTGAGGAGTTTTTGCGGGGGAAAAAGGGCTCGAAGTGAGTCCTATCAGAAGCTTGAATCGAGCCTGATTTGGCTTGAATCATGCCCCAATCTAGATGATGATCTAGCACTAAGGGAGAGGAGGCAGATCGGACCTGATTCGTGGCCTGGTGGCGCGTATTCTGACGAGTCGCCATTGCCGGTGGTGGAGCTTTTGGTGCCATGCCGATTTGCACTTGGCGAGCTCGATTTCTTCAGGGAAGAGGGGGGTTACACTCCTTTCCGACCTCTGAAGGTGTTAAAGAGATCAATTGGGGGAGGGAGGAGCCATGGCATCAATTGCCATTATCACCATTAATGGTGATTTCGGCCACCTCTAATTCTCCCCTTATTCAGCTCCCCTTGCCAAGGAAACCTCAGGATTCTGTTTGTAACTGAAGGGGGAGGTGAATGCTCATCAATTGGGGGGAGGATTGAAGGGTCAAATGCATTCAATCACCACGAATGTTCTCCCTCTCTCTCCAGTTTAGAAGAAACCTCCATTTTCTCTCTCCTAATCATCATTTACAGAATTTGAGTGGTAATTTCAGTAATTACCAAGCCCACTATGTGGTGGACCACTTGAGTTTTCTCCTTCTTACCTAAGTTCACATGATCTTAAGTGCTTCCCATGGTTTTGTCATGACCTAGTCATGACAAAACCAACTTGGGGGTCTAGTTGTTTGGGGGATGTTACAGTGCGCTCCGCTCTCAGACCGCTCCAAGCGCGTCTTCGTGCGCTTTGCATGCTCCGCTCTCAAGACCTCTCCAAGCCCGCCACCGTGCGCTCCACTCTGAAGACCGCTCCAAGCGTGCCTCCGTGCGCTCCACTCTTAAGACTGTTCCAAGCACACCTATATGCGTTCCGCTCTCAAGACCGCTCCAAGCGCGCCTCCGTGCACTCCGCTCTCAATACCACTCCAAGCGTGCCTCCGTGCACTTTTTGTTGGAACATGCTTTCCACATCTCTTGATTTGAGAATAACAAATCTCATTGTATTTGATCATACTTGTCATGTGTTTATAGTGTGCAGGAACTTCAACTTTTAAGCCCCTATTAGTATGAAAAAGAAAGACGACAATTCTTTATCATTATGACGCTCTGTTGTTAACGCGACATGTTAACGCTGCCGCTGGTGGTAGCGACGGCTTAATTAGAAATATCGTCGAGATAGCAATATCGTCAAAAATGGAATATCGACGTGACTCATATATAACAAGTTCTACCGCGACGCGTTAACGCTACCGCTGGAGATAGCTGTTGAAACCAGAACTTGGTCTCTTGTGGAGCTCGGGCCCTCAAAAGGTTGAGGGCAGCTAGCACTTACTGATTCCTCAGAAGGAATAGACCGGAGCTTCAGAACTAGACACAGACCTTTAGTCGCAGCGAGGAGGTCCCACCACACACCCGGAAGATCTTTGAGCACTTCCCCTCCCAAGCGAAAGCTGAGACTGGGCACCTTGGAGAGCCTGAGGGCTAAGCCAAGAGAACCTAAGGAGGAAGAAACTCAGAGTACTTAGATTGGAATCTCTCCAAAGGTGTCTTTCAAGGTCTATATATAGTTTTTTCTAGTCTGGTCTGCTAATAGCGGAATTCCGCCTTACACTTTTACTATCTGCAGCCCAAAATGGTTTGCCACTAGCCAAACCCCGCTGTTTGGAGAGGTTAACTGCAAACCACCAGGGGTTTTTAGGTAAAAACACCCCTTGACCCTTACTGGGCGAGCCGCCCACAAGGGCCTCTCTCGCGAATTGAGAGGCCTGGCTCGCCCGCCTTCCCACGAGCGGTTGCCGAGGACCCGGCCCGCTCGCCTTCCTGCGAGCCGCTGGTGAAAGCATGGCTCGCCCGGCTCCCTGCGAGCAGTCGGCGAGAGCATGGTTCGCTCTCCTCCTATTCTCCTTTCCAATTGACCCCTTAGTCTCTGCTCACCTCCTGGCGAATACCGGGGTTGTACACAATCCCTGCTCTTCATGAGGGTACCTTAGACTCTCGAAGAAACATTCAACCTCTGGTGTTCGCCAGCCCCTTGATGACGTGATGAGAATCTTTTGGTGGGCCCCATGCCCAATGCTATAAATACCACTCCTTCGGGCCGGTGCTTGAACTTCTTCTCCCTCTTCACTCCCTCGCGGCTCGACGACACATCTATCAAGATGTCCAAGAAGGAGGAGATACTGGCTCGCTTCTAGGCGTTGCAGGCGGTCTAGAAGGTCAAAGCTACCGAGCTCGCCCCCTGGATCTCTCTGCAACCTGCTCCGCCTCCACCTCAGGTTAAAAGGGCTAAAAGCATCCGACGGCCGTCCGGGGAGGATGAGTCATCACCACTGTTGCTATCTCCCCGCCACAAGCTCTCCTCGCAGGTTCTGCTATCAGGTTCAACCATTTACTATTAACTCGTCTGACTTCCCTTCCTTGCTGGCAGAATCCCCCTGAAGAAAATATCCTTGGGCAGTCGTCACCGGGGTCTCGCCCCGCGTCTCTTGGGAGGGCTGATCCACCCTGATGTGATGACCACCGTCCTGCGGGACCCACCCTCGTGACTGTATGAGCTATTCGCCTAGTTTTCTCTTGCTCTTCTTTGATCGTTGAACCTGCAATATCCCGCGCAGTGTCCCCTCTCGCGACCCTGGATGGGCAAACCTCCATCCTAGTGGACTCGCCTCCCCTGCCAAACCAGACCATCATCACTTCTGGATTCGGTGTACTAGGACAACATAACCCGCGCGACTCGCTACTTGCCAAGCCCCGGGTCACAGACAGAACGATGTACCTCCCTGGCCTGGGAAAATCCATTACCCTGGCCTTCACTGAAGCCTTCAAAGGCCAGCTGAGTTCCTCTCGCAAGCGAACTCGTACCATCCCAATCTCGCTAGGTGGGCAAATTTCCACCGATGGCTTCTTTTACTGTCCCTTATGCTTATTTCTCACTTGCATGTGCTCCCCCGACCCCGCCCACCGAGTCGGAGCATGGAGAAGTGGAGATGTCGCCACCGCCCTCGCCGAGCCAGATCGCAGATTTCTTGGGGGACCCCGGCAACTCGAAGCAGATGAAAAGGCGAGTTACCGAGATATTTCAGAAGCATACCCTAATGCTGCGAGATCTATATGATCAGGACTGGATGAATAAGGTTGCTTATAAGGAGAGGTTCGCTGCCATGGAAGATGCGAACGCACGCATCCTCGCTGAGATACGGCAGGTCGCTCGCGGCGAGGTCACCTCTCCTGGGGTGCATCTTGCGTGAATTGAGGATCAAATGCGACTGATGCAGTGCGAGGCCTAGTCGGTCCGTGAGTACCACTACCCAAGAGTCCCTCCGCGCTCGGGTGTGCGAGGTCGCGGTCGCTGGAAGTGGCTCAACTACTGAACAGTTCTCTTTCTATTTGTTGCTCGCTCTTGATCTCTTCCCCCTTCTGGGGGCCTTGAACTATTTATGAATGTGTAATATGGACATTATTGCTCGCCCGCGAGCTATTATTTTCGCTTTTCATTGCTTCTGCCACTATGCTAACTGTTCTCGCATGCTGCTTATTTTATTCTTTCTCATGCCTGTCTCGCCTTACGACTCGCGAGCCACTGCCTCGCCTTCGCGACCTTTACTTTTCCCTTTGCAGCTTGGTTCGCTAATCGGCGAGTTAGAGGATTATGCCAGGATGCAAGCCCCCCGGAGTGGATAAGGTCCAAGAAGCTGAAACATCACTGCACGGTTCCGCTATCCGCACCCCCAGCGCTTCACATTCTTCCCTCCCTTTTGAATTCTATAAATAGCAGTAGGATTTTCTTTCCTAACCACCGCATTAATTGTCTTCAACCTTTCTTCTCTCTTCCTTGCTCTCTCACGATTCGCAACTCGCACTCGCACTTTCTCTGGCTCGCTACCATAAAGAAGCATGGTTGTTGATGGAGACTCTGAGGGGAGGGCTAGGTGTGTCGGGGCCTTCCGCGACCATTCTTTCTTCTGCTCCTCGCGCACCGACGAGGAGTTCCTCGCTACGGTGGACAGATTTGTCCCCTCGGGGTTTGTGGCTCGCCGCCCGGCGAACTCCGCCGCTATCAACGAGTCATCCGCCGATAGCTCGCCATCCCCATTGCTCATTTCGAGAATGGGTTGTGACTCCCACTCTGGCCAAAAGTACGCCAGGTAACTTACTCAACTACTATATCTCTTGCTCGCTTTGCCGACAGCACGCTAACCCTTCTTTGATGAATTTCCTAGGTACTAAAGTACTATGGCATCCTGCCGAGCCAACTGACCCCAAACGTGATCGCGATCATCGTCGTGTTCGCCTGCTATCTGCGGGAGGAGAGGATGGAGTTCAGACTACTCGTCTTCCGCAAAATCTTCTCTTTCCGCGCCTACAAAAATGGGACCACACATTTCGCGAGCCGACACATTACTTTCTGCGAGACAGTGAACAACACCCACTAATGGCACCAGAAATACGTCCCAGTCAAAGTACCATTCGGTAATATCCCCATCTCCCCCTCCAGCGGGATGATGCAACCTACCGCCCCCTGCCTCGCTCGGGGTGACGATGCGAAGCTCTTCCAGTATATGGAAGGGATGAACTTCAAGGTCGTCTACCTCCGGCAGAGGGTGGATTCGTTGTTGTCGGTCCCGCAAGGAGAAGGTTTGGCTCGCGCTCGCAAGCTCCCATAACTTTTTCTTATTCTGATCGTTAACTCTTTCATTGCCTTTTCAGGAGAGCGGGATCTTCTGCTCCCCCCCTGCATGCGAGGAGTAGAGCCATCTCCTCCATCTCTCTCGCCACCGAGGCCGCCGAAGCGTGCCGAGAACCTCTCGACTCAACTTCTGGTAAGAAGCGGCCACCACCTGCGAGCCAGCTCGCGGCGAAGCCCCCAACAAAGAAAAGGAGCAAGGATAACCCCTCCACAACCAAGGGGAAAGAGCTCGTGGATGTAACATCCCCAATCCTCCTAGACCCTTTGGAAATGTTAGGGCATAGGGGTGAGGTGAGTGGCCTCAAGGGCCTTAGGCTAGGGTAGAAATTGCTAAGTGCACACCAAAGGTCAAAAACTAACCTAACCCTAAGCCCCTCAACTAAGTCAATTGACCCTCAATTGTCCAAGTTGACCTCACTTATGATTCCCTAACCACCAAGGGAGACCTATAGGATGAGAAGTGCACTTGGGTGGGACCCAATTGCATGAAATTGACCAAAGTCAACAATAGGTCAACATTAACCAAACTAAGTCAATTAGGATTCAATTGACCCTCAAATGTTCAAATTGACCTTACCACCACACTCTAAACACTTTAAGGAACTCATTGGACCCAAAAGCCCCATCCCATGGTCAACCAATTGACCAATTTGACCAAAGTCAACTCTAGCTCAATTTAGGTCAAAATCACACCTTAAGGCTAAATTGGACCAATTGGATCCCCACCATGGACCAACCTATGTTGGGTGATGTTAAGGGACCCATGACCCCCAAGTGGGTTCAACCCACTCACCTTGGTTGACCAAAGTCAACCATGGTCAATATTGCCCATTAAAGGTTAATTTCAAGCCTAAATTGAAATGAATCCCAACACCAATCAAGTAACCAATTGATCATGGACATAGGTCTTGCCCATCAGCCTTAGACTGAACCCTAATCTATGGCTTGATTAATCAAATGGAGGGGGGGGGGGACCAAAAGTTAATCAAAAAGGGTTAAAGCATAAAGCAAAAAGCTAAAAGCATTCCCCTCCTCTACACTCCTCCCCCAATCAGCCTTGGACCCTTCCCTGATTGTTGGGGGTCTGACCTTGACCCAGATGGAAGCAAGGAGGCTGGCAGCTGCAGGAGGGTGGCATCCATGGGAGAACCGAGCAGGCCAAGGTTCAAAACAGCATGTAGAGGCCTCCCCACCCCAATCCGACCTCACCATTAGCTTTAGGAGGTAGAGAGCAGTCGAGAACGACACCTGGAGCGAAGCTCTAGCCGGAGACAAGTTCGGGAGCAGGATCGTCGGAGCTCAGCTTTTCCATGGCAAACCACCGCCGGAGCCGCCGCCACGCACCAACAACGGTTCGTTTCTCCTCCCCTCCCCTCGTGCTAGCTTCCCATCAATAAATGAGGAAGGATCGGGCTCAATTGAGCCCGGATCTACCTCTGAAATCCAAGGATTTCGCCGCAAAACGAGACCCCTAGGATCGCCGGAAACCGCCATCACCGGCCGGCAGTCGCCGGTGGATGACAGCCCCGACCACCACGAAGGTGTCGGTGGTGTTGGCCGGTGGTGGTGGTGGCTGGATCGCCGCTGATTCCCCTCAAAACATCGCCCAGCACGGTTGAATCTCGACCGTTGGCTGGAGGAGGAAGATGACGCGCTGCCGCCGGATTTACTTCAAGATTCGTGCACAGCTCCTTTTATTTAATTAAGTTAATTCAATGAATGGATTTTCTGGCTCTATTATTCAGTCAACTTCAAATAAAAATTAAGGCCACTTAATGGCTGATTTAGAAAAAGTGCCCAACATGAAATTTGTAGGTCTTGGTCTTAACTTTCATTTGGCCTTAAGTTTAGGTCATTTGGTGACATACAGCTCCCTAGGGAGCTATTTTACTAGGACTGGTCCTACACTAGGTCAGTCCATTAGAAAAATTACCTAGGTCAAACCCTTCAAGATTTGGAGCTGTACTTTTAACCATGGGTTGGTATACCCAAGGGGCACCCCCTGCCAAAGGGGAAGCCCTTGGTGGACACTTTTACCTAGGGTTTTTGTGGTAGTTAGGATATTTAAATTAAGTTGATTTTTGGAGCATATGATGTCCAAATGGCACCAAACTTTGGTGGTATACTCTTTTGTACATGAGTAGGGCCTACCTAAAATTTCACTCCATTTGGAGTTGATTTAGTATGAAAAATTGGAAACCCTAATGAGGGTCTTTAAGGGTCAAATTAGGGTTTAGGTCATTTTGAGGAGATGAGTGTGTTAGCCTCCTCCAATCATGTTGGATATGTGGGTATGGATATGAAAATGCTTGGGTCACACCTAATGGTCCATTTGGAGCCATTAGGGTGGTGTGACCTAAAACCCTAAGGGTAAACCTTAAGGGTGCAATGTTGAGATTTGTGAAGGTCATAGGACCAAATGTTCAAGCCTTGGCTCAGAACTTTGTAGTTATGTTGGTATGGGCATAAAATGTCTTAGATAATTTAATGGAAATTTTTAGAGGCTTTTAAGTAATTTTCCTCTTAATAAATGAAATTACCACCCTTTCCTTAATAAAATGAAATGCATGGTCATATTACCTTGTATGACTTTGATATGATATCAGTGGCTGGAATAGGGTGAAATAAGGCTATGGTAATTTTGTCTTGAGTTATGGAAGTGTTATTCCTTATATAGGAAATTTTAAGTGCTTGCTAGCTTAAGGGAATTTAATTTTGAAAAATGTCAAATCATGGGGCAAAATTATGATACTTTGTTAACTGTAGTTCTATGTTAATTTATGCCCATGAAAACAATTTGGAAGCTTGTAGATTTATAATTTAAGTACCTCATGTAGAAATTGGTAATTGCTACCTTTGGGTGTTTAATCATTTTAAAATATCAAATCACATGGTAATGACACAATAATTTGGCAAAGGACTCTAGGTCCCCATATGGACACTTGGTAATTTTTGTAGAATTTTCAGAAGTGAAATACTATTTTTTCCTAATTATAGTGGCATTTTGGTAATTATACAATTATGATGATATAGTAGGCCAAATGGCATCCTAGGGTCATGATACTCAGTGAACCAACATGATATGGAATGTTGTCTTACTGATAAATTTCATGTAGCATGAAGAGTCTTTTTGAGGGTAGTTCATGTGTAATTTGACTTAAGGCCTTAAATACTTTAAATTAAAATAAATACCAAATTAATATGGAAAATTATGGAACTTGGACCATACCTTATTAAGGTCAGTAGGGGCCTAGGATAATTATACCAGACCCTTGTAATGAATTTTTAGAAGGGTTCCCTTATGAGGTTGATGGATAGTTCAAATGTGTGGTCTGCGTTTAGCAAAAACAGAATTTTGAGTTTTAGACAATTCAGACCCCTAAGTAGAGCTTAGGAGGTATATCCAATCAGTAAACGGATTGTTGCACACCATAATTCAAGGAGGGTCGATCCTAGGGTTACTTGTGGGGTGGTGCTAGAGTCAATGTAGAAGGAATGAAGGTACGTCCAACCCGATTGGGTGGGACAGGAGATGAGCTAAATCACTTTAACTATATGAAATGATGAAGGGTGAACCAAATGTTAACCACCAACTAAATTAATTGTCTTGAGGAGGATGGTGGGGTTGAGCCCATTGATCCGTAGTACCGTTAGGGGCCCCTTATGGAGTACACCGCGGGAAGTCCAAGACTCACCCTAAATATATCACTAACTGAATTGTAGGCAAGAGTAGCCTAAGTAGGGATGCAAACTGGTATGGATCTCCTCCGGGAAGGAGATGGGTTGGGTCAGCTTGTGTGATAGTCCCTGAGCCGGAAGCTCGGGTGGACATTGTTAACACCTGTTACTTATTCAAATAGTGGCGAGTCTTCGGTACTAGGCTAGTCGTGTCACCGACGGAAGTACGTTGACTCAGGTGAGGGTGAGGTTTAGAGGGCCGGTAAGTTTGAGTACCGCGGTCTGGAGGACAATCCCTAATAACCCACCCCGACCTTAAAGTCTGGTGGATTCCAACAAGAGTACGCAGGAGCTCCGCTGTTGTGTTCTTAGCGTTGAGGCGTACATGAGGTCTAGGCTTGGTAGTGACTATACCCACCTAGGATGTGGAGTGCCCGATCCACTACCACCGTGAGCCACGATGGTCGGTACCCGAAAGGTTGGCTTCCTTTCAAACAAATTGGGAACTATAAAGGTCTGTGCGCATAGAGTCGTGTGGGTGAGTCACATTGCATAAACTCATTAAAACATCATAACCATAGCATAGCATAACATACACATTAGTATACCCCCATCATATAAATTAGTATGGGCTCTTTTATATGATGGGTTACCTGGATATCTTAACTTATATGTCGTATGGGCGTTCATATAAGTTAAGGTACGAATCTGTGATGGTAACTTAGATTTACTTACTGCACTGCATTTTCTTCCTATTTACTGCTTATTTCATTGCTCTACTTTACTGCCTTATACCTGCACTATACTGCTAGCTAGATTTTATTGCTTTACTTATACCTGCTAGAATAGTGCCATGTCACCACCTTCTTGTTTACCCCTTGTTTGTCCTCCGCTTCTTCCTCCCGCTCGGTGCCTAGGAGTCGTGGAGGGAGGCGAGGACAAAACGACTTAGTCTTTATGACTAACGGTCGGTGTGACCGCAGGAGTCCGAGGAGACAGAGTTGTCCCGCGCGCAGCAGGACGTGATGGCAGGACCTGAGCAGCAAATGCAGCGCACTACCACGACGCCACAGGTTGATGATTAGATAGCTAGTCTTCCGCACTTTTGAGAGTTTTGATGTAGTCTTCCGCATGTTGTAGTGAGAGAGAGATAGTACTTTATTTTGGATATGTATCGGGCATAAGCCCCCTTTTTGCTTGTACTTCTCTTTTGGACTTTCTATTCTCATTATATATTTATATATGATGCTGTGATTGTGGACATGCCTTCTTTTATGTACTTACTTTTTGGCATAATTTACTTATGATCGTAAAGCCGGCAGGGTTGGTGCTGAGCGGTGTTAGCCGACCCGAATGTCGGTGACACCGCAAGGCAGCGATTCTGGGCGAAGATCCACCTCAACCGTGCGATGCGGGAGAGGTTCGAGTTTTCAAGTACCCAAACGGGTTTTAGAAAAAGAGATCTTACAGTGGACCTGAGCGAGACGGAAACCCCGCTCACCCCGTCCGCGAGTCAAAAGGCTGCCAAGGAGCAGCGAGCCTAGGGACGTTCCCGGCGTGCCTAAGCTAGCTGGTCACAAAAACTTTGGCCTTGGCGCGAAGCTCCCTGATGTAATCAGCAAGCCGGTGCTAGTGTGGGATCCTAACCACAACAGGATCTCTTGCTCTTCACTCCTCCCCTCCTGGGTTGAGAGCAATAAGGTGGGAGGAGAGGCATTCTCCCTCATCTTTGGGTTGTATGGTCGCGAGGACGTAGCCCGTTTCGGCCCCCCAGCGATCCCCGCTACTCATTTACGAGGCCACGCGAGCCCACTTCCGGTCGATGGAGCTCTCCCACATGGTGGGCCGGCGGTACCTTACCGCAGAAAGGGATTCTAAAGAGCTCCAGCGTGAGATCAAGGAGGCCTCCGACGAGGTCGCGAGCCACAAGGGGAAAGAGGCCATCTCGGAAGGTCTCCTCGCCAGCCTCCAAGGTGGAATGGTAAGTCATTCATACAACTTCTATCTTGCTTATCATATTTCCCTCTGCTTGACTTAATCTCTTCTTTTACTGGATGCTGAAACAACGAGTCAGCTCCTCGCGTGGAACAACAACTTGGAATCGGAGGTCACGTTCCTGAAGGCGCAAGTCTGCGAGCTAACCAGAGCTGTGCTCCCCCATCCATGGAGCTCAGCTTGAGATTTTCTGTGTTGGTCACTCTCCACGCTCACCGCACCATAAATGTTGAAACCAATACTTGGTATCTTGTAGAGCTCGGGCCCCCAAAGATTGGGGGTGAGCTCACACTTACTGTTCTCAAGGGAGAGCGCTAGGTTGAAGGCTTAGGGAACTAGGAACAAGACCAAGGGCTTAACGAGGAGGTCCCACCACACACCCAGAAGATCTTAGAAAGCTTCCCCTCCCAAGCCAATGCTAAGCTTGGGCACCTTTGGAGGCTCTCTTCACCTACCAAAGAAACTTGGGGAGAGAGTAGCCCAAAGCAAAGTCCTCCCAAAAGGTGCCCCCTTGGTCCTATTTATAGTTTTTTGAACTTGGTCTGCCGATAGCCAGACCCGGCCCAAGAGATTACGAAAATACCCCCAAGTTTGGCCTGCCAATAGCCGAATCCCGCCATTCCGAGATGCTAAACGCGGACCGCCTCCTATTCTTGGGTCTGGGCGAGAGGGAGAGGGCCGCCTCCCGTGCTCGCCCCCCCCCCTACGGGGCTGGGCGAGCGGGAGGCCGCCCGCCTCACCCACTCGCCCTCCTATGGGGCTGGGCGAGCGGGAGGCCGCCCGCCTCCCCCGCTCGCCCCTTACGGGGCTGGGCGAGCGAGAGGCCGCCCGCCTCCACCGCTCGCCCCCTACGGGGCTGGGCGAGCGGGATTTCGCCCGCCTCCACCGCTCGCCCCCCCCCCTACGAGGCTGGGCGAGCAGGAGGCCGCCCGCCTCCACCGCTCGCCCCCTACGGGGCTGGGTGAGCGGGAGGCCGCCCGCCTCCACCGCTCGCCCCCCTACAGGGCTGGGTAAGCGGTAGGCCGCCCTCCTCCACCGCTCGCCCCCCTACAGGGTTGGGCGAGCGGGAGGACGCCCTCCTCCACCATTCTCCCACCCCCCTACGGGGCTGGGCGAGCGGGAAGCCGCCCGCCTCCACCGCTCGCCCCCCTACGAGGCTGGGCGAGCGGGAAGCCGCCCGCCTCCACCGCTCGCCCCCCTACGGGGCTGGGCGAGCGAAAGGCCTCCCACCTCCACCTCTCGCTCCACTACGTGGTTGGGCGAGCGGGAGTCCACCCGCCTCCACCGCTCGTCCCCTACGGGGCTGGGTGAGCAGGAGGCCGCCCGCCTCCACCCCTCGCCCCCCCCCCCCCCCCCCCCCCCCCCCCGCTATGAGGCTGGGCGAGTGGTAGGTCGCCCGCCTCCACCGATCGCCCCCCTACGGGGCTGGGCGAGCGGGAGGCCGCGCGCCTCCCCTGCTCGCCACCTCCTTGGGGCTGGGTGAGCGGGAGGCCGCCCGCCTCTCCCACTCGCCCCCTCCTTGGGGATGGGCGGGCGGCCCCCGCTTGCCCCACTCCTTGGGGCTGGGCGAGTGGGAGACCGCATGCCTCCCCTGCTCGCCCCCCCTCCCCCCCTTACCGGGTCCGCCCAGAAATTCCCCCGAGTGTGATGCTAAAAAAATGTCACGCCTAAAGACATCTTGGGTCCCGGGGGTCCACTCGGCGAATACAGGGTTGTACATGTGTTTTTTCTATTCTTTTTAAGTTTAGCAAGATAATGAAGCAAACACAGAAAACACACAAGGATTTATAGAGGTTTCCCAAGAATGCCTTGGGTAGTCCTCTCTCCACGCCACCTATCTAGCAATGTACTAGACTAAGCAAAACTCCTCCCAATCTCAAATCTCACAATAGAGACCCTGCCTTGGTCTTCTCCACAAAGACTTGCACTCAGGCTACCACAGCCCTACCTCAATCTCTATAACCAAAGATTTACACTCAGATCTTCTCCAAGGTCCTACCTTAGATCCAAAATATCTTACACTCAGATTCCCACTAGAATCCTACAACTCAAGCTCCAATAGCCCTACAACACAGGCTTTCAAGAAAGCCCTACACTCAGATCTCAAAAGAGATCATACAATAACAGTTTATAAATTTACTGTTTATAATATATCTTAGACTCAAATAACCAAGAATGAATAATCTGGAGTCTTTTGTAGAAGCGCAACAGAGAAGCTTTTTCTTTCTTAATCAGATCTTTGAAATAATACTCGTGAAGACTGAAATCTTGATAAGGAAAAACTTCTTGTAGAAATAAATTTTTTACTCAGATAAGTGTTCTTCAGGAAGAATTTGTTTGGCTAACTAATACTTGAGCGAATGGATGAATCAGATCTTTGATTGTACATGTACAACCCCGTGTTCGCCGAAGGGTAAAACAGAGAATTGGGTAAATGCAAGGCTAATGTGGGCACGCTGTCTCCCGGCTAGTAGATTGCAAGAGGGATGTCGGCCGATTGGAGGGCAGCGAGCACGATCTCCAACAAGCGCTCGTGGGAGAAATGTCGAAGCAAGCCAGTCTAATCTTGCAAAGGATGTGGTGTGAAGGCGAGACAAGAATATGCTCGCCGCGGTGGGGTGCACTTGACAATAGCGGGGCAAGTGAGGGCTCGCCCCCTCACTCTTACAGGGAGCCGGGGGGGCGAGCGAGCGAGCGATACCCTCACGGGCCGCTCGCTAGTGTTTACATCGCCAGGGGGGCGAGCGAGCGGTGCTCTCGCGTGCCGCTTTCGCCAGAGGGTGAGCGAGTGGTGCCCTCGCGGGCCGTTCGCATAGGGAGATCTCGCGACCCCGGCTCGCGAGGAGACTGTTGACTGTCGCCTTCATAGGCTACTCGCCCAGTAAGGGTCCGAGGGCAAGTTTACCCAAATACTCTTGGTGGGCTGCCAACAACCCTTCAGAACAACAGAATTTGGTTGTTAGCAGACCAGTTTGGGGTGCGGGTAGTAGAATGAAAAGGAGGGTATACGCTATTGGCAGACCAGGAGATAGAAAACTATAAATAGACCCTAAAGGCACCTTTGGAGATGATTTCTTTTGGCTTCTTTCTCCTTAGGTCATCTTTGGTTAGCTTCCCAGGCTCTCCTAGGTGCCCGGCTTCAGTTTAGGGCTTGGGAGGGAAAGCGCTCTAAGGATCTTCTGGGTGTGTGGTGGAACCTCTGCACTATCGCCAAGGGTCTGTGTTAGTGCTGAGTCTCCGGTCAGGTTCCTCCGTGGGATCAGTAAGTGTGAGCTGCACCCATCTTGGGATCCAAACTCCTCATTGAGCGGAATCTCGGTTCCAACAGTACATGCTCTGAAGTTTCAGCAAGAATACTTTAGAACGAACTGTTGCAGCACCTTGGATTTCTTCCTTTGAGAAAATTAGTCACCACCTCCAAAGAAATTGTGTTCTCATTCCATTCGCAAATGATTCGTCAAAGTTAAAGATAAAATGACAGAATTTATTTAATTTGTGAAGCCCTAAGACCCTTATATAGAATCAATTACCAACAGCTAGAAATCAAGAAGGATTTAATTAATTAAAACCTATTGGGACCATTGTCCAAAATGTCTTAGATTTGGAGAAGTCCTTTCCTAAGTGAAAGATATACCTCAGAATGTATTTGATATACTTTCTAGAATCATTGTGCAGAAGATCAGGTCAAGCAAAGTGCTCAAGGAATTCATCTAAGTTCACAAGCGTAGAGACACTACATATCGCTCGATGTCTGTGACCCAGAAGCGTTGACCCAATGTCTGCTGATCAAAAAGACTAGGTCACCGCTGAAGATCTGAGACCAAGTTTTGAAGCGTCGAGCCAAGGAATATCGCTCGACGTCGTGGAATAAGAAGTGTCGACTAAACTTCAGTTAGCTCAATGCCAGCAAAAAGAGTCGAGATATGAAGGCAAAGTTAAAAGCGTCGAGACACTACACATCGCTCGACACCTTATAGAAAAAGCATAGACAGAGATACACAGTGCTCAACGCCTTTTTCTGAAAAGCTCTGAGCTGAGAAATGTATAACAATTCATCTACAGCTAGCTGAGCCTTTGTCTGTTCTGAAATAATTAAAGACCGTTGAAGACTTAATGTCATGCTAACGTGGAGGAGCGTGTCAGATGTCGCGGATGATGGGCTATAAATAGAAGGGATAACCTATGTTTCAGGAGAGAACACTCCTATTAAAAAAGCCATCATCTTCTCCGTCATTCAAGAGAAAATCTGAGGAAGAATCTGAAGAAACCATCTCCTCTTTCAGAATCGTACTACAAGAAATTCCTTAGCAATCTGGTGCTGAGACTATTTTCTGAAGAGTGAAGGTTAAGAAGGAAGAATCTATCTTCCTAAAGAAGAACAATCATCCCAGCCTGTGCAAATCAAGAAGATCATTTTGATGATGTTGTTCTGCTGAAGTTTTCTATCTGATCTTTCAGATAGATCAAGAAGACTCAATACATTGGTGAATCTGAGTCTAAGTATTGTTTCTACTTCTTTCCAATTCTGTAGGATCTGAGTTGACAGATCTGAGTGTAGGATTTTTCAAGGATCTGAGGTGTAGGATCAGGAGTGATCTGAGTTGTAAGATTCAGGGGTGAATCTGAGTGTAAGCCTATTGTTATAAAGGCTGAGGTAGGATCTGTTGAGATCTGAGTTTGTAAGATCTGCTGAGATCTGAGAGGGTAAGATCTGTTGAGATCTGAGTTTGTAAGATCTGCTGAGATCTGAGTGGGTAAGATCTGTTGAGATCTGAGACTGTAGGATCTATTGAGATCTGAGCTGTAAGACCTGTTTGGTGGTCTGAGATCTGGAGGAGATATAACCCCAATCTAGCACACTGCTAGAGGGGAGAAGGGGGAAAGTGGATTACCCAAGATAAGGGGAACCACTATAAAATTCTGTGTGTTTGTGTTTGTGTTTATTTTCTTGAAAGCTCTGATCATTCATTTAGGTTTTAATCAAGAATTGCAAATAGATTTCAAAATAACCTATTCACCCCCCCCCCCCCCCCCTCTAGGTGATTAGCTACCCTTAAATAAAGTCTTTCAAGTGGTATCAGAGGTAGGTTGTTCAAGAAAAGGTTTAACATTCTGAACAAGATCTCCTAAGTGTAGATTTGTTAAGTTGTGATGGCTAACAGTGAAGGAAACAAGGAATTCACATCAATGAAGTTACCAATCTGTAGAAAAGAAAACTTTGGGATTTGGAAGGAAAGGGTCAGATTATTCATGGAAGCCTCTGACCCTAGGATATACATCACTGTACTAGAAGGACCTTTTGTTCCAATGAAGGTCTCATTCACAGATGGAAGTATCAAGACTCCCACAACATACTCTGAGATGACTAAAGATGAAGTGATTCTGGCCTCCATGGATAAAAGAGCTCAGAATATCATTGTGAGTGCAATTGAGGATTCAACCTTCCAGAACTTAGTACACTGCAAAACTGCCAAAGAAATATGGGAATCTCTCATTGTCTATATGGAAGGGACTGAGGAAGTCAGAGATGACAGGAAGTCTCTTCTAAATCGGCAATATGAGGCTTTCAGACAAGACAAGAAAGATTCAATAGCAATCTGCTATGAGAAATTCTACAAAATTGTAAATGGTCTGAAAACCTATGGAAGAACTTTTACAGATTTTGAGCTGAATGATAAATTCTTAAGATCCCTGAACAAAGAATGGGATATCAAGATCTGTGCTATCAGGGAAATGGGAAATATTCAGCCACAGAATCTATATGGGAAACTTTTGTACCATGAACTTCACCTGAATACCAGAAAAGCTGAAGAAGGACACAGCAAGGAAAATCCTATTGCTCTGAAGGCAGAAAGTTCCAAGAGAAGCAAAGAAAGAATGTCATTATCCCCCAGGATACCATCTGAATCTGAAAAATCAGAGACCAGTAATTCTGATTCTGAAATATCAGATGTTGAACTGGCACTCTTCACCAAACAGCTGAAAAGGATGCTCAGAAGAAAACAACACTGGAAAACTAGACCCTCTCAATCATCCAGATCTAAGAAGCACTCCAATTCTTCAGAAGGATTCAAACAAGAGTCCAAGAAGGACAGGTATAACTCTAAACATAATAAATCTAATTCAGAAGAAATTGTGTGCTTTGGATGCAGGAAATCTGGACACATGATTGCTGATTGTCCTTCAAAAAGAAAGAACAACAAGAAGTCTGATGAAAGGAGGAACAAATCTGACAAGAAACATGAGAGGAACTTAAAAGCCAAGAAAGGCAAAGTCACTCTCAGTGACAGTGAATCTCAATCATCTGATTCAGATAGTGAAGAGGCACTCATAGCTCTGGTGGCCGTCAATGAAAGTGAAGACATTCTGAACCATAGACCTATGATAAGAGCCCCACTATCAAGGTCTGATAGTGAAGAGGATGAAGAAGAAAATACAGGACTCATGGCACTCAGTGATGAAGAGGATCAGGAGATAATCTCTAATGTGAAGGTACTTGATAAAACTCCTTTATCTGATTCTGAATCTGAACCTAAAATTATTTCTAAACCTGAGACATATTCATTTTCTTCTGATGAGAATGACTCAGAATCTAACTTTCATGAAGATGAAATTATTGAGAAATATGAGTCACTTCTTAAAGCCCTTAAAAAAGAGCAAAAGGCATAACAAAAAGCTACATAAAGAAATATCTGAATTAAAGCAAACTAACTCCCAATACTCTGAGGCAGCTGAGAGGCTGAATCAGGTAAGTAAGGAGCTTAGCAAATTAAAAGTCATGTCTATCATTCACATTCAAACTTTATGCACTAAGGAGAAATTAATAAAAGAACTTGAAGAAAAACTCCTAGCTGAAATGAAGCTTGTGGCAAAGTTCTCAAAACCACAAACTATCTTTCCCATAATAGACATATTTTCTGCACAATACAGATCTGGCATAGGATACAATGGAAAGACAGAAAATAAATCTAAAAATAATGACAAGGCTCCTATGCAACCTATAAAATTCAACAAAGCTATGCCTATCACAAATGAGCATGATCTAAAAGTTGTGCATAAGTTTTGGAAGGGTGAGTGTTCAAATAACAAAGATGAATCAATTCAACCAAGTATCAATGATGCCAAATCTCTATACAAAGAAAAAGAATTAACTCATCATGACTCCTTTGTATTTAAAGCAAACACCAAACTTAAAGGAGACGAACTAAGACCAGTAGTGAAAACCAATGTTGTCAAGGAAACTAAATCAGTAAATTTCATTAAAACTCTTTACAAAGCTCCATTGAATAAGACAATTAAACAACATGTAAGTCAACCCAAAGAAGTGAGAAGACCTCAAAGGAGATATAACAGATATGAATGTTGGTGCTGTGGAAAGGTTGGTCATTTTGTCCTTGACTGCTGGTTCAATCCAACTGTTCCAAGATTTAATTCTAGGAAACCAGTACTCAGACCTGTGGCAACACACACAGCACAAAGATTCAAACAACAAGTAAAGACACCAGCTATTACTAACAAAGTTCTAGGACCCAACTCTGTGTGGGTTCCTAAGAAAAAGTAATTTTCTTATTGCAGGTTTGTCCAAAGACCAATCAAATTCCTATCTGGTATTTGGACAGTGGGTGCTCCATGCACATGACTGGAACAAGAAGTCTACTGAAAGACTATACCTCTATGAAGAATGGACCAAATGTCGTATTTGGAGGATCTGACAGAGGTAAGACTAAAGGATATGGCAAAATCACAAATGGAATTGTCACCATCACCAAAGTTGCTTATGTTGATGGATTGCAGCACAATCTCATCAGCATAAGTCAATTATGTGATCTTGGGTATGACATTTCATTTCACAAGGATGAGTGCCTGATTAAGAAAGAGAATGATATAATTCTCTCAGGCACTAGGAGTGGCAACATTTAATGTTTAAATTTCATATGTTCTGATCAAATAAATCCCATATGCTTAGTTGCTGAAAATAAATTCTCCAATAGTGTACAATGGCACAAAAGGTTAGCCCACATAACTATAAGACTATAAATAAGCTTATTTCAGGAGATCTAGTGAGAGCAGGGCCTAAGTGGAAGTGTATTCAGGAGGGTCCCTGTCATGCTTGTCAAATGGGTAAGCAAACCAAGTCATCCTTCAAACCAATAGGTGAGAAGGATTCCATTAGATGTCTATATCTACTTCACATGGACCTATTTGGACCAATGCCAATTCATAGCCTAGGAGGAAAGATTTACACCTTTGTAATTGTTGATGAGTATTCTAGATTCACATGGGTATTCTTCCTAAGACACAAGTCAGATACTCTAGAAGTATTCACTAGCTTTGTTAGGCAAATCAAAAATGAAATAGGAAATACAGTAGTCAAAATTAGAAGTGACCATGAGACTGAATTTCAGTCAGGAGCAATGACCAAATTCTTTGAAAATCTTGGCATCTCACAAGAGTTCTCATCTCCTAGAACACCCCAGCAAAATGGGGTTGCTGAGAGAAGAAATAGAACTCTCATTGAAGCCAGTAGGAGCATGCTTAGTGACTCCTCTCTTCCTGAGTATTTCTGGGCTGAAGCTGTAAACACAGCATGCCATGTGCAAAATAGGGCACTTATCAACAAAAGACTGCATAAGACCCCTTATGAATTGCTGAAAGGTAGAAACCCACTTTAGCCTACTTCAAAATATTTGGAAGTAAATGTTTGTATTAAATAATGGAAAGCACCATCTCACTAAGTTTGCTGAAAAAGTCCATGAGGGAATCTTTGTTGGTATAGCTATCAAAGTAGAGCTTATAGAATTTTCAACAAAAGCTCAAATAAGATAGAAGAATCTATACATGTTGTATTTGATGAAACCAGCCTTATTTATAAGGATCTGGGAAGTCTCTCTAGTAATGCAAGTTCTGCACAGAAATTGAAGGAGATGAGTATCAATGAACAGCACATTGAAGATAATGAAGAAACTAATGGGACTGAGATTGTGAATAGAGAGGATGAGTCTCAAGAAGAAGACAATCATGAAGAACCAACTGCTGTTGAAGAACCACATCATCCAGAACCTCTAGAATAGCCAACTCAAACAGATGCACTAGAATCACAAAGAGAGAATGAAAGGTGGAAGAATGCAACCAAACATCTGAAGGATCACCCAAAAGAACATATTATAGGAAATCCAAATGAAGGTGTGCAAACCAAAAGAGGGAACTCAATACATGAGGCATTGCATCACAGCTTCCTATCCAAAATAGAGCCTAAGAAGTTTGATGAAGCCAATAAGGACCATTCATGGATATTGGCTATGCAAGAAGAGCTAAATCAATTTGAAAGATGCAAGGTCTGGATATTGGTTCCTAGACCAAAGAAACACAAAGTCATAGGGACCAAATGGGTATTTAGGAATAAGCTAGATGAAAATGGTGTGATTGTCAAAAACAAAGCAAGGTTGGTTGCCCAAGGATATAGACAGGAGGAAGGCATAGATTTTGATCAAGTGTTTGCTCCTGTGGCAAGATTGGAGGCAATCAGGCTATTCCTAGCATTTGCAGCACATATTGGATTTATAGTTTATCAAATGGATGTGAAGTCAGCATTTCTTAATGGAACAATTTTGGAGGAAGTATATGTAGAACAACCCCCATGTTTTATTGATTCTACTCATCCAAACCATGTGTATCTTTTATTAAAAGCTTTGTATGGTCTAAAACAGGCACCTAGGGCCTGGTATGAGACATTATCTAGATTTCTCATTGAGAACAAATTCTCAAGGGGAAAGATAGACAAGACATTGTTTCTTAGGGTAGTTAAAGGTCATATTATTCTAGTGCAAATATATGTAGATGACATAATTTTTGGCTCAACTGATAATAACCTTTGCAAAAGGTTTGCAAGTCTTATGCAAGGGAAATTTGAAATGAGCAGCATGGGTGAGCTCAAATATTTCTTGGGACTCCAAGTGAAACAGTCTGAGGAAGGAATCTTCATTTCTCAGACCAAGTACACCAAAGATATCATCAAGAAGTTTGGAATGGAAAATTCCACTGTCATGAAAACTCCAATGGCAGCCAATATGTCACTGGACAAGGATGACAAAGGGAAACCTATTGATGAAACCTTGTACAGAGGTATCATTGGGTCATTGCTTTACCTAACTGCTAGCAGGCCAGACATTATGTTCTCAACATGTGTGTGTGCTGAGTACCAAGTGAACCCTAAAGAATCTCACTACACTGATGTCAAAAGAATCCTGAGATATCTAATGGGTACTCTTAATCTTGGCCTTTGGTATCCTAGAAGCAATGACTTTGAACTGATTGGTTTTTCAGATGCTGATTTTGCAGGATGCAAGGAGGACAGAAAAAGCACAACAGGCACCTGTCAATTTCTTGGCAAAAGACAAATATCTTGGAGTAGCAGGAAGCAGACTAGTGTAGCTATCTCTACAGCAGAATCTGAGTAGATCTCAGCTGGAAACTGCTGTGCTCAGCTACTTTGGATTCAACATCAACTCCAAGACTATAAAATCAAGCTAAGTAAATCTCCTTTATATTGTGATTCAACTAGTGCTATTGCTATATGTACAACCCTCATTCTCCGAGGGTAGACCCCCCCCCCCCCCCCCCCCCCCCCCCCCGAGGCCAGGTAGGCAGAAGTCAAAGTCAAAGAGGTCAACACAGAGCCCGACAGTTCAAGGTAGAAGTAGAGAAGACCTCGGCGAGTATGCAGGCAATACTCGCCAGGTTGGCGAGTATGGAACAGAAGACCTGGCGATTATTGGCCCAGCGTGTGCGAGCGGCACCCAATACTCGCAGATGGGCGACTATGGCGTGATACTCGCCGAGTAACCCATAGTCGAAGGAGTCGATGATCAGCGAGTACCTCATGCTCCTTCGCCTTGAGCCCCATGGCGATCATCTTCTTCGTGCTGACCCAGATCACCTCCTCATACTCCAGCAACCTCCTCGCCGTCATGTGCGCTAGCTCGGCGGACCGCAGCAGAGATCGCGAGGTCTGGTGCGCCAGGTACTCGGAAGGCTCCTCTCGCAGCCTCTCAGCGTCCTCACGACCATAGATGGCATGAAGCACATCAAAGGCCTCGCCCTGATCCTCCCAGTCCTCTGACCAGGGCGGAAGATTAGAGCTCAGAGACACCATATGGTCGCCCTCCGACCAGGCGACTAGGCGGCGACCATAGGCGTCCTCACCACGAACACCCAAGTTGAAATTCGGGTGGGTATAGGGCTCGCCGGCTTTAGAAGGGTCCGCCTTCTTGCCAAGGTCCCGGTGAGCGACCTCCTTCTTCTTCCTCGAGGGCTCGGAGGGCTCACCCCTCTCCTTCTGCTTCTTAAGCGGCCTGGAGCCTTCGCCGCCGATCAAGGGCTCATCGCCTCCTGGAGACAAGTCTATGGGCGAGTAGACCCCATCCCCGTGAGCAGAGGTCCCCACACCTCCCTGTGTGGAAGCCGTCGCCTTCACCACCACGGGAAGAAGCTCACGCGGCATAACCTGGACTGCTGCAGCAAGAGGAGTGATAATTCCGGTTAGTCGCCAAAGTTGAAGACGAAGAGCGAGTATTGTGAATACTCGCGCAGTAGATTACCTTCGCCTGCGAAAACCTCAGCGAGTTCATCCACTCGCCTCCTCCAGAACACCACATCAAGGCGGCGATTCCTGAAGGACTCGAGCAGTTTCTCGCCACCCTCTCTTAGGAAAGAAGCCCCGAAGACGCTCTCCGGTGGCTGGAAGGACTTGTCGGGGATCGCTTGAAAGTCGCCAGCGATGACGACTAGTCGCTCTCCCCAGCGATGATTCTTGTTAGCGGTGCCGACCAGCGTGCAGACGTGGCTGCAGAGGAAGACGACGCCCTCGCCAGTCGCCATAAAGTGGAATACTCTCCTAAAGACCGACAGGTCGAAGGCTATTCCCTGGTCGCGCAGGTAGCACAGGTATCCCACAATCATCGCCACCCCATTGGGGTTGATCTGGGCAGGGACTATCCCAAAGTAACGGAGTATCTGGGAGAACTCCGTCCACAGTGGTAGTCGCAAGCCCACCTCGAAATGGCGAGTAGGGAATACCCGCTCATTGGTCAAGAAGGTGTTTAGTCGCTCGCCCTGGCGAGGAAGCCTAGCGACAAACCCTGGCGGGAGGTACTTCGCCTTGATGACCTCCAAATCCTTCTCAGTCGTGACAGACTTCTTGAAGGTGGTCGCCGCAAAGTTCCTGGCGTGATTGGCACGCCGGATGGTCGCCTCGTCGATCATCTTGGAGGAAAGGAAGAAAGAGAGGCGAGTATCAAAGAAGACAAGAAGAGAAGAGAAGACAGAAGATACTCGCGCGAGAGTTAGAAAATCGCCAAAGCGTAATTAAGACTCACCCCCCCCCCCCCCCTATTTATAGTGGTCGGATAACTTGGCTTATCGAGCACGACGGCGCGATCAGGAATAAGGGGGTGGCGAGTATTAAGTTGAAGTCGCCAGCTCAACAACGCGCGTCAGCAGGAAGTCGACCTCCAAGGCGAGAAGACCTGCAAGAAAGAAGCATGAACGAAGCTCGCCATGCATAGGCGACGGGCGGACAATACTCGCCAAAGTTAAAGAAGATAGAAAATTTTGACAAAAATCCATCACAGAAGAAGAAAGCAGAGCAAGCAATAAAAGGCGAGTTTTCTAATACTCGCCGAAAAATATTACACCAATAAAGGAATAGTTCAGAATTACAGGAATGCTCGCCAAGGGCGACTTAGCACAGAAAGAAGAGGAGTAAAAAAGGACAACATCTAGGGAGGCGCCTGAAGATTCGCCTGAAAATCCGGAGGCTGAGGATGTCGCCCAACGAAGCCCATGCTACGAGCACGCTTGAAGTGCTCAAAGGCCAGAGACATCGCGTCCTCACCCTGCCGCAGCTGGTCTTCGATCCTCGCCAGCCGACCGACCGAGCCCATGTTCGCGCGCATCCCCACCAACTCGTCATGATGCAGCTGCTGGCGATGCTCGATCCTCGCAACTCTACGCTCCAGATCGCTGACAGTATGAAGGCGAGATTCTGCACCAGCCAGGCGAGTATCGAACTCCTCCAGCCGTGATACTCGCACCTCCAGCTTGGTCAAACGACGATGAGCGTCAGTGCTCGCCAGGCGCTCAACTCGTGATTCAACCTCGGACAAGCGGCGATGAGTCTCGCAGATCGCCAAGCGCTCCAGCTTGGACTCCAGCTCCAGGATCGCGCGAGTAGCCCTCTCCTGGTACTCACGAGAAGGAAGCCCGACCGCGTCGATCAAAGCTCCTATGGGAGTATGAGCGCGAGCTGTGAAAAAGGTTTGAGTGTTAGAGCTTAGATGATGAAAACAACGAAGTAAAGACAATGGCGACTATTGAAGACGGCGACTAAAAACCTGGCCGAGGACTGCGAGAATGACGGCGAGGAGAGACCCTTGCCTGGCGAGGAGATGGGCTGCGATGATGGTCGCCTCGCCGCGAAGAGCCACCAAATGCCGGATCCCGGCTGGGAGGCGCGTTCCCCCGACCGCGATTATCGACTGGTCGTCCTCCTCCCCTTGCAGGAAAAAAGCCCGAGGAGCCCCCAGTCCCGCCACGGTGCGAGGACTCGCCCTGATGAGTCGAAGGTGCAGTAGAGGTCGAAGGGCGCTGATCGCCCTGAGGATTAGCAGAAGGAGGGAACGGAGGAGGTGGCGGAAGCCCACCTGCGGGCAGCTGCGAACTACTCGTCGTTCCCATGGACTGAAGAGGCGGAGGAGGCGGAGGCACGATGCTCACCAATGGATCATGTTGCCCGCTCATCGGCCTCTTCTCCAGCAAGGAGCTGTGGAGAACTCGCCCTGAGCGACCTCCACCCCGAGGCGAGACCATAGGCGACGACCTCAGCGGAGGCACGGCCAGAGGCTCCTCCTGAGCACTAATGGTGGACGAATCTGCGAAGCATAAAAGAAATATTCAGCATCTCGGTCCAAGTCGAGGTCAATCAAAGAAGGTGGCGAGTAGGTAGCTCCCACCTCGCGCAGGAGCGAGATTCTCCGGTTGATTCTGGGTCGAGGACCCAGGCATGCTCGCTTCCTCGGCGACATTTGGAGCAAGAGGATCAGCGGCCGGCGAGTCGCCCTCATTAGAGAGCCCCAGGTCGTCCAGCAGATGCTGATGTTGGTCGCACTGAGGAGCGGCGACCTCACCTTCAACGGCTTTCTTCTTCTCCTGCTTCTTTTTATTCTGGGCAAGCCTCTTCCTCTTCTTGGAAGAGGGAAGGTCGCCAGATGCGAGATCCGGGCGAGGAGGGAGCGAAGAGCCATCAAATAGGCCTACAAGACCATCCATAGCCGCCTTAGCCTTGGCAGCATAGTCGCGCACCATCTTGAGCGAGTTCAGAAAAGACGTGCCATCAGAGACCCCTGCCCCTCTATTTATAGAGTTCGAACGTCGGCCAGCGAGAGGGCGAATATAAGTCGATAGTCGCCGGAAGGAGAGCTCGTCGAATGAAGGTTGGATGATTCTTTCCGAGCAACTGCGTTACTCGCAAAGAGCGGGGATTGTGTACAACCCTCATTCTCCGAGGGTGGACCCCCCCCCCCCCCCCCCCCCCCCCCCCCCCCCCCCCCCGAGGCCACGTAGGCAGAAGTCAAAGTCAAAGAGGTCAACACAGAGCCCGGCAGTTCAAGGCAGAAGTAGAGAAGACCTCGGCGAGTATGCAGGCAATACTCGCCAGGTTGGCGAGTATGGAACAGAAGACCTGGCGATTATTGGCCCAGCGTGTGCGAGCGGCACCCAATACTCGCCAGATGGGCGACTATGGCGTGATACTCGCCGAGTAACCCATAGTCGCCAGGTTGGGGGCTGGGCTATAAAACCCCCCCTACCATTTGGTTTTCCTATAAATAGGACCCCATGGGTACTTGGATTGGTACCTGGACTTGAGCTTTTGGACCCCGATTCCCGAACTCTCGAGCCCGTCACCCTTGCTTTCAGCCAAGTCGGTGCCTTCCCTGTACCAAGCTCGACCACTTTGGTTTCGGAGGGGAAGACTCTCTTGAGCTTCTGGGTACGTGGTGGGACCTCCCTGTCAAGCACCTGGGGTCCTGTGTGTTGCTCTTCTAGCTCTTCAGTAGTCGCCAGCCAGGTCATCTCGTCGGACTTCTGGGCGAGTAGCCTCCGGCTGCATCGGTCCTAATTTTGAGGTCAGGATTTTCCTGGCGTCAACACTATAGCTAATAATCCTGTATCACATAGCAGAACAAAGCACATAGAAATTAGATATCACTTTATTAGAGAACATGTAGAAAATGGAGACATCATAATTGAATATATTCCTACAGACAAACAAGTAGCTGACATATTCACTAAACCCCTGGATGAAACAAAATTCAATAACTTCAAAATTGAATTAGGAATGCTAAAAATGGAATAAAATTAGAATAAATGATAATTCTCAAATAAGTACAGAAAATGAAATAAATAAATGAAAATATTAATTTAGTCCTAAAAGGTGAGTGGAGTTATATCTGGCGTCGAGCAAGGATACCTGGCGTCGAGAGAAGATTCCTGGCGTCGAGCGAAGATAAATGGCGTCGAGCAAGGCTGTCTCGACAGGGTAAATTTGAACCGTTTGATCAATCTTGTTAAATAAGCCCGACGCGCGGCTATTCATCTTCTTGAACTAGAAAGTCTATAAATAGGGAAGACACTTCGTCAGTACATATGCCCTAGAATTCTCAATTCAAAATTATATGACCTAGAAAATCTTTCCATCAATACTCTCAATCTACAATCAACAACAACAATGCCTCCCAAGAGCAGTGATTACCTTTACGAAGGAGGCGATCTCGTTCGCAATGGATTTCAAACAGCACCAGAGGAAATCACGTCAACCATCGAGCTAATCTACAAAGCAGGACTAGAATTCGTTTTATCTGAATCGACTCTAATTTGGAAACGAGAGGTATTAGAACTTTAATCCAATACAGTAATAGACACCGCCAATTCTAAGCTGAAAACTACTGTAAATGGTAAGAATATTAAGATTTTTCCTTCAAGACTTGCAAAGGCACTAGAACTGCCAAGATTCAAAAGTAATGAAGAAGAGGAAGAAGTGAGTTCTGAGCAGATTAGATTAGCCCAAGTCTGGTGTGGGATAGAAACATCACATGAAATTTCTGGGAGTATACTAAGGAAAGGGATGAATTCAAGAGGAAAACTGCTGACATATGTGATTGGAAAGGGACTACTATGCAAGACAGGGTCCCATGATAAAATCTCCAGGAAAATGTTTGTTCTTCTGACAAGGATTATTCATTCATTAAGAACTGATTGGGGAAAGGTGGTGTTTGACAGAGTGATTGAATGTATCCAGGCAACCAACTTGGGTAGGATATTGTCTCTATATTTAGTAAAAGTCATTCCAGATTCTTTAAAAAACAAACTTGGATCCAAGATAAATCATATGAAGAAAATGGACATCATAATGATAGAGAGATGGGAAAGAATTTTGTCAAATCATCCACCAACAGAATATTCTCCCAAGCAGAAGAAAGTTCAGAAGAAAAAGAAGAAGAAGGTCTCTTCTAGCTCATCAAGCTCATCATCATCCAAAAGAAAATCAAGATCCTCTCCAATTCATGATCCTAATCTCACATCATCTGAAGAAGAAGAAGGGAACAAATCCAGGGACAGTATTCCTAACACACCAACAGGTACTGATCCAATACTGGAAGGGATTGACAAGATCAATAAAGAAAAAGATGAGAATGAGGAAGAAGAGGAAGTGAGAGGAAGTCAACCAGGATCCCCTGTTAGAGATAAGGAGAAGTCTCAGATTGAGGGGGAGGCTCCAGATGAGATCCCTGCTCAGAATAATGCTGAATTTAACATGGCAGCGGTTGAGGGGGAGGCTCAGGATGAGATCCCTGCTCCAGACATTTCTGATATTAATGATGCGCAATTCTTAGCACACCACTATAGGCGGTAGCAAGACTGTGACACGAAACAACAGTGTACTGATCGTTCAAGTAATATAAAATGTGGGAGTGAATCCCCAAGTATCGATCTCAAAGGAACACGGTAAGGTGGAGCTATCTATCGAGGAAGTACTTGAGATTGAAGTCCTTTAAGTCGGATGGATGCGGAAACGGGGGTTTTGGATTGTGAAAAATAAAGAGAAAATACTACAACTACTCCTATGCAATGTCGCTATGCAAAGCTTCGCTAGGCGGGATGGAGACTACGTAGGCCTTGAGCGCGCTACTTCGAAAGGGCGATTGGACGAGTAGGCAAACAGAATCGAACTGTGCAGGCCTTGAGCGCACTGCTTCGTTAGGCGAATGGATTATACGGGCCACTATGCCACGCTTCACTAGGTGGATGAATGAGAAGGCAAGCGGAATGAGGGTCGCAAGCACCTCGTCGACAAGCACGCCACTAGCAACACGAATGTGACGGCGGAATGAAAAATGGATGGCGGCGCACCTCATACACACATATAAACGAAAAGATACATTCACATAGCCATGAAATAACTTTATAAAACAAGGTCTATAGTGCTCATCATCAAATAATAAAGGATCTAACTATTACAACACAAAATACAAAGAAAGAGAAAGTAAGGAATCGACCGAATCTGAAGTCTTGTTGAGGGTTCACGGTTGGAATAGTTGGGTTGTCAATCCGCGTCCAAGCTCGGTCCTCGACTGCGTCCGGGGTAGAGAAGGTTGTCACTACCCTTCAATGGCCCGTCTTCTTCGTGTCACGATTCAGCACACAACCTAGCTTCCTTCTCTTTGAATAATGGTGGATGAAGAGCTGGATCCTTCTCCTTGAAGCTTAAGGATGATGGAGGATGCCTAGGGCCAAGCCCTGATGGAGTGGTGGAAGGGGTACAGAGCTGGAACTCCTTTTGCGGCGGAAAAAGCGGAACAAAGTACGATCCCCCTCTTAGGGCAGAGAACTGCGCTTTTATAGAAAAGAGTCAGAAAAATGGTCACGCACGGTCGAACTCACGACCGTGCATAGACCGTGCGATATTAATTATAAAGACAGCGCAGGAAGACGACCTGGACCGCCGCGATTTACTTACGCACGGACAAATCCGCCCGTGCGTCAAAACGCACGGGTAAATTCAGAAAAGGGGAAAAACAAGGCCAAACAGGGAGAGCGTGCGATTCCTTCATGCACGGGCGCTGCCCGTGCACAGAGACGCACGATTAACAACAGATCATCAGTTTCCTCCTCAGCAAAGGGCGCACGACCGCAACCGACCGTGAGCCAACATAACGCACAACCGTGCGATATGCACAGACATGAACTTAGGCTGAAACTGATGAAATGTCCACCTGCATTAGCCACAACTAAGCTGGGAATACCCTTCCAGCACAGGAAATAAAGCACAAAAAGACTGAGGAGCACGATGTGCTTACCCTCAACACTAAAACAAGCAAACACACACCACTACGGGCCTATAAGTACACTTAGCAAGGAATAATAATTATGAACTAAAACATGCCTAAAGTGAAGTGCAAAGATTAGAAATACGGCCCAGATGAGCCCATAAATGTATATATAAATGGGAGTCATCACACCCCCAGACTTACCTGTTTGCACGTCCCGAGCGAACAAATCCGGCGGAGTATGAAAAAGGTAGCTAGTGTAGAAAATTGCAAAGAAAGAGTAAGATGCGAAGTATCATACGCATGCACATCAAAATTCTGTAAAAGAAGATTCTAACTATACTAACTAATTTACAATAGTATAGATGCGTAAATAGAGATTTATTTGTACTCAGATGGTGAATCGTGAAGAATTTATGCGGTCGTGCCTGGTGTGAAAGTAAACAAGCCACTCAGGAGGGTGCTGCGAAAGACCAGAATTAGGGAATAACTCCGTTGAAATCCATCAACGATGAGAACCATAAGCTTGCCCGGTTACACTCTCTCCACGACGCTAGCAAACTCACAAGTTAAATCAATAGGACTTTCCGGTTATAATGGGGCTTGGGTTACGGTATGATATTCAATGATAAACGAGACGGCTACGCAACCCAATTGAGTCACAAGATAATGTTGAACCAAAACAAGACCAAGACGATGCTAGTGTGACACTGTAACATCCCCAAAACAACTAGACCCCTAGGATGCATTTTTGTCATGACAAAGTCATGACATTGCTCTAAGAAGACAAAATGGGCCAAGGAGGCCCCATGATTTCCATGAATTAAGAAGAAATACACATTGGGGTGCAATTAGCAAATTTTGATGGCTTAGCTTAGGGATGACCAATGTACCTCCAACAAGTCAACATAACCTCATCATGACCCCTATGACCATCCAAGGAAGTGAATTGGCCACTAGGGACTCTTGGGGTCAACCAAATTGGTCAAATTGACCAAAAGTCAACCTTGAGCTATCCTAGGTCAAACCTCCATGAATAAGGGCAATCGAACTCCAAATGATCAAATTGGACCCACCCTCATATGGCAAACTCCCTAGGGGACCTAATGGACCCAAGCGCCCCATACTAGGGCCATCAATTCGGGGAAATTGGGCCAATTTCTAAAAAGCCCCAAATTGCCCTTTTTGGGTCAAGTGAGCCAAACTCAAGCTAGGTGGACTTAACCCAACCCAACCTTAGAACCTTTGGGCTCAACCCCACCTAATCAAGCCCACAAGAGGGCTGGTTTGCCTAGATCCCAATTGGGCCCAAGGGGGAGCTTCACCAAGGGGTGGTCGGCCACCTCCAAGCATGAATCCAAGAGGAATTCATGGGGGAGTGCCCACTTGGCCACCACTCCTTAAATCCTGGCATGCCCACAGCCCTCCCAATAAATTCCAGCAAGATTGAGCTGACATGGCAACTATTGAGAGGGGGAGGGAAAGGGAGTTGTCGGCCACACTAATGGCTAAACTCCAAACATTTCAAATTGGTTTGGAACTTTCCCTCCCCCTAGCCAGGAATTGATGAGAGGAGTTGAAACCCTGCTGAGCTGGAGTTGTAGCAGTGGTTGCTGAGGGAGGTGCGGCCTTGGTGAAATCGCCATTAATGGCTGGCAGCTATCAATACCCCCTCAGCGCAATTAACCATTACCAATAGCTTCAGATTCGAGAGAGGGGAGAAAGCCCTCTGTTTGCTGAAGGAATCGAGCTCTGTGCGACTCTGCCTCCAAGGAGATCGTCGGCGAGGATAAAATGGCAAACCCGAGTTTCCCCTCAACCTCAAGCTTCAATCAAGGCAAGTTCCTTCCCCTCTCCACTTGTGCTAGTCTCCCCATTTCTTACATTTTCAAAATCGCGTAGAGAATGGAGTTTCTCCATTCGTGTTTTCCTTTGTTCCGACCGAGAAATCGCGACATGCCGGAGAGTTCCTCCGGCCACCTTCGACCAAATGGCCACCGCCAAATGGAAGCCCTGTGTCGGGTGAAGGTGTGGGCTTGGGCGTTTGGCCGGAGACGGCCTAGGATGGCCGGAATATGGCCCGCAAACTGGCCCAGGCGCGGCGAAATCGGGTCGTAGGTTCATCGGGGAAGATGAACGGTGGCCGTTGGATCTGGCTGCTTTGTCTAATCTCAGCCCAGAAATGATAAATATTCCATATTATTTAATTAAATGTCACACTTAGTGGCCCGATATTGTGAGCTAAATTTGAAGCCCTTAGAGGCCAAAAATCGAAAAATGCCCAGAGATAAAACTTGTAGACCTCTGAGTCTACTTTACATAGGAATTAAAATCAGGTCATTTTGTGACCTGTAGCTCCCTGTGGGACATTTTTAATATTGCATGTACATGTGAGCCCCTTTTTCTTTTATAAAATTAATTTAGAGAAGTATTTAACTCTATAAGTCTGGAAATTTGGTGCATGCATAAGCCATGCCCTAATGTACATCCTACTAAAGATGGAGAACTTGTGGTCATGATTTTTCTAAGGTCTTGATCATCATTTCTTTTCCCTTGAAAATATTAGATCTAGTGTTTTATGAAGCCAAACTCACTCAAAAATTTTGATGGGTAGTGAATCAAGCCATGAGAGATCTCTGAACAAAATCTTGTGCATATTGGGTCTATGCATGTTGATTTATCTCATATGCAAGAACCACTAAAAGTAATGCATGGGAAAATGGGGTGCATTTAGCCTAAAAGTGGAATTTGATGAATCTCTCTCAAATGGCTCACTACATGGCAATGAGATCTTGTCCATGCATGTGCTATGACTAGGTGCATCACTTTTGGGTAGGTTGGAGATTTTTGGGCTCATAATTCCTAGTTTGGTTAATATTCCCTTTAGGTCACATTTTAAGTATTTACATAAATGTACTTTCTTATGTTAAATATGTTGTACAGTACTTGCATGTTAATTCCACCTAGGTTAAATTCATTTCTGGAGGATAATTGATCCATATGAAATCTGTAGATGTTAATGTCACCTTTAAAATACCACTGACTTCATGTCATTTGGATAAGTATAACTCCTTCTATGTCATTTTTGGTGAAACATGTACAAATCTGTAATTTGTTAGGTTAAACAATTTGTACAGCAATTGTATGTTAATTACACCTAGGTTAAATTCATTTCTGGAGTTAGTGATCAATATGAATTCTGTAGATATTGATGTCACCTTTAAAATTCCACTGACTTCATGTCATTTGGATGAGTATAACTCCTTCTATGTCATTTTTGGTGTGACAGGTACGAATCTGTAATTTGTTAAGTTAAATAATTTGTACAGCACTTATACGTTGAATCCACCTAGGTTAGGATCATTTCTGGAGGAAATGATCCATTTGAATTCTGTAGATATTGATTTCACCTTTAAAATTCTACTGACTTCATGTCATTTGGATAAGTATAACTCCTTCTATGTCATTTTTGGTGTGACATGTACAAATCTGTATTTTGTTAAGTTAAATAATTTGTACAGCACTTATATGTTGAATCCACCTAGGTTAGGATCATTTCTGGAGGAAATGATCCATATGAAATCTGTAGATGTTGATGTCACCTTTAAAATGTCACTGACTTCATGTCATTTGGATAAGTATAACTCCTTCTATGTCATTTTTGGTGAAACATGTACAAATCTGTAATTTGTTAGGTTAAACAATTTGTACAGCAATTGTATGTTAATTACACCTAGGTTAAATTCATTTCTGGAGTTAGTGATCAATATGAATTCTGTAGATATTGATGTCACCTTTAAAATGCCACTGCCTTCATGTCATTTGGATAAGTATAACTCTTTCTATGTCATTTTTGGTGTGACATGTACAAATCTGTAATTTGTTAAGTTAAATAATTTGTACAGCACTTATATGTTGAATCCACCTAGGTTAGGATCATTTCTGGAGGAAATGATCCATATGAATTCTGTAGATATTGATGTCACCTTTAATATGCCACTGACTTCATGTCATTTGGATAAGTATAACTCTTTCTATGTCATTTTTGGTGTGACATGTACAAATCTGTAATTTGTTAAGTTAAATAATTTGTACAGCACTTATATGTTGAATCCACCTAGGTTAGGATCATTTCTGGAGGAAATGATCCATATGAATTCTGTAGATATTGATGTCACCTTTAAAATGCCACTGACTTCATGTCATTTGGATAAGTATAACTCTTTCTATGTCATTTTTGGTGTGACATGTACAAATCTGTATTTTGTTAAGTTAAATAATTTGTACAGCACTTATAGGTTAATTACACCTAGGTTAAGTTCATTTCTGGAGTTAGTGATTAATATATGTAAGGTAGACCTGGAGGTTACCTTTAAAATGCCACTGATGTCATGTCTTTAGGTTAGGTGTATCTCCTTTTAGGTCACATCTAGTGAGACGTGTACAAAAGTGCATCTGGCGGGTTTAGTGATTTGGACTCATACAAATACCTTGAAGATTTGTCCATGCCTTAGACATGATAACAACCATCTCTAGTAAAGAATTCAACTCATGTGCATGAGTGGAATTCTCTGAGCTTCAAGTTGAAGCTTTGGACTCAAGGGTGTAGGGAAGTTGGGTTGCATTTAGCAAAAATGGGAAAGAGGTGATTTTGGCCCATTTGCCCCATTGGGTGCATTTGAAGCTATGGTTGCGAATTGGTGAGGATGAGGTACCTCACCCTCTGAAGTTGTGGAATTTATTGAAGTCTTAACATAACACTTGTAGAGTAAACCCTTATACGCACACCAAATGTAATAAATGATAATTAAGGGTAAATACTTCTTGGAATAATATGAGACTTAGGATATGGTGCATTTAGACCAGTATCATGCTATGGTAGTTTTTCCAGAATTTATTGAGGTCATAGTCTAATACCTGATGTGTAAATCCCTATTGGCACCCCATTTATGTTAAATAGAAATTATGGTTGAATAATTCTTGTAAAAATGTGAAACTTGGGGTTGAGGTTTTTAGACCAATATTATGATACGGTGAACTTATCAGAATTTATGGTGATCATTAGTTGACAGTCGTTGTATAAATCAGTACCTGCACGCCTTCTATTTTAATAGAGACTGAGATTTAAGTTTCCCTGGAGAATTTATGAAATTAGGATTTGAGGTTGTTAGATCACTGCTCATTGAAAACCCATGGTAATAATTGGAATTCATTTGGATATGATATGATCAAGATTGCACCATAGGAGCCAAATCTAGCTCAATCTCATTTTGGACTGCGAATAGTAAAATTGATTTATATGATTTAGACCACCTCTGACCTTCACACATAGAGTTATTAACTCCTTGAATAAAGACTCAGATTATTAGGGAGAGCATCTCTAAGGCCATCTTGGGAAATAAGGAGTGGGGTGCGTTTAGCAAAGCTATAAGTGCGGGCATTTACAATGATAAGAAAAGGAAGTTAGACCTTGTCAAGGGCCCCACACACAACTCATCGATAATAAGTGATCATATGAAAGTAGAACTGCCCTTAGCCGGGTGAGCCATCTTAGGGTAAAACTCAAGGGAGAAGTCGGGAAATATCTAAGGCAAACCCTGGATTAAGGATGACGAAGAATAGGAGTGTGGGTCCAAGTAAGGTTGAGAATGCTAAATGTATGTGTGTTGTTCCTAGGTGAAGAAGGGAACACGAGCTTAGAATGTGACAACGGGAGAGTCAGCACCCGGTCACAGTTGGTGGTGTAGGAGTTCAAGTGAACTCCCCCACTCCTATGTGTTAAGCTTAACTCACATTAGGGATTTAATGTAATTGGAGAGGAAGATGGGGATCGAGTAGAAGGGGTAGGTACCAACAAGATTAAGTGCCTTGGTAGGAGGAAGTTCGGGGTGTCAGCCCATCACACTTCCTAATACCGCTGCGAGCCCCTCACCGGGTAACCCTCCGGAGATCCAAGGTAAACCCTAAAGCTTCTAAGATCAACTAAATTATAGACAAGACTAGTTAAGTAGGAGAACTCGACAAGTTAACTTCCATCCCGAACCGGTAAGCTTGGTTTATAAGGAAGGACTGGGATAGTCCTGCGAGCGGTAGGCTCGGTTTATAAGGAAGGACTGGGATAGTCCTGCGAGCGGTAGGCTCGGGTTATAAGGAAGGACTGGGATAGTCCTGCGAGCGGTAGGCTCGATTTATAAGGAAGGACTGGGATAGTCCTGCGAGCAGTAGGCTCGGTTTATAAGGAAGGACTGGGTTAGTCCTGCGAGCGGTAGGCTCGGGTTATAAGGAAGGACTGGGATAGTCCTGCGAGCGGTAGGCTCGGGTTATAAGGAAGGACTGGGATAGTCCTGCGAGCGGTAGGCTCGGTTTATAAGGAAGGACTGGGATAGTCCTGCGAGCGGTAGGCTCGGTTTATAAGGAAGGACTGAGATAGTCCTGCGAGCGGTAGGCTCGGGTTATAAGGAAGGACTGGGATAGTCCTGCGAGCGGTAGGCTCGGTTTATAAGGAAGGACTGGGATAGTCTAGCGAGCGGTAGGCTCGTAGTCTAAATATAAGACTAGTGTAGTCTAGCGAGCGGTATGCTCGTAGTTTAAATATAAGGCTGGTATAGCCTGGCGAGCGGTAGGCTCTACTTTATAAATGTTGATGTAGATTTGTGAGTTGGAGGCTCAGTGGTAAATAGCTAATACATGTTACTTATGTGTAAGATGTGGTGGGTCTTCGGTTCTGTCTTAGTCGTCACACCGACAGCAGCTCGTTGACTCGGCAGTGCTATTGGTTTTATGGGGGCCAGGTTGTCTTACTGCGCGTCCGACGAGACGGATTCCCTAAACCCTGCCTGGCCAATTCAGTTTAGTACGCAGGAGCTCGTGAGTACCGGGTACCGGTATCACAGCGTACGTTAGGGCCTGGGTCTGGTAGTGTGACTTACCCACCTAGGTGAGGAGACGCCCGCTCCTATGCCCCCGTTTGACCACGACGGGAGGTGCCCGAGAGGTTAGCTACCTCCGAAAAGTGGGAACTAAAGGTCTGTACGTATAGAGTCGTGTGGGTGAGTTGCATGTGTATGAAATAATAATTCAAACATTGCATCATTGCATTGCATATCATAGCATAACATTCCTGCATAAACAGAGACCTCATCGTATAAACTAGTGTGGGCTCTTTTATACGATGAGTGTACTTCTTGACAGATCTCTTGACTTATGTGCCATGTGTGTACGCATATAAGTTAAGGTTAATGTTCCTAGTTGCTCTTTATATTACTTTACTTGTTCATATTACTGCTAGTGTAGCTTTCTTCTGTGGTTTGCTCTTATTATAAGCATAATTATAGAACTGCTAGAATAATCGTAATTAGTGTACTCCTGCTAACTAGAGGCTATGTATTTTTCTACTTTATATACATTGATAGTTTTACCACTTGTCACATGCTCTTTGAATTACCCCTTGATGTCCTCCGCTTCCTCCTCCCGCACGGTGTCTAGGAGTCGCGGGTGGAGGCGGTGAGGAATAGATGTAGAGAGAGTGTTGTAGCACTATACTTAAACATGTACTGGGCATAAGCCCTTTTTCATTTAGTTCTCTTTTACTTTAATTCTCATTGTGGACATTGTAATCATGTAATTTATATACTTAATGTGATTTGTGGACTTGTTGCTTCTATTCGCTTCTATTACTATGAATTGTGGTTGGCCTGGATGAGGTTGAATAGCCGGCAGGATCGGCGTGTTGTGGTGACGACCATTTGGCGCAATGGTCTCACCGCAAGACGGCGGTTCTGGGCGGTAAGACCCGGTTTTAAAGCAAAAAAAAGGGTCTTACACACACACCCAGGCTTAGCTTGAAAACTGGGTGTGCACACAGCCTACTCCAGCAAATACCAACTGAATTTTCTATTACGCTTAAGGGGATTTCTTTTCATTCTAATTTTTTTTTCAGATTTTTCTTTCAACTTCATTTTTTTCTTTTTCTTTTTCTTTTTCTTTTATCCCCGGTTGGTTTACAAAAAGGAGTTAAGCAAATAATATAGATTTTTCTTTCACATCGCAAAGGTTCCAAACATCACATCCAAATATGAAATGTAATTTCAGTTAACTTATTACTTGGTTGCGATAAAAGGATAAGCTTCAGGCTTTGGTGATTGAAAGAGGAGCTGAAACAAAGGAGGGGTAGGCACAAACTTGGCTTGCAAAGGTAAGCGCATAGGTCAAGGAAAACAAGGCTCA